>OX123184.2:110855602-110910255 GCA_944739405.2 Euclidia mi | reverse complement strand
ATACGCCCAAATCTAATAAGATTTGACGTTCCGTTCTCCAATCTCCGACATATATATTTCTATATAATTTTGTGTATACATATATATATTAATTTGTCGTTATTTTATTTAATTTATTTATAGGTAAATTTAATCTCATATAATTATAATTGCATATAGGCCTGCGAGAATACCAGCGTTGTAGTTTTATAGCTGCAGCAATAGCTGACGCAGTTGCCTAATTTGTTCTCCACATACCGCCTTCTGTAAATATATGTAAGAAAATATATTTTATGTTTTGGAGAAGCAAATATATTTCTGCATAGCTTCAAGCAAGTGCGTTTGAGTGAAACGTGTTAGCCTGACCATAGTCGAAGGTTATTACTAGCTCCATTATTTTATCGACTCGTGGTGTTGGTAATCCCTAATGGTTTTCGTTTAAACGTCATCAGAGCCTAAGTAAAAAGCGGCACTTTTACTCGTTGTAGTTCTGAGTTTTACAGACGATCTCGGTGTTGCAATTACACCTGCTTCTTTGTGTGCATAATTTTTTTTAACATGGTACATTAAAATGTTTCTTACTCATGATTATTAGATGGCACCACTGGTAAAATTTAATAAAATTTTAAGATTTTACGCATGAAAATTACCTACTGTGTGTTTTTAAAATTCATGTGATACACTGAGAATTTTTATCAAGTGCCCCGAGTTCTCTGGCCAAGTCCAAGTTGGGACGTTTAGGAGTGATTGTTTTTCTAGTAGAAGCTGTTTAACTCTATTATCAGTCGTAGAAGAAAATGATTGAGTTATCACCGTAGTGCGTTATGATAATCAGTTTCAGAGATTTTAATTTTCGTCGTAGGTAGAACTAGGTAGTGATGATTGTATGTTAACCTTATTCTCATTAAATGGGTACTTTTTAGTCGTTGTTGTGATAATTTTGTGGTACCCGCGTTTCCGTTGGTGTAGATTTGCATAAACTGGATAAGCCGTTGTGCGGCTGCATGTGTAGCCTTGCGTTGCCGTTAGTTGGACCGGCAAAGTGCCTTTCTGGTTAGCAAAGTTTACCTATGAGCTTTTGTGTTAGTCATAGTCTCCATACTAGATACCAGACTATCCATGACAAAGTTATAACGCTGAAAATACTGGTTGGATACTTGGTAGTAAACTTAACATCTAGAGCATATGCCTAGTAAGATTTTCTTATAGTCTATGTGATATGGAAAACCAAAGCAACATGTTGAATAAACCTAGTTTAAAATTATTTTGTTTAACGCTTGAAATGATTATCCGGGTGGTGCTGTGTAACGGGTTGGAGGTTTAATAGCGTGATGTTGAAGACCCGATGGATGTCAGAGTATGAGCAATGCAATATTTTAATAAGTTTCCTATTATTTTAACGAGTATGTGTGTTGTTCAACATGTCAGCTTCGAGAGAAAGAATAAGTTGTGATTTTCATTAAAACCTGTAGTGATTTTGATCAGAGTACCTTTATTCCTACTGACTTGGGTCAGGAATAGCCGAACGTCTAGATCGAGTGCTGTGCGATAATGTTCTTTTATTCCTAGAGCGAAGTGCATTAAGGTGTGGTCGTTGATCGCAATCATGGATACCCTGCTACTTAAGTAGCTCTCATTTGATTTTTGATCGCTAAAATCGTCTACCTCTGGTTTGTGTCGTATGACAAGAGCGTGTTGCGAGAATCTGAAAGTACTCATAGACTGCCGATGGTGGTTATTATCATGGTTATCTCAGAACTGTAGTCGTTTCCTCTATGTAGCCAAAGGAAATCAGTTTGTCCGAAAGTAGCTTATCAGTTCTCGCCATGTTCGTATTTGGTTTAAGTTTTTGTCAGTGGCCAAATCCAGTTTTGACATAATAGCTCATTGAGTATGGATGGGAGTTACATTCTATAAAGTTGTGAAGTTGTAAATGAATTTGATAATTGCTTAAAATTTACGAAGTGCGGACGTTGAATTACTTTGAAATACTCTATTTAGTGTGTATACAATGAGACGAATCTTTGAAATACTAATGGTAGATTTAATTCCTTTTGGGTGAGCCTGGTGGCTGGCGCGGCTTGATGGCCGGCGCAGCCTGGTAGCTGGCGCGGCCTGGTGACCGGCGTGGCCTAGTGGCCGGCGCGGGCTGGAGGCCGGCGAGGCATGATGGCTGACGCGGCATGGTGGCTGAGGCGGCCTGGCGGCCGGCGCGGCGTGGTGGCGAGTGTGGCAAACTCAAACTCAAACTCAAAATCATTTATTCATTTAGGTCACAAAGTGACGCTTATGAACGTCAAAGATTAAAGTTAATTACTAGATGATTCTACATTTACATTTACTGCCACGTTCGCAATGCAATAGGTAGAACCACGAGAAAGAACGGGCAATAAAACTCGTGGCCACTCTTTTTAACTGCCAGTATAATTCTTTTACATGTTATATTTGTAAGGAGCTGCAACTGTTTCACATTGCGAGTTATCTTCTATTGCAAAAGTTAATAGTTATTGATATCATACTCAAGCAATAAATTATGTTCATTTAGTAAGCCTCCCAAAGTGAATATGGTGAAACAGGAGCATCCACTTACGTCTTTTGATGTAAGCAACTCGCGAACATGACTGTTCTGATCTATGGTGGAACAGTATGTTCCGAAAAGTAATGGTATATGAACCTGCAGCAATTTACAATCTATTAGTTAGCAGTTAATGACCACGAGTTACCCTCACCTTACAAATCCGATAAATTATAATAAAAAGAGTAGAACAAGAATTCAAATGTAATATAAAAGAGAATACGGTAATTAACTACACTATAAAACTGCCTATTGACCTAATAATAAAAAGAAATTGACCTAATAAAATAATATTTATTTCCAAGCGTACTTGTCGTCAAGATACTCATTTAAACTATAATATGCCTTTAGTAAAAGATTATTTTTAACAATTGTCTGAAACGACCTTAAAGGCAAGTCTAAAATATTACTTGGTATTTTATTATAAAATCTTATACTAAGCCCAATAAAAGAGCTATGCGTTTTGTGTAAACGGAAATATGGTACACATAATTAGTGCCTGTTCCTAGTATTAATATTGTGAATGTCACTATTCATTTTGTAAGAATTTATATGTAGTCGTACATGCATAACACTGGCATAAATATATTGTGATGCTACAGTTAGAATACCAATATTTTTAATTTTTTCTTTAAGTGAGACACTTGTCTTTAACTGGTAAATGGCCCTAACTGCCCGTTTTTGTAATATTAAAATATTTTCGATGTCAGCGGCCCTACCCCATAATAATATGCCATATGACATAACACTATGAAAATAGCTAAAATAAACCAATTTAGCCGTATCGACATCAGTCAACCTACGAACCTTCTTAATGGCATAAGCAGCTGAGCTAAGTTTCCCTGAGAGATATGTAACGTGCGCACCCCACTGTAATTTTGAATCAAGTGTTATTCCTAGAAATAATGTAGATTCAGATGTTTCGAGAACATCGTCATTTAGAGCTATACTAGGACCAAGGTTTCTGACATTTGGCAGAGCAAACTTAATACATTTTGTTTTTTTGGCGTTCAGTACTAGATTGTTTACATTAAACCATTTAGTTACTTGAATGAGCGCACTGTTTATTTCGTTAAAATGTTCCTTATTTCTATCTACTTTGAATATCAAAGAAGTATCGTCAGCAAACAGTACAACGTCACAAATGTTTTTCAAGTAAAAAGGTAAATCGTTTATGTAAACAAGAAACAAGAAAGGCCCTAGGATGCTGCCTTGCGGCATGGTGGCCAGCAGCTTGTGGCACGCGGCCCGTGTGTGTCGCGCGGCCCATGTGTGGCGCGCGGCCCGTGTGTGGCGCGCGGCCCGTGTGTGGCGCGCGGCCCGTGTGTGGCGCGCGGCCCGTGTGTGGCGCGCGGCCCGTGTGTGGCGCGCGGCCCGTGTGTGGCGCGCGGCCCATGTGTGGCGCGCGGCCCGTGTGTGGCGCGCGGCCCGTGTGTGGCGCGCGGCCCGTGTGTGGCGCGCGGCCCGTGTGTGGCGCGTGGCCCGTGTGTGGCGCGCGGCCCGTGTGTGTCGCGCGGCCCGTGTGTGGCGCGCGGCCCGTTTGTGGCGCGAGGCCCGTATGTGGCACCGCGCCTGTGTTAAACCAGTATGTGGCTTTGAGGAGCTTGTAAAAGCTTGTACTGGTAAAGCTAAAGCCTATTTGGCCGAAACCGGCATTGGTTAGAAGATGTAGAGTCCAAAGACCTTAGCTTAACTGAATAATGAATTAAATTTAGTGGTGCTTCTTTCTGATTGTGAACAGTGGTTGGTATCATTACAAAGTTGGTAAACGGACATGTCGCTCGATTTAGGTGATATGTTCGTTGTATTGCTCGTTGGAGGCAATAAGTAATCCTAAGAGTCACTCGAGGGAGGTGACATGGTTTACGTCACTCGATGGAGGTGGCGTGAGTTGCTACGCTCGTGTAGGTGATAGCAACGACGGTGAAGAAAACACCGTGAGGAAACCTGCATGTCTGAGAGTTCTTCGGAGTGTGCTCGAAAGACATGTGAAGTCTGCCAACCCGCATTTGGCCAGCGTGGTGGACTATGGCCTAATTGTCACTCGATGTAGGTGGCAATGGGTCGCTATCGCTCGTTATAGGTGATAGCGACGACAGTGTGTACGTCACTCGATGGAGGTGATATGAGTTGCTACGCTCGTGTAGGTGATAGCAACGACGGTGAAGGAAAACACCGTGAGGAAACGTGCATGTCTGAGAGTACTTCGGAGTGTGCTCGAAAGACATGTGAAGTCTGCCAACCCGCACTTGGCCAGCGTGGCGGACTATGGCCTAATTGTCACTCGATGTAGGTGGCAATGGGTCGCTATCGCTCGTTATAGGTGATAGCGACGACAATGTGTACGTCACTCGATGGAGGTGATATGAATTGCTACGCTCGTGTAGGTGATAGCAACGACGGTGAAGGAAAACATCGTGAGGAAACCTGCATGACTGAGAGTACTTCGGAGTGTGCTCGAAAGACACGTGAAGTCTGCCAACCCGCACTTGGCCAGCGTGGTGGACTATGGCCTTACCCTTCTCATAGTGAGAAGGGGCCCGTGAACCGTGACACTTTTCGCTGATTAACGTTTGTGATATAATTCTCTGATACTGTTCACTAATGAGAGAGTTGCTTTCATAATAATGTGATGTTCTAGTATGATGTAGTTGAAAAAAAAAAAACTTGATGTTGTGGTTTATTACGTAACGAGCCCTATTCTTTAACTAAACGATGGTCAGGGTGGGCCGAGCAAAGACCTTGAGATATTGCAGAACATTTTCCCTTTTGCAGGAGCATCACCCAGGGCACCTACGAGATGGTCTGACACGAACATGAAGGCGGAGGGTGGCAGCATGCAACGAGCCTTACACCTATGTACAGACTGGAGACACATATGTGGTCGCGATCTTCAGCAGTGAGGGACCGAGGACGAAGGAGCATCACACAGGGACGTGTGACGTGTCAAGATGGCCGTGTCGGAGATTGGAGAACGGAACGTCAAATCTTATTAGATTTGGGCGTATTCGGAAACGATGGTTGGCAACACAGAACACTAAGGTCGGCGGTTGACAGCTGTCAATGTCATTAAATGTTTTATAAGCGAACGTCGAGCTGTCAAGGGCACTTTTTGGCGACAGACACAGCGGAAGCACAGAGGAAACAAGTGTAGCCTACCTACGTCCGACTTCGCCGCGTTTCCAAAAGTAATCCATTTTCATCCGAGCTACGTGTGCATATTTGGTTTGTGAAGTAAACTAATTAGTTTGAGTAAAACCTATTGAGTGTATACCGAGTCTTATTTTCCTGAAATGTACGATGGAGGAAGACCTGAGAGACGAAGAACGCCCACATTCTCCTACGTTACCTACCCTGTACGTTATATACGTATATACATACATACATACATACATACATATTGTCACGCCTTTTATCCCCGAAGGGGTAGGCAGAGGTGTATTTCTACACCCACTTTTCGCCCGATATACTTTAGTCCCACGTAATAAGGGGCGAGCCTATTGCCGTACCGGGCACATTTCCAGACTCCGTGGTGCTACTGAGAATTTCGTGACAGAAAAACCCAATAACACTGCCCGACCCAGGAATCAAACCCGGGACCTCCCGATCCCACGCGCACATTTATGCCGCGAGACCAACGAGGCAGTCGTATATGGTTTGATGTCGAGTTTCCGTCTCTACGCAAAGATGGTATTTGCATCGTGTTATCCCTTAGTCGCCTCTTACGACACCCACGGGAAGATAGGGGGTGGTGACACTTGTATTCTATGCCGTCAACCACACGGCAAACCGTATATACGTATATAGTGTACAAATTATTAATAAGTTTTATAATTATACACAATACATGCCTCAGTTACATTGAAATAAAAATTAAAAACTAAAAATTGCAAAGAGTAGTGTGTTTCCGAACACTACTTGTCCTTGACAGACTGACGTTTCACCATAGGCCAAAGATTGAAAGATTCCATCTGTCATGAATGTCAATTGTCTTGTCAAGGAAGCGTCGTCTACCGGAATCCGGAGCACAGTTCATCATATCAGCCAAACGACGTCCACTGCTGGACATAGGCCTCCCCCAAGGTTCTCCACACAGACCGGTCTTGAACCACCCGCATCCAACCGCCTCCCGCAATCTTGACGAGATCGTCAGTCCACCTTGCGGGGGGCTTACCTCTGCTGCGTCGTCCGGTACGTGGCCGCCACTCCAGAACCTTTCTGCCCCAACGGCCATCGGTTCTTCGAGCTATGTGCCCTGCCCACTGCCACTTCAGCTTGGCTATCCGGAGAGCTATGTCGGCGACTTAGGTTCTTCTGCGGATCTCCTCATTTCTGATTTGATCTCGCAGGGAAACTCCAAGCGTAGCTCTCTCCATCGCCCTCTGAGTGACCTTAAGCCTTCTGATAAGGCCCATAGTGAGTGACCAGGTCTCTGATCCGTAAGTCATCACTGGCAACACAAACTGGTCAAAGACTTTCGTCTTGAGACACTGCGGGATATCGGATGAGAAGATATGTCGTAGCTTCCCGAACGCTGCCCAAACGAGTTGGATTCGACGATTGACCTCCTTCTCGAAGTTGGACCTACCTAATTGGACTACTTGTCCCAAGTAGATATACTTGTCGACAACTTTGAGCTTAGAGTTCCCAACCTGAATAGGAGCAGGTACAACATGGACGATCGACATGATTTTCGTCTTATCCATGTTCATCTTAAGACCTACTTGTTGGGAGACTCTACAGAGGCCATCGAGCATTGTGCCTAGGTCTTCCATGGTCTCAGCCATGACTACGATATCGTCTGCGAATCGAAGGTGAGTGATGTACTTACCGTTGATGTTGATGCCGAGTCCATTCCAGACCAAAAGCTTGAAAACAGGAGCACAGTTACTTTTACCATTATAATAAAATCGCTGTGCATACGCAATTATATAATAACAAATTATATACATTATAATATCACAATAATTCCAATATCTTTCGTCAGTAGACACGTTAGTGATGTTTACGTACTACTTATTCTAAAGGTGAGTGTGCAAATTCATAACAGTGGCTTCTGTTTGTTTATTAAAAATAACTTAAACTTATTGCGAAATGCGTGTAATACGTATCCGTTGATTGAATATTTGTAAAGCGACATAGAATTTATTAATGGAGCGAAAGTTATCTTTTTAAAAGAAAACAAATTATATGGCTTTATATTATACATTCTTACATAATTTATATAATTATAAATTATGTCAGAATTGTTAGTTAGTAATTTCAGTTTATTTAATATAAAATGAATATCAAATAAACTGCCAATAGGTATACTATTGGCAGTTTATTTTATATTCATTTTCTGTCGCATGCAATTTTAACATAGCTTTTTTTTCATAGTATACATGAGAGCTGTCGTTTATCGTATAGTTGTAAGTAATCGGTAATTAGCAACACCATAGTGACCGAGGGATAAAAACAATCATGATAAAATTGATTTCCACCTGGTATACTGTATTGGATAGTTACTGTGCTTTATATTACAGTTGCTAAATTAGTGATAGATCTCTATTATCGTGTTTGAAACAGTTGGAATTATTATCTGACTTGTTTGTAATCTATCCCACTACTGGGCACAGACTCTTCTCATTTAGATTATCAGCCTCATCATCCTCTTCTTAGCGTTATCCCAGTCTCAACCTGGGGTCCGCTTTCTAATCTAACTGGATTTGGCGGAATATTAGCTTTTCCACGGAGCGACTGCCTGTCTGACCTCTGCAACCCGAAGGGATAGCGATATTCCATGGTTTAGACTAGGGTCAATTTATTTTAGAGGTACTGACGCCCTATAACGACTGTCAACGATCTTCATGACAGCCGGGACCGACGGCTTAACGTGCTCTCAGAGGCACGAGACAAGCGATAATTAACAATTCAATGCGCACATAACTCCGAATAGTAGTAGTAGTATCATGATGAACACTTTTATCTATTGATGGCATAAAGAAGCATCAAAAGAGGTTTTATTAATGTATAACGATTCATCAACGTCATAGATTATTTATTAATAGACCGCTCAAAGGCCATAGACATGGCACGATTAAAGTCCCGCTACAAGAATCGGATCGATGGACTTTACATGGTCATTGAAGAACCGTAGCGCTCTGCTGTGACAGTTACCTAACAAACGGTCACCCATTTAGGTGGTTACTGTGAAAATGTTGCTTAACTTTGCTGATTACCAAAGGCCAGTCAAGTCTCACTATGAGTATACTACACAGGATTTTGTATACAGCCGTTCTTCTTCTGCCTGCCATGTTCCCAAATTACTTGAGTTCGCCGCAGAATGTCTATCTTTTCCATTATCTCCTATCATACGTCATCTAATTATTTACTCCCTTTTCATTCATGTCATCCTTCTCAAAATCCATACATCTTTTCTTCGGTCTTTCTGTTGCCATTTCGTATACAGCAGTATAGGTATTAATTCCGTAGTTCCTCACAAAATCGATACAAAAAATAAATCGTGCTCACCTAATCGCTTCTCATGTCGATCCAATGAATGATCGTCCAATATTTTAGCTTAGAAAATAGGTATTAATTTCTGTGGCCTAAAAAAATTGTCGTCGTAGACAAACGACTTATAGCAATAATTTATAACCACTGACCTAGAAAAAATAAGACATTTCTAACAATAAGGTAATTATGGAAGAAAGTCTAAACTTTTTGTTCTCACAAAAAGCTACGCTAAGCCGTCACCTACCAAGGCTCGATTTCAGGTCGAGATACCGAAAACCTTTTGATAAAAAGACTTCATTTTTTATAAGAAGGCGTTTAGGTGAACAATTACATTAAGGTTCTTGTTGTCTGGGTGTTTGAAAATTATAAAAGCAACGCGGGAATTTTTACTTGTCTATTTATTTATAATAAAATCTTAATACAATTAAGAAATAAGACTGCATGGTTAGCCCACTGGTAAAAACTGCTTCCTTGGTTGTAGTACAGCTGTGTGGATGATTCTATGTTTGATCCCTGAATAGGCTAACACTTTGTGTGATTTACGTAGGTACCCATTGTTATTTCGAGTATTGATGTATTTTGCGTCTGTTCATTTGTCATTTCTCCGGTTAGACAAGATTTATTCTTAATACAGGCGCTATCTTGAAAAAGGAAATAATGATACTGACAACCTTAGTGTACATAAATTATCTCAAACAATTGTAAAGTTTTTACTAGAAAGACGTAACTGTGCTGTCACTAGAATGATCTCATTCAAACTCATTTATAATAATGTACCCTTGAGATAATGAATGATTTGAATAAATAAACTAATTTGATTACCAAAAAATAACAAATAGCGCGCGACGTTGTTAGCAAACAGCAGAGTTATTTACAAGTGCAAGTTATTTCACAATAATCAATCATATTTCTTTAATCATTAAGCCTAGTTAGGCGATGTTGGATATGCTCGTTCTAATCTTTCGTGGCCTGTTTGAAAAACCTCTGTAATATTTGTGGAGCTTTAGTTCCTTTGTTTATTGTTTCTG
Organism: Euclidia mi; assembly: GCA_944739405.2. Lineage (NCBI taxonomy): Eukaryota > Metazoa > Arthropoda > Insecta > Lepidoptera > Erebidae > Euclidia > Euclidia mi. The sequence continues at coordinate 110,900,175 of OX123184.2, read as the reverse complement.
TTCAATACAATGAAATGGAATGAAGATATTATCAATACAGCTTACATACAATCATTATTTTGTTACTGTATAAATATTTATATTTTCTTTCCATACTTCATTGGTGTCTGTTAAATCAATGAGAATTTTATCTTTGTGTACTTGAAGCTTATATTATCCACCAACGAAATACCTTTGTGATATTTCTAAAGGACCATGCCCATCTGTGCCCCAGAAATGCCCAGAGAAAGTAAATTACAAGATCGTCCTAATAAACAACAGGGGTTTAGGAAAAACACAACCATAAACATGGCGATATACGATCTGTTAAATACCGTAATGTCTAGTATGGACGACAGTATTCCTATATGTGCTTTGTATACGGATATGACAAAAGCCTTTAATCACGTAGATCACAATAAACTCTTAACCAAACTCGAAAACTATGGAATCAGAGGAAATATCCTAAATCTATTAAAATCTTATCTTCAAAATAGAAAACAACGGACAGAAATATCACGGATATGCCAAAAATCTAAATTGGAAATAAAATATACGTCTGAATCCAGAACTGTAAAATACGGAGTTCCTCAGGGAAGTGTGTTGGGCCCCCTATTATTTCTCATCTACATCAATGATCTTCCAAAAGCAGTAAAACATCCGATGGTCCTATTCGCTGATGATAGCACAGCCGTTATAAAAATGTTAGCCGTTATAAATAAATAATACGCTTACTGATATAATATCATGGCTGGAACATAATAACCTAAAAATTAATTTAAGTAAAACAAAAATCATGCAATTTCACCAAAGAGCGCAAGTCAAAAATATTAATATTAGCTATAGAGGTACACAAATAGAAGAAGTAAATGTTACAAAATTTCTGGGACTTGAAATTGATAATCAATTTAAATGGAAAGACCAAACTGATTACGTTAGTAAAAAAAATAGTAAGTCATCATATGCACTGTATCAGTTATCAAAAGTAGCGAATAGTGAGACAGTATTAACTGCATATCACGGTCTAGTTGCATCAGTACTGAGATACGGATTTATGTTTTGGGGACATTCTACAGACAGGGAAGTGATATTCAAAGCTCAAAAACGCTGCATTCGAGCAATGGCTCATCTAAAACAAAGAGAGAGTTTTGCTCCCTCGTTCATACATTTTAAAGTTTTGACTATGCCTTGCTTGTATATTTATGAGGTGGCAACATTTGTGAAGAAGTATCTTACCCTTTTTACCAAAATAGCTCAAGTCCGTAGAGGTCCAATGCGATCTCAGTATCAAAATAAATTGTGTACAAGAAATTGTAGAACAGCCTTTCGCAATGGCGCCTGTAATATATAATCATCTACCAGAGGCCCTTAAAAATGTGAGTTCTATAGCCAGTTTTAAAACAAAATTGTATACTACACTAGTCAACAAATGTTATTATACGATTGACGAGTTTCTGAATGACACAAATGTTTGTACATTGTAGCTTTTATAATCATTATAATAATTGACCATTGAATAATAATTTTCTATAATTAATGTAATTTGTGATAATGACTATTATAATTGAAAAAATATGTATGACAAGATTTTTATTTTAATTATTTAATTATATAACATTCAAATGATGGATTACAATTTAATTTCTAATTTATCAATAATATATTTGTATGCCCATGGCAAAACATAGTGAAACTATAAACCGACAACATCATTCACGTACATATGTTTTACAAATAAATAAATCATTTCATTTCATTTCATTTAATAAATGAAAACTAGAATTCAGTTGTTAATTTTGAAACCTATCAAGCACTGGATAAAAAATCGAAAAAAAGAGACTTGTTTACTTTGCAGTACCTATGATAAATAATGTTTCATTCATTCATGCACTAAAAGTGCAGTTTATTGCGGTCTATAACCACATTCTTTAGCCGATTTATTAATACCTTGTGATAGTGTTGCGGTTTTACGGAGTACTCTTTCCATATTATTATTTATTCAAGTACCTACTTAAGTTTTGTATCTAACCAAATTGTTTTCACATTTATATAGATGGAGATACTATGGAGACAGACTATATAATTCCAAATAACTGAAATGTTTACAGACATTTAAGTATATAAATGAACACTGATCTGGCCTAGCTTATGTGATGATTATGAAGTGCCTAGTGGAAAACTAATAGCAATGCTGTTTGTAAACGGTAAAATGTATAAACAATAGGCATTAGGCAGTTATCATGTCTTGTTTAACGTCCAATAACTTTTCAACTAGTGCTTTATATGACATTAATACTAGATATCATAGAAATACTGTTAATAAGATATCGTTTGACATAGAGCTGCAATTTGGGCAATGCCTGTCATTGATGGCATTGCTGACTTTCGCCTCCATACTAATATGGGCATGGTCCTTTAGTACGAATAATATTCACAATAAAGAGGTTCTCTTCATATCTTCGTGGTCGCCAGCAATCAGTTTGCATTGATGAGACGTCGTCGAATTGGTGTGATCTGGACGCTGGAGTTCCACAAGGCGGAATTCTCTCTCCACTTCTATTCTCACTATTCATTAACCTCATCACTCATGAACTTCAGTGTGCGTATCATCTGTATGCAGACGACTTGCAGCTTTATGCTCAGGCAAGGGTGGACAAGCTGTCCGATGCAATTGCAAATGTTAATCGAGACTTACATGCCATAGGAGTGTGGTCTGACAGATTTGGCCTTTGCGTTAATCCCACAAAATGCCAAGCTATCGTGGTGGGAAGTCCGCGTATGATCACCAGAATAGATTTTTCAAGCCTGTCGCCTGTAATTTTTAACGGGTGTGCTATACCATTCTCGACATCTGTGAAAAATCTTGGTCTACACATAGATGGAAACCTTGACTGGCGGACCCAGATTTCAGTCGTTAGCCAAAAAGTATTCGGGACCCTGCGCTCACTGTATCGTCTCAAAAATGTTCTTCCATCCAAAACTAAGGCAATGCTTGTGCAAACTTTAATCTTTCCTATAATTGACTATGGTGACGTGTGTTATCTTGACCTGAATGCAGATCTACTCAACAAACTTGACCGACTTCTCAAATATTGCATTCGATTCGTTTTTAATCTGCGTAAGTTCGATCACATTTCTAAATTTCGCAAGGAATTAAAATGCTTGCCGATTCGACGGCGACGAAATTTGCGTACTCTGACGACTTTATACTCTTTTCTTCACTCTCCCAACGGTCCGTCATATCTAGTACCAATAAGTACCATAAGTCTCTAAAAAGTACTTTAATAAATACGCGACTGATTAATCACTTATAATTAAAAAAAAATAACATACCAAAAAATTAACACCTAAAATCTAGATTATGTTAGTGTAAGAAAATGGCACGTTTAATTTATTCAGGATCATGTTATCGCCTGTAGGTAATACTTAAAGGCTGTAATATTATAAATTTGTTACTATTATATGCTAATAAAGATAGATTTGCTTGACACAGTTATGTTAAAATAAAGATTTGTGCCTCCGTCATATTGATGAGACTAATTCAAACAATCTTGCATAGTGATATTTTCCAACCTTTAGTCAAAGTATCTATTAATCATTACATAGTATAAAACAAAGTCTGTCTTCTGTCTATCTGTCCCTATGTATGCTTAAATCTTAAAAACTACGCAACGGATTTTAATGCGGTTTTATTTTAATAAGAGGAACGTTTTAATCAATAATTGACGCGGACGAAGCCGCTAGTGACGTCTAGTGTATGATAAAATAATCTTACTTACTTAGACTCCTCAGTAGGATTAATGTAAAATGTAGTACTTAAAACGCTTTTAAGGATATTTATGAAACGAACGACTTCTCTAAGAATGTATCTGTACATAAATATTAAAAATAAAGTGCCTGTCTGAACACGATAAACTGAATAACTACCAAACGGATTTTTGTATGGTTTCACCAATAGATAGTGTGTTTTTATGTGCATAATTCATGCGGGCTGAGCCGCGGACGACGTCTAGTCTCTAACAAAACCGAAAATATGACGCGTTGAAAATATTGTGAGGAAGATAAAATATTGGGGTCATTTTTATAACGAAGCGGTTCTTTTGAAATTGTAATAGTTTAACTAGATAAGTAATTCTATCCTAGATACACTACCGAGGTGAAAAGTTGTTTGTTCCTAAGTAAATAAGCTTTCCAAGGGCCTGAAGAAGGTAAAGTTCTATTATATCGATAGTCGAAATCGATAGTTTTTTTTAGATGTCATCAATGTCCTTGGTTCGTATAAAAAATAATAAAATAGATATAATGGTATAGTCGCGACGCCGTTTGGCATTGTGCCAAGTATTGTGGGTTCAATCTCCAGACAATCTAGATGTTATTTATGTCTGTTGATAGAATGTATCAAATACTCCGCGACACAGAATTTATTCCTAGTGAGGAAGATGTCTTTACAAAAAATTGAGTATTAAGTGTTCGCTAAAACGGTTGCTGTTATTTATATGCCAATAACTAGCCTTCACAAGGCACTTTTTTGTACTTAACACCTATGTAATTTTTATCTAACTGTATTATACCTTATTCTTTTTCTTATTATAGGCAATAGGCTCGCCTCCTATTATTGGGACCGAAAAGTAACTGGCGAAGTGTGGGTGTGTAATGCACCTCTGCCCTTCGGGGATAAAAAGGCGTGAAGTCATATCATGTTTTTTTCTTATTCACCCGCGGCCCCACCCGCATGGAATGCACATTTAAGATATATAACAAAATCAATTAAAAAGTACTCAAAACAGTGCACAGTATTTTAAAGGTTTGCGCGTTCATACAGACAGGTAGAATGCGACAGGGACTTCATTTAAAAAAACGTATAGATTAAACCTAAAATGCCGAGTAACTTTAAGACAGTCTTGCTCCTAAAACTGTATTTAAATACTAACTTACGTAGTACAATAATTTTAAGCATTTTCCATTAAATTGCCAGAATGTCACTTTAACTTAATTTAGCATTGTAGACTATAAAATATATAGTAGGACAGCGGCGAAAGGAAATAAATTAAAGTGATAATTCATTACGTAAAACAACGTAATGAATTATCACTTTAATTTATTTCCTTCTTGACGAAGGACTTTCACAAACGATATTAGTTTAATAAAGTTGTGTTTGTAATTGAGTCAGGTATTGTCTACTAGTCATTTGAGTTTCTTAATGCCTTTCCCTTGACAGTTCTTTAATACAGCTGAGATGACTAGAAATTACAATGTGGTTTATTCATTTTAATATTGGTTTTTAGAAGGCTAACTTGGAGTAATTTAAATCTCTACAAAGCTGTTACTTGGTAAACTGTTGTTAGGTGAAAATAATCGAAGAAAATTGAAATTGAAATATTGAAATTGAGAAAATTGATGATATTAACCCACTGGCAGTGACACGCAGGCTATAAGCTCAGAACATTTGCTAAGCTTTTTGGATCCGTGTGACACGCTCCATGTAAGTGTTCCGGCCTGGCAAGTTAATGAAGGAGCCTAAAGTCCTCATTAATAAGTCGGCTTGTGCGATCGATGTAATAGTAGATTCTGACCGTTCACTAGAGCTAGATCTATGTATATTCTATATACCTAACTGAGCCACCTACTACATGTGACTGACTGCGCAATGCACAGTCCACTGAGCGCAAATAACTGTTTGTCATGTATTTTTCTTGGAAAGTATTGATGAGCAAAAAGAGAGAAAATTTGAAACATCGTCACCTTTCTGGGTAAAAAAGCGGTCACAGATTGTATACAACTTTTTTGTCAAGTAAAATTCACGCGGGCGACGCAGCAAGCATAAGTTTTATAAAAGTAATTAATGTGAATACTAGCTTTTGCTTTCATTTTTCTATTACCAATAGCTTGAAAATAACCGAATAATCAAACAATATTTCAATCAATATTAAATATTAAAAAACCCCTTTAGGGATGGAATATGAAAAAGTCCTTTCTTAGTAAACACTTCATAAAAGGACCCAATTTCAAATTTCCTGTTTCTTACTTCAGTAGTTTAGCCTCTACAGTAATCTACTAGAAGAAAAAGACAACATGTTCCTTGAAAAATTCTATCCATCTTCCTTCCAAAATGCACTATATTATTAAAATAAAAAGTCGTCGAAGACGTGTTCTATTCCACTTTGACCTTGGCCTGTTTATTTCTGGGTTAAGCCCGCTCAACTGTAAAGGCAGAAAATATGAAAAAGGACAGATGCTTTTTATGTAATTTTCAGATAAGCAGTTTAGAGAATAATGTATATATTTTTATAATTTTTAAGCTCCGAATTGTTTACGGTAAGATGGCAAAGTTTGTTATTTCTGATAGGAAGATTTTAATTGAAACTTGCGTGAAGCATTTCAAAGGGTTAAATCATATGATGCAATAATATTGATCTAAAGTAGGTACTAAATACACTATTAACTAAGTCTCAACTGCATTTCTGTCTCATATTTTTGTCATATCTACTATTTAATGTTCATAATATCCCTTATCAAGTGACAGAAAAATAAATCTAATGTAAAAGACGTATTTTGAAGAAGCGCTTACATAAGTATTCAATCATTGTTGAGTGGACATCCGATATCGACTCAAAATTTCCATCGATGCACGAGGCGTGAATGCACTTATCCGACTTTTTTAAAAGAAATGTTAATTTTCAGACGTGACAATTGTGGGCATGATATTAGTATGTTGTCTTGTGTGTATCACACTATATAGAGGGCAGATCGATCTTCCATTACAGTTTCCTCTAATAATAAGCCTCAATCTGCCGTTCCTTTAATCTTTAAATATCGTCAACATATTATTATATACCGCCTCTATAAAATTAACCACATAACGCCTGAAGCTAATAGTCGATTAACGAAAATCAGTCCATCCGGTAATGAAATCGGTGAACAAAAGGGCACTTACCACTTAGCCGATGATTGCAATTATAGATAGCAAGTGTAAAACGGTTGCTTTTCGCGTTAATGAGTGGCCACCTGATTAGAAAATGAGGTTCGATATCAACGAGGTCTTGGGTTAAGTGGTTCTGTTTAAAATCATGTGAAGTTTTTATGTCTAACAGGTAATATATATATTAGTTTCTGCCTACGTCTCCTTCTGTGAGTGTGTGTTCAGAAACATTTAATTATTTTTATAGACTCACGCCTGTATCCCCGAGAAGGCAGAGGTGTTATACGACACTTATGCTCAGTACTGACACACGGATATACTCGACAGTTTTACTCAAAAACGAGTAAAAATCAACGTGTGGACTGCAAAACTCACACTTCGATGACATCAAATACACTGTAATTTTACTCTAAGCGAGCCTTTGAGTCTGACTGGATCGAGTAAAACTGTATGTGAGTACGGAGCTTTACATTTCGGCAAGTAATTCATTTTTAGGTCCCACGTTATAGGAGACGAGCCTACTGAAGTTACCGATTACTCTGCCAGACTCGTGCTGCTACTGAGAATTCGGAAAAACCCAGTACCATTTTTGCCCGACCCTGGCCGTGGACCAAGGACACAGGAGATTCCTAGTCCCCTGCCAAATCAGCAGATGCATACGCTGCCACCGGACCACAGAATCAGCCTATTTAACTAATGCACTAATATACATATATTTCTGTGACGGGTCTACATCGCTTAATCTATTCAAATTAAAGGTAAAACACTTATTTTATTTACGGCAATCTTCTGGTGCGATTTACACCAGCCGTGGTCAGGGGTCAAATTCGTAATTCAACTAACGGTCATAATTTAACAAATATACTCAGAACATTAACCCAAGGCTCACACAAAGCGTTCTCTCGTGTGGAGATGTATAGGTAGAAGAGTCTTGTTGATTTCAGTATAAATTGGCCTGCTCGAGGCGGGAAGTCTACTACTACCCTCTCTTTGAATTTCGATTTAGAGTAACAGTATCTATACTGCTGCGTTTCGTTCGGTTAGTGAGAGTGCCGGCGGCTCTTTCCCTATTTCTTATCTCTCATTTATTTATTTATTTATTATATTCTTTATTGCACACCAATATATAAATGAACAGTACATTAAAATAAAAGTATCTTAAACTACGATTGTGTACAATCGGCGGCCTTATCGCTAAGTGCGATCTCTTACAGGCAACCTTTGGATGGACAGTAATGATGTTAGTAATTATTTGTAGCAGTGGTGTAGCATTAGCTGACTTAGATAGCAAGATGATTTAAGAATAAAATACATACATACAATTACAATATAATTATCATATAGATGTACACATAGACAATACATATATAAATAAATAAATATGATAGATATTACTATACTCAGAACAAACAGATACAGTGAGAAAGGAAAAGAAAAATCAAATAACCGTTAAATCAGCATAATATGTTTAAACGTTACTAGAGAATTAGTCCTACGAATCTCTAATGATAAACCATTCCACAGACGGATAGCCTGAACATTAAAGGATTTGGAAGAAGTTGGCGAAGTAATTTGTTAAATGCTTCGGCACCTCCAGCTTCAGATCCTTAGACGACCTCACAGACCTTACATGTGTGTCATGAAGGAACTTAAAACGTTCTTTGAGATAAGCGGGAGTACAAGGATTGGATAGAACAATAAATAACAATGTGAGAATGTGTGTATTCCTGCGAAGACGAAGCGGCAGCCACTTGAGCTTATTACGAAAATCTGAAACGTGATCATATTTGCGCAGACCAAATATAAATCATATGCAAAAGTTCTGGAGACGCTCAAGTTTATCTAACTGCTCTTCGGTGGGGTCAAGATAGCTGACATCAGCATAATCGAGTACAGGCAGAAGCAAAGATTGAGCAAGCGCAATTTTGGTGGCTGTAGGAAGAAAGTTGCGTAGTCAACGCAACGAACCTGCTGACGCAAATAGTTTGCGACTCATTTCTTGAATTTGCGGTCTCTAAGATAAAGTTTCATCCAAGTAGATCCCCAGATTTTTCACGGTTTTGCTGTAAGTGATATCTTTGCCATCAAAACTATTTTTTGGTAACTCGAGCCACCTAATTTTCGAGACCAGTTTGGGGCTGCCAATAATAATGAGTTGAGTTTTCTCAGGATTTACTTGAAGACCATATTTATTGCTCCACTCACAGATACGTGCCAGGTCCGCGTTAACGATGGAACCGGCTTCTGGTAACTTGTTTAAAGGGGCTTGCGTATGAATTTGCAAATCATCTGCGTAAAGGTGGTAGGATGAAACTAATTGATTTGAGATAGAATTGATAAATATCGTGAAGAGTAATGGAGATAGCAGGCCACCCTGTGGCACACCGGCATTAGTATCACACCAAGTAGAATAAGAATTTTCTATTCGTATACGCTGCCGGCGACCAAACAGGTAACTATGAAAGCAGCCAATTGCTGATGGAGATACGTTAAGAGAGCGTAACATGCCAAGTATGATGTGAAAATCTACAGTGTTAAAAGCATTGCTGAAATCGAGTAAGGAAAGAACTGTAAGATTGCCACTATCCATACCTAGACGAATGTTGTCAGTTACGCGAACCAATGCAGTGGTAGTACTGTGGTAAGGACGAAAACCGGATTGATAAGGATTTATGTAGGAAGGAACTCAATTGTGAGTGAACTACACGTTCAAGGACTTTCGACAGGAAAGGTAGTATTGATATGGGTCGATAGTCTGAGAAGGAATAGGGCTTAGGGTTTTTGGGCACAGGAATGATCAGTGCATCCTTCCAATCAAATGGAAAGATGCCAAGGACAACGGAATGGTTAAGAATGTGACAAAGGATTGGAAGAATTTCTTCTAGGATGGGGAAGATCATTTTGCGGCTGATACAGTCACTGCCAACTGCATTAGACGCAACTGTCAGTAAACTCTTCTTAACATCACAAGCGGTAAATGGCGTGCAGATAAAGGGAGAGTAATCTGGGGTTGGCAAGGATGAAAGATATTCCAAAGTAGTTTTTTTTTTCATATTTCCATCAAATTCGGACGAAGTAGAGAAATGTCTTTTGAGAGAATCTAGGTTAACGTTGATTGGGATGGATTGATGCCGTGTATTACAAACTCCTAAAGTTTAAAGAAATTTCCAGACTTTTGCTGGACCACCATCTTCAACGGATGTATTAATGTATTGGCGTTGCGCTTTCCTACACACCTTATTGCAGAGATTCCTTATGGCCACGTATTTTTCTTGATTAAAAGGAGTAGGTCTGTGCTTCAGTTTGGCCTTGGCATCAGATTTTTTGGACATAATCTTTTTGATGTCCTCAGTTAGCCAAGGAGCTGGTAAATGTTTAAGTTTAATGGCGCGAACTGGCGCATGAACGTCGTATAATTCAATGAGCTTACTTGTGAAAATATGGACTTTGCTATTGACACACTCTGAGGAAAACAGTCTCTCCTATATCCATGGTATCCGCACGCAACCTATCAAGATCCATGCCACTAAAATTGCGCCGCAATACTATCTTCGACTTCGATTTAGGTGGGCGTAGTTTGTATGATACATAGATGAGGTCATGGTAGGAAAAAGCGTCTGCTGTACACTGACCATGCTTAGAGACGAAATTAGGAGAAGAGACAATGATAAGGTCAAGCAGAGAAGGTGTACAGTTTGGGAAGTAATGAGTAGCATTAAGGTCTAAATATAACAAGTTACAAGACTCTATAGCATGTCGAAGAGAGGCAGCACGAGAATCCTGTTTAATAAGGCAGGTGTTAAAGTCACCCATAATGATAGTGTGGTTATATAGGCGAGTTACATTTTCTAAGAGTTGCTCGAATGATGATAAAAAGCTAATGCGATTTGAAGGAGTATAGTATACGCCTAGTAGTACTTTAAGGTGCTGAAGTTCTACTTCCAAGAAGAGATGCTCGCCTGTATTCAGCAGTGGCGGCTGCGGAGACATAGAGACTATGTTATAAGAGATTTGATGTCGTAGGTATATGGCTGCTCCACCTCCACTGCCGGATACGCGATCATTTCTTATAAGGTTGAAACCTGGAAAAGAATAAGATGCTGAAGGGAGACATGGTTTTAGCCATGACTCTGAGATAAGGACAGCATGTAAATTTTTGCAGTCTAAGTTAACCAGCATATCAGGGAAATGGGCTGGAATACTTTGTGCGTTTATAGGGACTACATTAAAGCTTTTTTATCAGGAAAAAATTGATGGGCGATTACTTAAACCATTGCACCATATTTCTCTATTTTGTGCATCATCGAAAAATGGAAAACAAGGCTTCATATCTATCTCTATCTATATCGTCACGCCTGTCTCCCATTGGGGTAGGCAGAGACTATGGAACGCCACATGCTTCGGTTCAAACATACCCTTTCGCTTCCTCGACATGGCGTCCCCTACCAAAATTTCCATTCATTTTCGCACGATACACTCCTTTCGTATTTTTCTTTCATCCATCCGTCCAAATCCAAATGTCCAAACCAACGCAACATTCCTTTTTCAATCTTTGTCACTACATCTTCTTTTAGACCACACTTCTCTCGTATCACACTGTTTTTCACTTTATCTATCAGCCTTATTCCGCACATACTCCTCAAAGCTCTCATCTCCACAGCATTGATTCTACTTTCATGCTACTTCTGCCATACCCATGATTCACTTCCATACATCAGCGTTGGCGCCAAAACTCCCTGCAGTATAGCAAGGCGAGCTTGCCTTGGGATAATACCATTGCTGATGATGGACTTTAAGGCGCCATTCACACTATTTCCTGCTTTCACTCTCCTTTCAGTATCTCCCTCACATTTTCCATCTCTTGTAAACAAAGACCTTAAATACACAAACTTGTTCACTTGCTCCACTTTTTCATCTTCTATCATTACGTCACATTCAGTTACACTATCGTCCCTCTCTATGACCATGACTTTGGTTTTGTTTACATTCACTTTCATACCTTTCTTTTTATACGCCTCAGTCATCGTGGTGACCATCTGCTGCAAATCCGACGCTGACGATGCAAATAGAACCTGATCGTCAGCGTATAGCAGGGTCTTAAACACTGACTCACTCATTCTTAATCCACATTCAGAATCTTCCAAATCGGCCAAACAACTGTCCATGAACAGATTGAACAGCCAAGGAGACGCTACACATCCCTGTCTAACACCACGATCAATGTTGAACCAGTTCGTGTAGGCCCCGTTTATTCTGACAGAGGCACTTGAATCCCTATATAAGGATTCAAGTGCCCGTATTAGACACTGCTCACTCCATACGCAGAAAGTGTTGACCAAAGTTCATCCCTCACCACTCGATCGTAAGCCTTTTCCAGGTCAATAAAGGCGCAGAAAACCTTCTGGTGTTTGCTTAAGACTTTCTCTGCAATGCACCTTAAGGAAAAGATTTGATCCGTACATCCCATTCCCTTTCTGAATCTCGCTTGCACATCCCAAATTTTACTGTCCGTTTCAGAGATCACACTTTCAGTATCTTTGCATACAATTTGCCAACAACACTCAGGAGGCTGATACCGCGATAATTTTTGCATTCCTGCTGTGACCCTTTGCCCTTGTACAGTGGCACAATAACGGCTTTGTTCCAGGTACACGACCGGACCGCCAACATTTATTTAACAGTAGGTACAGCAGGCTTGCAGTGACGCTTTCGCTGAGCATTTCAGCAGATATCCTGTCATATCCCGCAGCTTTACCCGCCTTCATACTTTCAATGCATATCGTATCTCTTCCATACTTATTCCACTTTCACAATTATCTTCCTCATTCGCTACTATATTCCTATTGTCGCTCTCTCCTCGTTCAAACAAATTCTTTAAATATACCTTCCACTGATTCAGAACTTCCCCATGTTCTCTAATAATACTTCCATTTATATCCCTTATCGCACCAACTTTCGAATCTCCTGATTTGCCTCGGGCTGTTCTGACTAAGTGCCAGAATAATTTTATATTGGCCCGAAAATGTTGAGCAAATTTTCAATCAAATCTATCCTTGCATTCTTGTTTCTTTCTTCTCACTATCTCTTTTACTTTATATTACAAGGCTTCATATAACATGTGAAATCAAGTTTACTTATACATGAACGTTTGAACGTTCCACCCGTTCACATTTTGTGAGCGCATTTATGTTTGAGTGAATTCAACCGACTTCATATTCAGTCAACTGAATTTAATATACATTCAAATGACTAAATACCTCGCTATCAATATTTGTGTTATGAGCATAAAGTTACTGCCCGCTCTTCCGCTCGGATGTTGTTTATAGAGGTAAAATGTAGTACGAGTACCTACTCGTACTCGTATAACATGTGCTATTTGGATGTTTAGGAGCTGTGTCGCTATAAAGTTTCATTAATATTCGTGCAGTAGTTTTTACACGAGAAAGTAGCAATCATTCATCTATCCCCACAAACTTTTGATATTATAAGTACAAGAAAAATCCTTTATAAACAGTAGTTGGAACACTCTACTTGTCTCTCTCTACTCAGAGTTGAGTTTATCTTCTTCTATCATCTTCGTTCTTCTTTTATCATCGGTCAGGTGTGAAAGATTAAATGTTTTGGTATATATTTGTATGTTTTGGCGTTACGCGACCGATAATACGCGACGCATCTTCCGCCAGATATGTTCCGACCCTAAAAACCACCGCGGTGTTCTCAACTTCCTTTAGTGGCCAGCCACTAAAGGAAGTTGAGAACACCGTTCACAGGACTCTGGTGTGGTCATATTATGGCATGCGAAATCGCGGCATAAGACAATATTTCTTTTAGTATTACAATTTTCAAAGTTACAACTCTCAAAGTTAAAATTAGAAATATTATTTCTACTTATTTTAGTTAGGTACTTTAATAGTGTTTTAGACTTGATATCTTAGAAAGTAAAAAATATACTCGACTTTGGTTAACTTAGTAATTGAGAGGGATTTAAGATTTCAGAATTATATAACGGTGTTCTCAACTTCCTTTAGTGGCCGGCCACTAAAGGAAGTTGAGAACACCGTTCACACGGCTCTGGTGTGGTCATATTATGGCATGCGAAATCGCGGCATAAGACAATATTTCTTTTAGTATTACAATTTTCAAAGTTACAACTCTCAAAGTTAAAATTAAAAATATTATTTCTACGTATTTTAGTTAGGTACTTTAATAGTGTTTTAGACTTGATATCTTAGAAAGTAAAAAATATACTCGACTTTGGTTAACTTAGTAAATGAGAGGGATTTAAGATTTCAGAATTATAATGTGTGTATGTGTGTATGTATGTATGTAGTTTTATAATACATCTATATTATGTATGTTTATTGGTAACTTATGTGTATATATTTTTATTATGTATGTATCTTTAGATCTACAATATATGTGTTATTTCAAAGTCATTTTCATTATATTACACCTACTTCTTTTCTCTCTGCACCACTCTAAGGTAAACTGGGAGATAAGATAATGCCCATGGCATTAAGTCCGCCTGTATACGCTGTGTATATTAAGTTAAAATATGAAATGTAATTAAATTACTCCGAAAGTAACCAATATCATCGCACTAAATATGTTTTGCTTAAATACCTACAAGTATAAGGTTTTTATAAGAATTTGGTTGGTACTCTTAAAACATTATGAAACTAGTTCATCCGTTACAAATTTGGCATGTATGTTCCTTGGGGACCGTAGGGGTGCACTAAGAAGGGATTTCCCGAAATTCCTACGGGATCTGCCAAAACGGGTAAATTTAAAAAAAATGCAGGCGTAGCTGCTGGCGTCCTCTAGTATAATATATAAATACCAGAACCTTGCGCAACGAAACCCTCTAAATTGGTTTCCGGTAATGACTGAAAATGCCTCTTTTTGCATTAACCTGACTAATAGAATTCAATCCACATGCTGCATTTTGAAACATAATTTCTAGTTATTTTCTATTCAGTAGGTAAAGAAAATATTGGTTTACAAATATTGCATATTACGAGCGTCTGTTAGTGTGAGTATGTTGAATACACAATGTGTTTATTCAGAATGAGTTTAGACTAGATGGCGGTGCGTCTAATGACTTTACGATCTATATTGGAAGAGCTCATTCCGAGTGGAAACCGGATAACGTGTTCAGCAGCTTTGCATCGATAATATTTAATACTGGCTTTGGGAGATTTAGATTCTATTATGTGGATTATAATAATAATAATCATCTTTATTGCACCAAAAAAATTTACAATAATGAACCTTAACATAAATTATATATAGTACAATTGGCGGCCTTATCACTATTTAGTAATCTCTTACAGGCAACCTTTGGAGAACAACATGGATTCAGAAGAAAGGGGGTAGTTTGGCGATCATTATTGATAAACATTATTAATACAAATTTTTACATAGATAAATAACCATAAACATACATAAATAACGATATACTTACATAAATAACTATGTACATACACAAATAAATAATAAATAATAATAAAATACATAGATATTAATATTAATTATACATAAATTAGTGCTTTTAGATTATCATTAGCTGTATCAGTTAGTAGTATAAGCTGCATAGTGGTGTAGTGATTTAAGCGGTTGATTAGCTGTATAACAAACTACCAAGTGGGTTTGATCATTCCACTTGGAACAAAATTGTGTTTCTTTTTAAAGATACCACCTGCACTAGGAATAAATAATTTGTTGCAGGGGACTAACATTTAATCAACGGTCACAAAGTACACTCGAAACAACTATTTGCCTCGAGTGGGGATCAAACACAGTTCCAAACGCAGAAGTAAGCGCAACTAATAAGCTTTGCCTACATTTATCGTTTTATTTTTGTATACGTAATGGCTACATGCATAGGGTGACAGCAAGCGGGGTGAACAGCGTTCGAGAAATAAATAATAATAAAATTAATATCTAAGTGTTTTTTTTTTTTGTAAGTGGTTGAGCATAACCATAATTGACACTTGTAAGACAATTAGCAAAATCCACCATGGTCTTAAACCGAGTGTAGCAGATGTTTTGTTAAAAATATCAAAATACTAATGACGATGTCGTCACCAACGACTATAATGTTATAATATGACTAAACCTTAAAGTTGATAATGTTAGTACTCTAGTTTAAAGTGCTATAGATCTCAAAATGTTGTAGTAGCCTTTGCTGAAGCAGATCTCTGCTCAAGGTTTATTGATAGTAGGAGTTTAAGGTTTGGCCGTATTGCACCCCATTTCGACAGCCATTTAAGTGAAACTACGTTTGATTGGGTTGTCAATCGCTCTCTATGCATCCGCTAAATGAACCTAATTGGTTAATCCAAATGCGTCTGGTGCATTCGGCTATCGAGAGGTGCTAGATTGGAAATAGCGACATTGGGCTTGACTCGGTAACAAAAATGTAAGGGAGAATAAATATAAAATACATGAGTAATTTACAAATTAATAATATGATATTTTGGAGATATTAATTTGTATTTTCGCATCTAGTGAGGTGTCAAAAAACTAAAGAACTTCACTTTGTCATTATTTGTGAATATTTAATAATGTAGATAATTATGTTTTCTAGACTCTTTGGATACTTACTTTAAAATTATATATAGATAAGCAGCGAAAGGCTAGTGGAGAGACCGACAGACTGCTACGCAGAGGGTCCGGGTTCGAATCCACGGCACGTACCAATGACTTTTCGCAGTTATGTGCATATTAAATTGTTAATTACCGCTTGCTAAGCGATGAAGGAAAACATCGTTAGGAAACCTGCATGTCTGAGCGTTCTCCATAATGTTCTTGAAGGACATGTGAAATCTGCCAATCCGCACTAGGCCAGCGTGGTGGACTATGGCCTTACCCTTCTCATAGTGGGAAGAGGCCCGTGCCCAGCAGTGGGACAGTTTATATATAGGGCTGATGATGATGATAAAATTATAATTAAACCAACAACACACTTGTCCTCCTTTTATATGCATTTCACTTTTCGCCACAGAACAACAGTTCTAGTTCGTTGTGTTCTAGGTGGAAATCAAACCAACTTGGTTTCAATTTGTTGTGTGATGAGCATGATTGTTCTGTGCCTATATATAGTTTGGTTATAAAACATTTGTGAATATAAAAGTATGTTTAGCAGTTAACTATATATATGATTACCGTAATAAAAAGTCTACCACTGCCTTATTTAGAATCAGATTACTACGCGTCCCAAAGAATAACAAATTACATACCGCAGTGATATTAATGTCTGTTATTAATTAGGGGCCGTCTGACGAACGCAGATAAGAGAAGGCAGGCATAATAATGTTAGAAGAATGCCCACTTTATTACATAATTATCGTTAGGAGAAATTGTTCGCGATTGTAATAAAATTAGTGTTTCTTCATGTTGAAAATTTTATGGGAAGAAAAAATCCTAAAAGGTCCATTTATTAGTACGGTTATAAAGTATAAGGTTACGGCCTAACTTGTGCCTTCTAGTTACCTGAATAACGGCAATAAGCGAGTATGGGTCAGCTTTAGTACACGCGAAACTGTTGAATAAACTGGTGGTATTATGTGTTTAATACTCGACACCGAGTTTACGACGGTCACCAAGTTTTCTTGATTGAATATTATAACAGGTAATGATGACTTTATTGAATTATAACTTTTGTGGCGAGTTTGACTTCAGTACATACTATTTATATCAAAATATGCGACACTCACTGTCCTGTTAATATTTTTTTCTTGGTGAGTGACTACTAAGCTGGAGATCGGGGGTTCGATTTCCGAGCAAAGGTTGGTGTAAAGAAAACAATAATTTACTGTGTGCCTATGTTATTTTTCAATAATAATTGTGAATATATCAACCGTGCAGTCAAATAATTTGACTGCACAGTTGACGTAGTGGTTAAAGCGGCCGCATCGTCGCTTGACACTGCCTCAAGTGTTGTGGGTTCGATCACCATACGCGGCAACGCATTGTGTTATCAATATTTTGTTGTTTCGGTATACTTTGTGAGCGTTGCTTGTACGTTTGTGAAGTCACCTGCGACTCAAGATTTATTGCTAGTGCGTGAGTTGTCTTTTATGATCCTAAAACAAAATTCAAGAATATATAAGTATGTTTATCAGATAATATAGAGTCTGCCTACTTTGAGATGAGTTGACCATGTGCGAGTTGTCTCGACATTCTAACTACCTATAGGTAACTACCTATTTGTATATTTGTGATTTGTGATAGGTAAGGCGAATACCTAACAACATATTAGATAACGTTAAGCAAAACATGTATTGTGATCCGTGCTATTACAATGCATAGACCTGTGATTGGTATAATAGTCAGCTGTCGAATCTGACAGTTGGTTAGACAAACGACGCGTCTGCACATCATGTAGTTATAGATACAATTGTATTAACAGAGTAGCGGTCATGTTAATGTGCTGTAACTAGATGTTGGCCTAAGTAATAATAATATCTTGGAGCAATGTTTTCGTGGTCATTTGATTTCAAACTAGGCACAGCTTCGGGCAACCAAAAGATAGATAAACATACATATAACATATTACTAAATACACAAATAATGTACGGTCGACCAAGAAAATGATCCACCACTTCTAACAAAAATGTAGTGTCATCAAAATAACGGTAACTTTGAGGTTAGGACTGTCAGAATATAGTTTCAGATGAAAATCGACCTTGCCGTTACACGGCTGGACACGAAGAGCTGAAAATCGGGCTCAGTGGCGTGCAAATTGGAGAGAGCAGTGGACTTTGACAAGCTGATGTTGATGATGACGTCTACTATTATTGTCTTATCTAACATTTGGGTATATGTGTATATAATTCGTGTGTTTACAATTTTGTGTTCGTGGAGTTTTGATAAGTCAGTTCAATAAAATATGATAAAGAATCATTATAATTTTATATAAGTATATACAACGTGTAAATGAAATAACGCACATCCTCAGACACCCCAATTAGAATAACTTATTACAATCATAATGCATGCATTGAATTTTGTTTTTTATTTGCGTAAATATTGTTTTTGAAGAAAGTATAAACTCGATCAAAAGTAAAAAGCGTGGTCACTATAAATTTGCGCACGCACACAAACACTCGAAACGGTTGCTATGGTAAACAGACGACAGCGATCTGATAGGAACGAAATACGTACGATACGATATAAACAAAATGTTTCAAATTTAGTCTTTATACAACACTCTGATAGAGTGGGGTTTACAAGAATGATGTTTGAGTAATTTGTCAGCTACTGTTGATATTTCCAAAGATATGACTAGAAATCACACTTTTCGGCTGTGGAGTGGACAGTCGACTTTGTATAAAATTATTTATTGTTTGTTAATAACATGCACACGATCCATTGTTTCATAATATTGTAAATGACTATTTAGTTACCTAGCAGTATTGATAGATAAAGTAAAAGAATATCAATGAGAGAATAAAGCAAGATCGACGTGTTTAAAGTTGTAAATTAATAGTTACATTAATAGAATAATCAAATAACTTACAGGATAAAATCACATTATTTTAGTCCACTTAACACTTCACTGTTCACGCATCACATCTTTTCACTGTTTCAAAAGCAGCTAATATGTATCAACTTAACTCCTAGGCACTTGTTGTCTCCTCACAGCAAACTAGTGATTTAACATTTTCCCACAGTGAAATAGTCCGGGGGCGACAAGTTAACATCAAGATGATGCAGAACGTTCCACACCAGCACCGTCATGTTGTTATTTACAATTTTATTCACACAATTAAAATATTTTTTCGCAACTCTCGCTGACAGATTCCCGATGGATGACTAGATACTTGTCATAACTTGTCAAAGCGCATCGCCAGCGCTTGTCATTGGCCAGCGCGGGCGACACATTACGTCTCGCTCTTGCCTGTTGATTATTACGTAAGCGAAAGATAGATGATAGATATTTTCGTGGTAAATTGTGTGTATTGTCTTTTGCCGCTATTGTGTTGTACTAATGTGTGCGTTCGTGTGACCGTACGTCGAACCATTAAACAAATGCATTTTAAAAGAAGGCGTTCTGCTTTGACTTAAGGTTTATTTTCGTATATTTCAACTTTTGAAATAAATGAGTGACTATAATTTACGTTATTTTTATTATTTTAGAACAAAAAATAAACAATATTAAAAATGACAGTAATGGATTCAGTAGCCGATTCTGAACAAACTACTTTCAGGAAGTGCATTTAAATTTGTTACATGTTGTATATGACTGTGTATAATGCTCATGAAAAAAATCTAACTGTATTTTTTTTGTATTTTTTCGTAACTTCAGCTCAATTTTGTTTACTTAAATATTTTAATTTTAAATGTACAGACTTCTTATCTCGCTTGCCAGCATTCCATGATATTTTTCGAGGTAATGTTATAAATTCATCGGTGCCTCTCCATATAATTATACCTACGTAAGGTCGACTATTCATGAATATAGATGCTGGCGGGAAAAATTCCGAATCATTCCCGTCGAATACTTCGGAAGTATTCCGAAATATTCCGAAACTTTGGGAATATTTCAACTGTCAAAAAAAACCAGCAAAATCGACCTTACTAACTATTTCGCGCTTGGAAGTTGTAAATTATATTTTCTTTGTTTGCTTGCAAGGTTTACCTTTATTTGTTTTTATTGACTGGGCTATTACACGCGTTAGGTAGGTAGGTAATGATTAGTAGCTACCTATATGCGACTCGCGAATACTCGCGATGCGTACAGAACTACATACAAACTAACCAGAAACATAGGTAGGTAACCCTTTTTCAAAAAACAAATCAAATATGCTAGGCCTAGTTTTTTATTCCACAACTAACATTTATAAAAATAGCATTCGATTTCGAAATAGGCAGGTACCTACCTAAACACAAAAGTATAAAAATCCTGTTAATCGCAGGCTAACATATCTACCTATAAAAACATCAACATATACTTATTCAATCCCATTTATAATAAAAACCCACCACACCACACATAAACACGTTTATTCCCATTGAATTATTCGGGCGAAATATTCGGCGGAAACATTCGATTGCGGGGTACGAATCTTTCTCGCGGGGGGAGGGAAAACTTCTCCGGGGAGCATCTCCCCTCTTACCGCACCCCGCACCGCCATCGCCTGCACGCACGACTCGTGGCAGTCAAGCAGGCGCGCGCGGCGCGGCGGCACCGGCCGGTGCACAGAGGGTGCGGCGGCGATCGACGATCGATGCAAAATACGATTTTTCAGCAAAATAAAATAAAAATATTAATTAAATTCGTTTTGAATAATTCTGATTTAAAGAAACTTTCCCAGAAGTATTCCGGAATTATTCCGAATTTTTCAGAAGTTTTGCAACTATATTCATGAATAATGTGGACGTTATTAGGATTTACCCTAGATAACTAACATGTTAATATTAGGGTCTAGGTCTACGTTAATTAAAATTATATCACAATGCCACATCTTTAGTGTTTTCATGTCTGTATATATTAAATACTTGTAAAAATTAAATTGACTAAAGAGGGGTGAAGCGGACTTAGTTATGTGACATTATATATTATTTATACATTATTTAATTTGTTTATATGCAAAATATGATCTTGCCCAGTATGTTGCCATTATATTTTTTGAAGACACGTGTATTCTTTTCTTGTGTAGCCTGTCTTCTAGTGTATTGTGCAACGTGTTTTTAACCTAGCCCTCGCTGAGTATATTCGGAAGAATATACTATCCTAATTTGAATCAAAATATTGGTAGGAACTTTAAATTAAAAGCGACGAGACCAACTGAAATAAAAATAACTGTTTTGAGACCACCTGTGTAATATTTAAAAAAATAATGGAATCTGCAGGGATACAACTCTCAGATTCCATACAACTTCGGTCCCTCTCTCTCTAACGGAAACTTACAAATACCTGGGTATGTCGCAGTCTTTGAATATCTCTGAGGCTGACATGAAGCAGTCGCTGCAGGCTCGTTTCTTTGGCCGCCTGAAAAAAGTACTGAATAGTCTTTTATCAGGTGGTAACAAGGTGCGAGCCTGCAACGGATGGGCCATGCCAGTCCTTATGTATTCCTTCGGCATACTCAGGTGGACTCAGACTGAACTTGACGCCCTGGACAGAAAAGTCCGTTCAATGCTGACTGCATCTCGGATGCATCATCCACGCTCGTCAGTAATGAGGCTATACATCCCGCGGAAATGTGGTGGTCGAGGATTTTTATGTCTTAAGACCCTCCATAACCGCAAGCTGTATAACCTCAGAGAATATTGTAGGCTTCAAGAATGCTGCCTATCTTCTTGCTGCAATATGTTTCCCTAACCCTAAGCTAACTAACTAACTATTACTAATTATTTACTCTAGGAACTTCTTGAGCAAGGGAAAAAAAATAAAATAAACAAGAAAACAACTAACAACTATTTATATTAAATCAAATTAAATTAAATTACAGCAATTAATATTAAGCTAAACAAGAACAGTAAGCAAGGATCTAAGCTAGATTAGCGCAAGGAGTAAGTAAGGCGAAGTGTAATTACATTTTCTAAACAAGCAGTATTTATACAAAAATATAATTAATACTAATAACGCTAAATAGTGTTTGCGCTTGACACTTTTGCGCAGGAGTAGAACGCCCACAACATGGTGGCCGACGCGAAGACAAAAGATGCGCAGGCGACCATCTTGCTTACCTGTGGCGTGAACAAAAGAATGGTTGTCGCCATCTTGTTAGGGGCGGCGCTAAGTTACGCACACGGCCTGAGCGTTTGCACGCGGCACTAACATCATACGATGTGACGTAGTAGTGGTGTGATCCTGTGGCTCGTTCAAACGGGCGAGTTAACTTGCCTAAGTAGTGGGTGAGCCGCCACACCACTCCCCCCGTGAGACCGTGACTACGGGCGAAAGTAGTCTGGGAATCTGACAGCACGTCCACTCCTCGTCTTTCTGACGGTATTCTGGTCTTCTCCGGTCTGCTGTACTTGGGTATTCACTGGAGTCTCCCTCGTCATGTAGGCTGGTTTTAATCGGTCTATGGTAACCCTTTGCTGCTTCCCGTTTATGTCGATATCGAAGGTCTTCTTATCCCGACGTAACACCTTGTAGGGACCCAGGTAAGGTGATTGAAGTGACCTCTTGACTGGACCCTGACGTAGGAAGACATGGGTTGCAGTTTCCAGATCTTTGGGCACGTAGAATTGGCGGCCTGTACCAGTGTGCCACGACGTGGGTTGCGGGGTTAGCTTGCTGATGTGGGAGCGTAGCCTGCTGACTAAGCTGCTCGGGTTCACCAGCTCGTCCGGTGTTGAAGTGAAAAACTGCCCGGGAAGGCGGAGCGTTTCACCGTAGACCAGTTCGGCTGTTGATGCTTGCAGGTCTTCCTTCCATGCGCTGCGGATGCCCAGGAGGACCCAAGGCAGAACTTCTGTCCAGCTGGAGGTGGCATGGCATGTGATGGCGGCCTTGAGCTGGCGATGTAGTCGCTCCACTAGGCCGTTAGCTGCGGGATGGTAAGAGGTGGTAAGATGGTGTTCAGCGCCCACTAAGGCTGTGAGTTCTTTGAAGGTTTGCGACTCAAACTGCCTGCCCCGATCTGTAGTGATGCGCTCGGGACAGCCGAACCTCGCGATCCAGCCTGAAGTGAGGGCCGCTGCGCAGGTCTCAGCTGTTATATCCTGTAGTGGATACGCCTCAGGCCATCGCGTAGTTCGGTCGACGACAGTGAGACAGTACCTGAAGCCAGAGGAAACTGGTAAAGGACCTACTAAATCTAGGTGGATGTGGCGAAATCGTGCTGACGGTGTTTCAAAAGTTGTCAATGGTGCTTTTGTATGTCGTGACACTTTACTCCTTTGACATTGCTGACACTCCTTGGCCCATTGTCGACAGTCCCGTCTAATGCCAGGCCATACATACCGCTGGGTCACTAAACGAACCGTTGCTTTGGCTCCCGGGTGACTCAGGTTGTGTAGCGTGTCGAATACCTGTCTCCGATATGACCTGGTGATGTATGGGCGAAGACCTGCTGACACGTCACAGTAGACCTCCACGTCTGATTCAGACAGCTTCCTTTTTTCCAACTTCAGGGAAGAACCGTTCTCGATCAAGTCTCGCAGCTCTGCGTCGTTTTGCTGTTCACTGGCCAAGCACTGGTAATCTACGGGCAAAGTGAGTTCATCAATACGTGATAAAGCATCTGCGACCACATTATCTTTGCCTGCTACGAATTTGATATCGCAGGTGAACTGACTGATGTAATCCAGGTAGCGAAACTGACGCGGAGAACAGTTTTCTCTAGGTGACGTGAAGGCATATGTCAACGGCTTGTGGTCTGTGATAACCGTGAATGTCCTTGCCTCCACCATGAACCTGAAATATTTAATCGCCTCGTATATCGCTAAGAGTTCTCTGTCGTAAGGGCTGTACTTAGTTTGAGAGGGACTCAGTTTTCTTGAAAAGAATGCGAGTGGTTCCCATTCTTCCTGCTTTCTTTGCTGGAGTACCGCGCCAATTGCTGAATCCGAAGCGTCTGTCTGTATGCTCAACTCAGCTTGTGGATCTGGATGCACTAAGAGAGTTGCTTGCGAAAGACTAAGCTTACAGTTATTGAAGGCCTCCATTCTTGCTGGAGTCATCTCCACAGGGTGCGAGCCTTTGACCTTAGGACCTGCTAACAGTTCATTTAAAGGTGCCTGCATAGATGCTGCAGCTGGAATAAACCGGCGATAAAAATTTATCATTCCCAGGAATCTTCTGAGTTCCTTTATGATCCTAGGTACCGGGAACTCTTGTATGGCTTGTACTTTGGATTCGAGAGGCTGGATGCCGGCTGCTGAAACGGTATAGCCCAAAAAACTGACCTGTGATTGACCAAATATACATTTGTTGGTGTTTATCAGTACTCCATAATCCGATAGTCTTGTAAATAACTGCTGCAGGTGTTCCAGATGTTGTTTGCTACTACTGCTAAAGATTAGAATGTCGTCTAAAAAACCGTAGCAGAAGTCCAACCCTCGTAAGACCTCGTCCATGAAGCGCTGGAAGGTCTGCGCGGCATTACGAAGTCCGAACGTCATGAACGGGAATTCATATAAGCCAAAAGGTGTCGTAATTGCGGTTTTTGGTATGTCTTCTTCCGCCACTGGTAATTGGTTATAGGCCTTAACTAAATCGACCGTAGAGTAGATGGTGCTACCCGTCAGCTGTTGCGCAAAGTCCTGTATGTGTCTGACAGGGTACCGGTCAGGAATGGTACGCGCGTTTAAAGCCCTGTAGTCCCCGCAAGGTCTCCATCCATCGTTCTTCTTGCGAGCTAAGTGTAGGGGAGACGACCAGGCGCTCTCAGAACGACGTGCCGTGCCGTTTTGCAGCATCTCTTCAAACTCCTGCTTAGCCGCCTTAAGCCGTCTTGGATCAAGGCGTCGTGGTCGACTGGATACGGGCGGACCGGGAGTAGTACGTATATGATGAACAGTACTATGTTTGGGACTACCTGATTTGCCAGCTGGTCGTGTTATTTCAGGAAATTTCTTCAGCAGCTGGTGGTATGGTGTATCATCGTGGATGGTGCGCACTGATGATATGTCCTCCGCAGTGGTCTGACATACTGCCGCGACGGTAAGTGCTGTAATACCGTCTACTAAACGTTGGTTTCGGACGTCGACAAGTAGGTTGTAATAGCCGAGAAAGTCGACGCCAATGATGGGCTTCGAGACATCGGCGACAATGAAGCGCCATGTGAATGCTCGACGAAGGCCTAAGTCCAAAGTCAGTGGGAGGTCACCGTAGGTAGCTATGACTGTCCCATTAGCTGCGAACAACTCGTACTTTGTCTTCACTCGAGGTTCCTGAACGGCGGATCGCGGAAAGACGCACAGGTCTGAACCCGTATCGACGAGATATTGCACTTTCGATTTGCGATCCGTAATGAACAGGCGGCTCGTTGTAGCTGGGCAACCACTTTCCGCCACTACTGGTTGCCTTTGGGGTTTCCCGACTTTTGGTACGTACATGGTTGCGTGCATCGCGTAGCTCGATCGCCGAATCGGTAATGGTACCAACAGTACGGGTGATCCTTGGGTCGGGATCGAGATCGGGACCGATAACGCCTGGGAGGCCAACGTTTTCTGTCCTGGGACCGGGAACGTTGGTGTTCACGAAGCTCTGTACTCATCACTTCTAATTTGCGGGTTAATTCAGCCACTGTCTGTGTAAGTACATCCAAAGCGTTACCTGTAGATGCAGAAGTTGCTGGCGTTCCAGTGCTTGTACTAGCTACTTGACTGTTCACTGGAACGATGTCATTTATCCGATCAGCCAACTCTGCTATGTCGTTCAATGACATATTTGGCTGCGATGCGACTATGGTTTGCAGGTTAGTGGGTAGTCTGCTTGCCCAGATGGTCCGGATGAAATCGTCGGGTATATTCGAGCCAGCTAAATTCTGTAAGTGCCGTAAAAATTGTGACGGCTTGCTATCGCCTAGTTCTGCGTGCTGTAGGAGTTGCTTAGTTTTACGTTCCTGCGACGCCGACAACCTCTTTATCAACTCAGCCTTCAGCTTGTCATATTTACCAGTAGCTGGAGGGGTGATGATCAGGTCTCTCACTTCCGCTGTATGCTGCGGTTCCAGTTGTGCTAGTACGTGGTAGAACTTCGTACTGTCCACTGTAATATTGGATAAAACGAACTGACCTTCAAGCTGGGCAAACCATAGTACTGGGTCGTCTGGGTTGAATACCGGAGATTTCACTGCAACCTTGCACGCTTCGTGGCACACGTCCTTGTATGTGCTGGACTGCTGTTGTTCTCTTGACTCCATATCTGCTGTTCTTTTCGGGGTCACCAGTGTAGGCTTCAAGAATGCTGCCTATCTTCTTGCTGCAATATGTTTCCCTAACCCTAAGCTAACTAACTAACTATTACTAATTATTTACTCTAGGAACTTCTTGAGCAAGAGAAAAAAATAAAATAAACAAGAAAACAACTAGCAACTATTTATATTAAATCAAATTAAATTAAATTACAGCAATTAATATTAAGCTAAACAAGAACAGTAAGCAAGGATCTAAGCTAGATTAGCGCAAGGAGTAAGTAAGGCGAAGTGTAATTACATTTTCTAAACAAGCAGTATTTATACAAAAATATAATTAATACTAATAACGCTAAATAGTGTTTGCGCTTGACACTTTTGCGCTGGAGTAGAACGCCCACAACATGGTGGCCGACGCGAAGACAAAAGATGCGCAGGCGACCATCTTGCTTACCTGTGGCGTGAACAAAAGAATGGTTGTCGCCATCTTGTTAGGGGCGGCGCTAAGTTACGCACACGGCCTGAGCGTTTGCACGCGGCACTAACATCATACGATGTGACGTAGTAGTGGTGTGATCCTGTGGCTCGTTCAAACGGGCGAGTTAACTTGCCTAAGTAGTGGGTGAGCCGCCACAATATTTTCTGCAAATGAGTGTGGATATGCATCGAGATGTGGTTGCAGTGGATACTGGACTTACCCCGCTCGCTCTGGCTAAAGAGAACTGGCACGAACCTGCAGTACTTAGCATTGACGACCGGAGAGAAGTATGGAAGGGCAAGGAGCTACATGGACGCTTCTATAAGGCCTTACACGGGTCTGATATAGATTTTAAGGCATCCGTTTCCTGGCTGCGCTTCGGTGATCTTTTCGGAGAAACCGAAGGTTTTGTCTGTGCAATTATGGATGAAGTTGTCATGACAAATAACTACCGCAAGTATATCCTGAGGGACGGTACTGTTGACATATGTCGGGCGTGTCACCAGCCCGGGGAATCTCTCAGGCATATTGTGTCCGGTTGTTCGAGTCTTGCCAATGGAATTGCCAAATACTGATATTTGCACAGACATAACCAAGTGGCTAGGATTGTCCATCAGCAACTAGCCCTTAAATATAAACTCATTGGTTCTGAGGTACCGTACTACAGATATGTGCCCGACCCAGTTCTCGAAAATGGTCGTGCACTGTTGTACTGGGATTGGTCTATCATTACAGACAGGACTATTGTAGCCAATAAGCCTGATATTGTAGTGATAGACCGAGCAGAGCGTCTCGCAATGTTTGTTGATATCACCATACCACATGACGCTAATCTCGTGAAGGCGGAAAATGATAAAAAGATTAAATATTTAGATCTAGCTCACGAGATTGTCGACATGTGGGATGTAGATTTAGCAATCATTGTTCCGATTGTCGTTTCAGTGAATGGATTGATCGCTAAGAGCCTCGACCAACATCTTAAGAGGCTCGCACTGGGCAGCTGGATCAAGGCCTTGATTCAGAAGGCGGTTCTTCTCGATACGGCACGCATTGTGAGGAAGTTCCTTTCTCTGAGGCCCTAACCACCGGTGGCTTGGTCCCTGTACCCGACACCGTGGGTTTCCGTGGTCCCATTTTATATAGTTAAATTTATTGATATATTTAAGGTTTAATTATGTAAAATTCGATTATGTGAATACTGAATAATAAAGAAATTAAAATAATTAATAATAATAATAATTAATTCTTTATTGTACACCAGGCAATAACATGAGTGCATTACAGAATTTCTTATAAACTAGTGTTACAAGGGCGGTCTTATCGCATAATGCGATTTCTGCCAGACAACCGTGTACGGACAGAATTAAATAAAAGGACAGGTAGTATGCGGGTGCACTATAAACTAAAATATAAATAACAAATTAACATGATTATTACTGTATGCTTAAAACTAAAATAAGCTTATCTAAACTGATAAGAAAAACATATACCTACTTACATCCATTATCTATATACATAAAATAAATATGATAATAATATTACATAAATCACAAATATATAAATAAATAAATAAATACATATATATATACATATATATATATATATATATATATATATATATATATATATATATATATATATATATATATATATATATATATATATACATATATATATCTATATATATATATATAGTATATATATACACATAAAATATATTAAGTAATATATATTATAATATACTAATATACAGAAGATATTATCACTGGAATGTTACTTATTATAGTGACAAGTAATGTTTCTTTACAAGATTTTTAAATATTGGCAATGATTTCGAACGTCTTATCGTTTCCGGTAGTGCATTCCACAATCTGACAGCTAAAACAGTAAAAGATCTATCAAAGAACTTAGTAGAATGCACAGGACTTTTTAACTTAAGGTTTTCCGATGATCTCAAGCACTTAGAATGTGTGTCATCTATTCTTGAGATATAGGGGATATGAAGGATTAAACAGAATATTATACAAGAGACAGAGAATATGAGTATTCCGGCGAAGGCGGATGGGTAGCCATTTGAGCTTGTTTCGAAATTCGGAAACGTGGTCATATTTGCGTAAACCAAATATGAACCGTATACAAAAGTTTTGGAGTCGCTCAAGCTTGTCTAGCTGGTCCTCATTAAGATCAAGATAGCTGGCATCGGCATAGTCAGGAATAGGAAGAAGGATAGACTGCACAAGCGCAATTTTTGTGGCAATGGGAAGAAAATTTCGCAATCTTCTTAGCAATGCGGCAGCTGCAAAGAGTTTCCGACTAGTACTTTGCAGTTGAAAGCTCCAAGAGAGTGTTTGGTCTATGTATATCCCCAAGTTCTTTACTTTGTCACTGAAAGGAATTGGAATACCATCAAAAGTTACAAGGGGAACTATTGACCAGTCGATCTTAGAGATTAGTTTGGAACTACCAACCAAAATAACCTGAGTCTTTGTAGGATTAACCCTGAGTCCAAACCTTTTTGTCCAGTCACAAATTTGATCCAGATCATTATTTATTATTGTAATTCCTTGAGACAGGCTTTCAGGCTTGATTTGATAATAAACCTGCATATCATCTGCATATAGGTGGTAGGAAGAAGAAATATGGTTGGAGATATTATTTATAAAAATTGAGAAGAGCAAAGGAGATAGAACGCCGCCCTGTGGTACGCCGGCAGAGTTGTCACACCAAGTAGAATAGGTGTCATCTAGCCGGATTCGTTGTCGGCGACCAAACAGGTAACTACGAAACCAGTCGATCACCGATGGAGATATGTTAAGAGAGCCTAATCGGGCAAGGAGAACATCAAAGTCTACGGTGTTGAAAGCATTACTGAAGTCTAATAAACAGAGCACTGTGAGTTTGCTATCTTCCATGCCCGATCTGATATCATCCGTAATATTGACAAGGGTGGTAGTGGTAATATGACCCGGACGGAAGCCGGATTGGAAGGGATTAAGGATATTATTTTTAGAAAGGAATGTGTTGAGTTGGTTGTGGATAAGGCGTTCAAGAACTTTGGAAAGGAAAGGTAATATGGATATGGGACGATATTCAGAAAAGGATTCAGGATTAGGTTTCTTGGGTAAAGGGATGACTTGAGCATTTTTCCAAGCAGTTGGGAAAATGCCACTGGATATGGAGAAATTAAGGATGTGGGAAATAATAGCTAGGATTTCATCAAGGATTGGAAGGATCATATTACGGGTGATGCCATCACTGCCAACTGCGTTGGATGTTATGGATAAGATACTCTTCTTAACACCACATTCAGTAAATTGACTAAAGACAAATGGACTGTAATCAGAAGTTGGAAGCGTTGAAAGATAATTTAGGGTGTTTATTTTTGTTGTCCTATCATAATCAGACGAAGCAGAGAAGTGCTGGTTAAGCATGTTAATATCAATTGTATTAGGGGAAGTATTTTGCCGTTGCTTTCCAACCCCAAGTGATTTAAGAAATTTCCATACCTTGGATAGATCACCGTTTTGTACGGAGCTGTGAATGTGCTGGCGTTGTGCATCCCTACACACTCTATTGCAGTGATTTCGCGCTTTAATATATTTTTCTTTATTAGAGTCAGTTGGTTTTGCCTTGAATTTTGATTTCGCCGCTGCTCTCCTTTGAATAAGAATCCTTATTTCGTTGGTAAGCCAGGGCGAAGGACGATGTTTCAATTTAATCGCACGTATAGGAGCATTTACATTATAAAGTGCAGTAATTTGCCTCTCAAATATTTCGACTTTATCATCAACTGTTACAACGGAAAACAGTGGCATCCAGTCAATTGCCCCTGCGTCACCACGAAGACGTTCAGTATCCATACCAGCAAAGTTGCGCTGTAAAAGTATTCTTGACTTTGCCTTAGGAGGAAATAAGGTTGTGATAGGAAAATTCGTCGGCACAGCATTGGCCGTGTTTCGCGACGTGGTGTAGTGAAGAAACGAAAATGAGATCTAAAAGTGAGGGTGTAGAATTAGGAAAGTGATGGGTGGCATTCAGAGATAGAATATGAAGATTGCACGAGACTGAAATAGAATAAAGAGAGGAAGAACGCGAATCTTTCTTAAGAAGACAAGTGTTGAAGTCACCCATAATGATAGTTTGACTGTAAGAAGGAGATAGGTTAAGTAAGAGATTTTCAAAATAGGAAAAGAAGTCAATACGCAAGGAAGGACAGTAGTAAACGCCGAGGAGGATTTTAGTGTGATGTAGCTCGACTTCCAGAAACAGGTGCTCACCAGCATTAGAGGGAGGCGGTTGTGAAGACACGTTTATCACAGTATAAGCTATATAGGATCGAAGGTAAATGGCAACACCACCGCCACCTCCCCCAGTCCGGTCGTTTCTGATAAGCTGGAAGCCGGGCAAAGAATAAGAAGTAGAAGGAAGGCACGGCTTAAGCCATGATTCAGAGACAAGAATAGCGTGTATGTTCTTACAGTCTAAATTTGCCAGCATATCTGGGAAATGAGCGGGAATACTCTATGCATTGATATGCACAACATTAAAGTTACTTGGAACATCGGAAAATACAGATCGGATGTTATCTGCCAATGAAGGAACACTAACAAAACTGTCATCATCACTATCTGCAGAAAAATAATCATCGCTGTCACTGTTAGAATCCATAATATTATATATAATAAGTAAGATATAATAAAATATAATAGATATATAAATATAACGTAAAAAAATATATAACTTATCTGTATAAAATAAGATATAAACAAATATCCTAACTTTACAAAAACAAACTGTGTGTACAATATATAATACTATCCACCTGCCAGTTAGTTATCAATATTAAAAATATATCATAAAAATACAAGAATCAACCCACTTGTAGAAACAATTAAAATGTCTAAGATCCCAGGTAGGATGGCTTCTAACTTAAATTATAGAATTACTATAAATTCTTAAAAATAAACAACGGTATTATTTTAGCCCAAAAATAAATTAATATACTAATACATACATACATATCGTCACGCCTTTTATCCCCGAAGGGGTAGGCAGAGGTGTATTTCTACACCCACTTTTCGCCAGATATACTTTAGTCCCACGTAATAAGGGGCGAACCTATTGCCGTACCGGGCACATTTCCAGACTCCGTGCTGCTACTGGGAATTTCGTGACAGAAAAACCCAATAACACTGCCCGGCCCAGGAATCGAACCCGGGACCTCCCGATCCCACGCGCACATTTATGCCGCGAGACCAACAAGGCAGTCGTATAGGGTTTGATGTCGAGTTTTCCGTCTCTACGCAAAGATGGTATTTGCATCATGTTATCCCTTAGTCGCCTCTTACGACACCCACGGGAAGATAGGGGGTGGTGACACTTGTATTCTATGCCGTCAACCACACGGCACGGTAATATACTAATCTGTACGTATAAATTATTCGATACAATTTCAAAAGTGTATAATAATTGCGTGTAACAATAGCCCAGGTAACAGCAGTAACGAAACGGGAGTACACATAGTGACGTGAAGCATAGACTAAACATAGCATAACTAAACATAGCATAACTAACTCAGTTAAAAGTCAAAACAAATCTAACAACTTGACAAGTAAAACTTTTTTATATTCCAGCAAATAATGAATAGCACCGTCATTATTAGTTAATAGATACCATCGTTTTACAATCTTACAACCGTACCGTCAAAACAGATTGTAAACAAACACAAGTGTACAAGTATAAAATTAAACCACCCACCTGGAGATACAACAAAAGAGGAAAGATGAACAATATAAGACTATTTCCGAATAGCTGCAGCTCTTCAGGCTTTCACCGTCTCATCGGTTTTCTTTGCAGCAGGGGGCTGCTTCGACTGGTCAACAACGACGAATTGGGATAGATTTTGTAAATCCACAGAAGAGTTTATACGATGACGCTCGCCGTTTATCCCGAGGACGTGTACCACTCCTTCCTTCGTCCAGCATTTTGAGACGCCGAACTTCTCCCGGGCTGCCATAAAGGGGTCATGGCGGGCTTTTGTTAAAAACTCTGACGCTGTGATACCAGAGCCCTTAAGTTTAGTTTTGTCAAACCAAACTTTATCTCGGACTGACACATGCTGCAGTTTTACGAGGATTGGCCGGTGTTTGTGTGGTGAAGAAGCTGCAGGTCACCCCATACGATGGCAACGCTTGATGTGGTCAGGAGTAAAATCATCAAGTTTCAAGTGTGTTTTTACTACACTCACTATTGTTTGAACCAGGTCCTCTTTCGTATTTTCTGGAACGCCACGGAAGAGAAGAATCTTGCGTCGGCCTTGCATTTCCAAATGATCGACACTGCGCGCTAGTAGTTGGAGTTGTTGCTGCAAACCCTTCAGAGCTTCAGTTACGAATTCACGGAAAGTGGCAAATTCAGCAGCCAGGCCGGCAATGTTGGAAGGAACGCTGGTACTACTCTGTAGTTTATCTTCAAATTGTGTCATTTTATGGTGGAACATTTTGTTCAGGTTTTCTACTGTGTTGTGGATGGAGTCCATACTGTAGTCAATAGTGAGTTTTCCAAGGAGATAACACTTTCTGGCAGGTAGTGTGTTATAATTAATAGTTTTAAATCATTTAACCAGTACTAACCAGTAACTATATATTAAACAAATAATTATAAATTAAAAATCGAGAGCAAATTTTTTTATGTTGTCACCACAACTACCCACGTAATCCCATTTGTTACTACTGGCATACTTGCAGAGGTCAGGAGGCAAGGCAAAATTGTCATTGCTGTAGCGTAGCCGGCAATCGCTGCCACACTGCTTCTGGGTGGCAAGACAGCACATACCATGTTTAAATTTCCCATCGATTTAGAGAGCGCCGTAACACCCATTTGTGGTGTGTCACGTAACAGTGATAAGGGACACGTGCTCATAGATTGCTCTGTGATCGTATGGGATGAGCGTACGATGGCCAATAGGAAGGCAGTTGAGGCCATGGACAGAACCCTGCTGGACATCCGCAGGAACGAGCATTTAATGGGTGGTCACAGTTCTGTTCAGTGACGATGCCCGACAAACGCTTCCCGTGGTGACGTGGGGATCGAGGGCTGACGAGGTGCATCATCAGCCTTTAACAGTCCTCTGCTGGACTAGGCCTCTCCTTTGAAAGGAGGAATTGGCCTACTATAACACGCTGGCCAAACGGGTTGGTACAGGGTTTGTATTAAGTTTTCCTTCTCTTAAAATGCTGTTCTCTGCATAATATGCTCCCTCTGTCGGCTCTTACGACACCCATTGGATGATATGGGGTGGTGACATTCCGTATTCTTAATCCGTCACCACACGGTCAGGGTGAGTGCTTCGTTGAAATTATCTTTGTTTTGGTCACGAGTTCGTATGCTGCGCTTGACCATTAATATGAGAGCTCAGCTTGGCGTCAACGCACGTGCTCAAGATGTCTTTCTAAGTCTTGACGAAGACACTATACCAGAGGAGAGAGGTGGACAGGTGGTGTTACCAGAGTCTCTTAGTAGAGTTGTATCCAGCTTAGAATTATACAGCTGTATACCGTAATAGCAGAATTCTTGAGTGTGTGAGTGGCCTATTTTGACGCCCAAAAATGATCAGGCTGTAGCAATTAACGAATGCATTCTCTCGGAAATTGAGGGGAATGAAGTGGTCTACACCTCTATAAACACTGTCGTCGAGCAAGAAAACGCCACACATTATCCCGTGGAATTTCTGAACTCCCTGTCAGCAAGTGAACTTCCAGCGCATACCATCAAGCTGAAGGTCGGTGTCCCGATTATGCTTCTTCGGAACCTCTCTCCTCCGAAGTTGTGTAACGTGACGCGCCTGAAAGTCATCTCGCTCCACAGACACACCATTTAGGCGGAAATTCTTACGGGTTGTGGCGTCGGCGAGGCAGTATTTATACCACGCATTCCTCTCATAACTTCCGGTTCCCGTTCAAGAGCATACAGTTCCTCGTGAGTGTTTGCTTCGCGATGACCACCAAAAAGTCGCAGAGGCAGACACTGAGGGCAGCGGGTGTCCTGTACGTCGCTTGCTTCCGCGTCACCAGTCCTGACTCTCCAATCCAATCTATTTAAATGGACCAAACTTTCATCCAATTTAGGTGGAATATACTAAATACATAATATCAAAAGCGGCGATAGCCCTGTGGTGTACGTAACGGACTAGCGAGACGATGGTCTCGGGTTCGATCCCTAAGTATTACACACCTCTGACTTTTCGAAGTTATTTGTGTATTAAAAATGTTAATTATCGCTCGTTTAATAATGTGCCCGGTAGATGGCAATAGGCTCGCCCCCTATTACATTGGGACCGAAACATAGGTGGCGAAAAGTGGGTGTGTAATACACCTCTGCCTACCCCTTCGGGAACAAAAGGCGTTATGTTATGTATTAAAAATCCTTTCTTACCATCCGACATCATAAAGTCTACAGTCCAAATTTTAGGCAGCTTTAGAATTTTTTGCACCAGGCTGATATGATGGCCAGGACAAGTGATTTTATATATTAGAAGATTGGCATCAGTAAGAATAAATCAAATTCTATTTGATTGTTTGATTTGTTTACAATTTCAATCCTGGTATTTTGATCTTACTGTATTCCTTTAACTTCGAGGCCAAATTTTATAAACTGAATAGGACTCGGTCGCTGTTTGTCAATAACGTCTCGCCTCAAACATCCTGTGTCGACAAATTGGACTAGCGTTTGTTTGTGGATGCAATGCCTGGAATTGAGTTTAAAAATTATGAATTTTGACATTTTGAAATTAGTGACATGATATTTTTATTTACATTTGTAATACTTATATTTTTACATTTTGACATTTTTAATTTGACATTTGTAATTTAATTTATTTTGTTTTGACATTGTTTGATTTGACATTGTTATTTTATTTATTTTCTTTTGACATTTAAAATTACTTAAGTAATATATTATTATTCATAAATTGACATTCAATAATATTTTCTGACATTTAATAATATTTTCTGACATTTTAAATATATGACATTTCATTGTTTAAATTTTTATTATTTTTACTTATTGTTTGCAACATGTATTTTACTGTGTATTAGCATGTAAAGTAGTGAGTACGATGTGGGCATTATTAAACATATAAACAAATAGTTGTGGCAACCTGTCTGATGGCTTAGGCTGACATGCTTATGCATACACCTTCTGATGGCGTGGAGGCATAGTGATACAGATCGTGCTGGCTCCCTCAATTAAGGTTGAGCCATACGATTGCTGTTGAATGCGGGCCATCAGTGGGCCGAGTCAGTCAAAAGCGTCAGATAATTTCCTGCATTGTACTTGCATACTAAACCCTTTTTTGTCTGGACTTTAAATGATGAAGAAAAGACTAAAGAAATTGAAGTGACAAAAAAAACAATGACTCTGAGTTTGTTTCGGCCTTTCTTCTCAAGAATTCATTTAGCTAGGAAAAGCCGGCTTCATCTAGAATAGGGTATTGACATGTATAAGTGTTGTAAACAACCAAAATGCAGAAATAAATATGTCTTTATGTCTTTGTAACACTATTGGATTCGACCTCACTTCGTTTTGTGAAGAAAACGCGACTGACTCTTAGACAATATATTTGTATCAAGTACTGATATCAAATTCGCAGAATGTAAGTAACTACGAGCTGTACAGGCTGTTCATTTTAGTAACGACATTCAAAATTTGAAAGACAATGTACCTTGTTCTCCCGCCATCCTTAGACTCAAGCCGTTTCTCGATGAACACGGCGTCATACGCGTTGGGGGTCGTCTGTCAAATTCGGATGAACCTTATAACTACAAATATCCTTGTATTCTGCCGCGACATGATCATGTTGGCGACCTTCTTGTTGATTTTTATCACAAGAAACATCTCCATGCCGGTCCAGAGTTCCTTATGTCCTTACTTAGGCATAAGTATTGGATTTTATCTGCTCGACGAATAATTCGTCACAGAATACATAAATGTAACGTCTGTTTCAAATTTCGTCCGCGTCCGACTTTCCCTCCCATGGCCGATCTCCCTAGCCAGCGCGTCAGCCAGGTTGCTAAAGCGTTTACACACACCGGTTGTGATTACGCAGGACCACTGCAGTATACGCCAGTGCGTGGTCGAGGTGTTAAAAGCCGTAAAGCCTGGCTATGTATTTTTACATGCTTCACGACGCGCGCTACGCATATTGAAGTTGCGACAGATTTAAGCACGGTGTCATTCCTGGCAGCCCTTAAACGATTTCTCTCACGGCGCGGCCCTATACAGTGTTTGTACACGGATAACGGCACTTGTTTTGTGGGCGCAAGCTCTTATTTACGCGACCTTTATAAGTTTCTCAGGGAAGAATATCGTACTCTTCTTCAGGAAGAACTTTCCATAAATCATATTGACTGGAAGTTTATTCCACCAGCATCACCACATTTCGGTGGATGTTGGAAAAGCATGGTCAAAGTAATTAAAACGCATCTCTTCAAGGTTATAGGTCAACAGATCCTCTCTTACGAAGAGCTTTTAACTGTCCTTGCACAAGTCGAGGCACTGATCAACTCGCGTCCGCTCACGGCATTGAGTAGTGACCCTGCAGAACCATCCGCGTTAAGCCCTGCACATTTTCTGAACACAGTGCCATTATCGTCATTTCCGGCTCCTGAAGCAGACTCTTCAAGCTTGCTCCAGAGACATACTCTGCTGGATAAAGTCGTGCAGTCGTTCTGGCGGCGCTGGCGTGCGGAATATCTACACCAGCTTCCGGCTAGATCCAAGTGGAATAGTCCTGCATCAGGGGATGCAGGACTATTCCACTTGGATCTTGATGACGACCAACGTACCCTCCTGTATAGGGATACAGGAGGGTACGTTGGTCGTCATAATACATGATAATGCTCCGCCGCTTTCATGGCCGTTAGCCATCGTAGAGAAATTGCATACTTCCAAGGATGGTACAACCCGCGTTGTTACCGTGAAAACCGCTAAGGGGAGCTA
Source organism: Euclidia mi (assembly GCA_944739405.2). Taxonomy (NCBI): domain Eukaryota; kingdom Metazoa; phylum Arthropoda; class Insecta; order Lepidoptera; family Erebidae; genus Euclidia; species Euclidia mi. Next base: position 110,861,981 of record OX123184.2, on the reverse strand, counting down.
CGTGCGCCCTGTTGTACGTCTCTGTCCGCTTCCAACTCAGTGAGATCTAGCCTGAAGTTGGATCTACCTTTTAGTTTAAGTATTTAGTTAGTAGTTTTCGCTATTATTGCGTTTGTAGTTTTCGCTAAAGTTAATTTAGATTAATTTTATTGTCATATCGCTGTCTTAGCCTATTGATGGGTTTTGCGGTAGTACACCCAACATAGCTAAGTTTAATTCAATTTTTTTTAAAGGCAACCCTTTTGGGCCGGGGGGATATGGTAGCGCCATCTACCTTCCTATCTATAACTAATCGCATCAACGTCAATCGTTCCACGCTTGTCTAGTGCGAGCGATACCATGTTTCTGTCCCTGTCTCCCATTCCCTAGGAGGGGCACGCCTTTCGCGGATTGGTCGCCGCGAACGTCGACGCGACGGGCAGTCTAGAACTTTCGAGATTCGCTAAATACGTGTCCGCCATACCGTATCGCACCGCGCCGCTCCCGCTATAATTATTACCGCTTATACAAAACCGCTCGCAAGTGAAAGTGATTTGTGTAGTGGAGTGAATCAAGCAGCTTCATCCCGTACGGACTGACGTACGAGGTAAGTGTCCCTCATCATTAGAATATCCTATACCCACTCACAATCCTTTTCCACATCCTCTTCCCTTATCCAGTCCTAGGAGACTAAAACCCGCCATCCTTTATATACAGTCCATTTCCTTCTCCAAGTCGCCTAGAACCCTACGGTTTCGGTGTAACGCCGAACAAATATTATTTTTATAAGATTACGGGAAATTATGTTCTCAGTGGCTTTATGTTACACATGTTTATATTTTCTCGCTTATCTTCAAATCTCTAGGTTGATTTTTAGATAATTACCTTTTTTAATACAAATGTACGTATTTGTATTTCTTTTTTGTTTAAACAAAAAATAAATTACATACATATATATACTCACGCCTGTTTCCCCGAAGAGGTAGGCAGAGGCATATTAAACGCCCACTTTTGTCCGGGTTACGCTGGGATTTGATCCCACGTAATAGGTGGCGAGCCTATTGCCGCTTATCGGGATTTTTTATTTGCCTCGTCCGTTAATCGGCTGGTGCACCACTTGCAGGTGAGGTTGGCTTGGGACCCTAAGTTCTTGGTGGGAACCCTATGCACCCACTTGGTGGGAACCTAATGCATCCTTCTTGGTGGGAACCCTATGCACCCCTATGCAAAAATTAAATTAGTTATACTCAACGCAACATATTAAAAAACGTTGTGCTGTGTATAAAATGGAAATGTTCAATCAACACATTTCAAAAGTATACAATAAAGTATAAACAGTAACAAATTAACCCATATTTTATGAGCTCGGTCGGGTTATTTTAATACAAGCACTAAGTTTTTTCTTACCTTGCCAGCTCTGCGTTATAAATCACTTAATATCTAAAAATTTATTTGCTCGAGCAGCAAGCGGCTTGTAATCAGAATATAAGCCTCGCAACATTTGAATTAATTCAATTATATTTGCATTTATTCAGCTATATCGCGTTACATTTGTGTGATGCTCTGCTGAATAGAACAATACCTGTTTAAAATTAATTAACAAGAAATGTATTTGCAATGAATGAACAATAATAGGTGAATATATTTTGTTGCTAAGCAAATTCAGTCTTAATAAATTCACCTGTATATATTATATACAAGTCTTGTGTTACTGACTGACTGATCAACAAGGTACAGCCAAAACTATAAGAGGCAAGAAGCTGAAATTTGGCATGTATGTTCTTTGGGAACCGTAGGGGTACACTGGGGATTTCCCAGAAAGCCCACGAGATCAGCTATAACAGTTAAATAAAAAGAATGGGGTTAGCAGCGAGCATTGTCTAGAGGACACAAACTTAAAACTAAGCATATATGCATAGTTTTAAGTTTGTATACGATCACTTAACTTATTACTAAGCTTGTCTGTACTAACACATCACCGCAGGGTCTTAACTACTGAAGATGGAAACATGATACTTCGGCGGAGGGTACCTCTAATGATGTGGTAAACATAAAGTGGGTGGGTTAAAGAATAGGTTGAAAGATTCTTTGATAATTCGCTATTTTATAGCTAGCGCTGTAAAAGTGCGCCCTAAAGTTAGTTATTTTATATTTTTTGATGACAGGAAACCAACAGCAATTTATGGTTTTAGTACCAGTATTGATTGACTGGGTTTTTCGTGTGTTCTTGAAAGAAATAATCACTCAACAGTGTAGCTCAAACTTTAAAGTTACAATTCTAGTAAACAAATAACGATATTGACAATTTATATACAGAATGAATATAAAATTTACATGCAAAGCAAATACTGCGGAAATGTATTCGAGCAAACATCGTAATATACATAAACAGTGTTTATACGTCGCAAAAGCCCACGGTTCGTGATTTCCGACATACACGCTAATGAGAATGTTACTGAAAGAGCTCACGATTGCTTTCCTAAGCCATTCCATGTGCCATTCAATCCTAAATGATTAATCAATAAGTGTTATGCTTTCGAAGGATTTTCTTAGCATTTGCACTTGTGCTATGAAAAGTATTTCATATAAAGTGTTCTTTAAGTATAATATAGTATACATTGCAAGGACAAGGCAGCGATAGCCTAGAAGAGATACCAACAGACTACCATGCAGAAGGTATCGGGTTCGAATCCACGGCGCGCACCAATGACTTTTCGGAGTTATGTGCGTATTTAACTGTTAATTATCGCTTCTCCCGTGCCTCGGAGAGCACGTTAAGCTATCGGTCCCGGTTGTCATGATGTCAGTCGTTGTACCAAATAAACTGAGTCAGTACCTCTAAATAAACTGACACTAGTTTAAACCATGGAATATCGCAATCAATATCGGATAATGCCAGGAAGATTATGACTATATATTATGTTTAATACTAGCAGTTTGTTTGTTTTTCGTGTGAGTGTGTGGCCAACTCTGGTGTCGGAGTTTTCAGACCGCCCAAAGGCATCCGACATGGCCTAACGACCCTTATTTTTAGACAAGAGCCGGGACCGACAGCTTTACGTGCCCTCCGAAGCACGGTAGCGCTCAGATGAAAATGCCACACACGGTCACCCATCCAAGTGGCAACCTGTGCAAGCGTTGCTTAACTTTGCCGATCTGTTACGAACGGCAAGCCAAGTCTCGCTATGAGCGCTACATACTAGCAGTAACCTCCACAAAGGCTTTAATGGGAGCCTACATCATAAAAGAAATCCATTGTCCAAGTGACATTTTTCTAGCTTTCTAGCTCTGCAGTGATCAGTTGCCAGCAGCGGCTGGAAACGAAGAGCTCAAATTGGGTTCAGTGGCGTACCATTGCAGAGGCCTAAATCCAGCAATGGACTATGGCAGGCTGATGATATTCTAATGATGATAATATAATATAATATTCTACCTCATTCACACAACACCATCTAGTCCCAAACTAAGCAGAGCTTGTACTATAGGTACTAGATAATGGATAAACATACATATATACTTTTTTTTTGTAAATACATACATATGAATGTACCACATTGTTTGTGTTGTGCAAAAAGTTAAATAAATAATAAATAAATTTATTAAATATTACACATAGAAACACCCAGACCAAGACAAACATCCATGTTCATGCACACAAATGTTAGACTTGAGCGGGGATCGAACCCGCGACCTTCGACGTAGCAGTCGCTTACACTCCCGCTAGGCGTAGTTGACGGCCGGTTGGCGAACCGGCCGTTAAACTTTTACTAACGTTCTTGCTTTTTGTCAATTAGGATATACCGATTTTTTTTATCAAGCACCTACCACTTTCTTAGGTTGACACTGCCTAGCATTGAATCTTGGTCACAGCTTAAATCAGTATGCAAGAAGCTTAGATGAGTTTAAGTAATACTCGAATTAGCATCAAAGATGGATGGAAACAGCATACATAATTAGAAGAATCAACGCTTATATTATCGCACAAAGAACCAAATGCCACTTACGTTAATCCACTTACGTAAAGTACTTTTACCTTACGTGGTTCTTAACACACGAAAAAACATCAGTGCTGAAATATTTTCCTGATAACCTTATGTTTTATTGTTTTCGGGGATTTTTACGAATATGATACGTGATAATAAATAAAATATATAACAATAAAATATCTATAATTTACATAGATAAATACATCTTTATCATTTATATCTAAATAACAATACATAGGAGATAAGGCAATGATAGCCTAGTGGAGATATTAACAGACTGTCACCCAGCAGGTATGCGTTTCGTGCACGACAGATGGGTAACTAACCCGGCTGTCATAAAGATCTTTCATAGTCGTTTTAGGAAGTCAATACTCCCGCAAAAACTGACTCTGGTTTGGACCATGAAATATCGTCTGACTCTTTGGCACTCCAAGTAAAGCTTGCTGTGTAATCTGAATAGTCTAGAGTTTTTAATCGAACTGGGACAACGCTTGGACGAAGATTTTAGAGATTTGCTCCTTCAACAAACAACCTTTTAACCTTTATTATCATCATCATCATATCAGCTGATAGAGGTCCATTGTAGTACATAGGAGTCCCACAAGGCCCTCCACATACGCTGATCTTATCGAGCATCCATCCCTGCCCGCGATGCCATCAAGCTTTATTTTATAAGAGTATAAGTATATATGTACATACTCGACGCTACACCGCATGATATCAATACATTTTGTGGAAGTAAAAGCTTTTGTGCTGGAGACGGGCAGTAAACAACGATTTAGCTAAGAAGAGGGTAGAAAATGTGGCTTTAAGTTTGTATGCAACTACTTTTTAAGATGGTGGATCTGAAACTTGTTTGTTAAGTACACTTCGACGAACACGATTTGAATTTCAATCATGGTTTCATATGAAATGTAAAAATACGAACTACGGGGTTGGTAATGTAAGAGAAAAAAACAATATATATATATTGTAAAATGAATAATAATTAGTATATCTGTCTTGTATAATATTATGCGTGTCCATGCATGTTTTTAATATGCTTAAAAATATTTCTGAAATAATTGCATCATACGCCAGGAGGCTAAAATATGACACAAAAAACTATTTTAAATTCACTAGTGGTTAATAAAAAATAATAAGACTGACTCCGAGTCCGATTCCAGGGTTGGGTAAAAGTGTTAATGAGTGTTTTCGAATTCTCAGTAGCAGCATGGAGTCTAGCAATATTCCCGGTAATAGGCTCGCCCTCTGTTGTAATTTTAATTCGAAAGGTAAAATGTGGGTGTAATATTACACCTCTGCCTACTCCTTCGAGGACACAAGCGTAAAGAAGATATTTGATTATATATCACAATAAACGAATAACTAGACAAATGCAACCATGAAAACCAGCTAGAGTTCAGCCGAATCTCACGGACATAATACCAATACCGACTCCGTAGCTTATCCACAACAACACCTAGTGACTTACTGACCTGAGCGGCTGACCCGAGACCATGAAACTAATACTGTCACGCACGAAACGGTTTGGTGCCCTATCTATCCAATCTTATTTATATTCGGATATATTTATTTGGTCGTTACCTTTTTTCCATCCAAACCTGTTTTACCTGGACGGGAAAATGTATGTGTTGATGTTGATATTGAATGATGCTACGATGCCGTCATATGATTAGTGGATTATGTAGTGTAGTTCGCAAACGCAACTTTTGGTTAGTCAAATTCGATTATTCGTAAATGATTGAAATTGCTATTTAAATCTGAAGGCCAATTTTCCTATTTTATCTGACATCGACAGTATATTTTGAATATATTATAAATTCCGCTAATAATGTCATCATCGTCGATTACATAGTAGAACATACATAGTTCGGCGTATATACATATTTTGACACATTGTTAAACTTACTATCTTGTTGCAGTATCATTTAAAGAACAAACAATTTAGGAGAATACCATCTATGACATAAGTATGACACTGACATTAGATCAAAACTGCATTTTAAACAAATTTACTCTCGAGAATTTGGCCTCTGAGTCCTGAGAACTATTTTTATTCAAGTAAAAGCCAGCGCACTTAAAGAGCAGAGGTTTTATTTTTTTGGTGTCGGGTTGGAAAATCCTCATGGAGTTCCTCCGCCCTGGGGGAAGGGTGAAGGGGACTGTCAGAATCTAACTGTCTAAAAACCAACGCGTGTTTCTCATGTACCCGTGTGTTGGAGGGTCGGGTATCGCCGAAGCATTCGTCACGACCCCCCGACGGGTATCAGCCAGCCAGATGGTCAGGCGGGCCCCGCACAAAACCTCCTTGGCGGCGGATTAAGGTGTTGGGCTCCGCCGCCAAAACACCCAGCGGCCGCAGAGGATAGGGAGGACGGCAACCTGGCAACACCGCATCTCCTCTTCCTGAG
>OX123184.2:110486186-110855402 GCA_944739405.2 Euclidia mi | reverse complement strand
ATTATAAGAACTACATAACAAAACGTAAACCAAAAAACCAATTGTTCTAAGCACGATAATTTCTCCAGGAAAATAACCCTGCATCCACAGCGATAAACGAGAGCAGGATAAAAGATAACATAAGTATAAACCTTAAAAACTCGCAACTGAAACAATCTGAGGGTTATTACTGGTGAGCATACGGTAGGAACAACCACTGTTCTATTTAAAGGCTATAAGGGTACGACTCACTAGCGTTTGTCGTGCATAAGCGTTCCAACAACGCGTCTCGTATCAAATCTGGTAAAAAGGCAGATATAACTAGAAAGGCAGAAATAGACAGACCCTAAATACATACAACCCAATTTCAGATCAAGTAAAATTAGTTGAATGACCAACTGAAAAAAAGCTGATGTAAATTTTTCATACATCTATAAGAATGGGGCATGGTACGGCACCATAAAATACGTCAACACGACCTACCGAATGGTACGGGCCGTGCTGACCCAGTATTCATGTTTTTTTTTTTTACTTAAATATAGTTTTTTTTTATTTACTATAAATGTCTTGATTTGAGCAATGCGACATGTCATGTGCCGATGCTTCATGCTTGTGGTGTTATCGAAGGCGTGTTGGGTGCCTCTGAACGCAGCGGTGACTTTTTGTCATTTGGCGCAATCGGATGACAGACGGGAAAAGGGAGTGTAAGCTAACACCGAGTGTTTGCCAGCGCCACAAGAACAGTTTCAACGTTAAAAGAACACAAACGCTCCACAGTCGCTGTTGTGCACTAGCCTCAATTTGAATTAAGTTATATTGGCTGCATTCACATTATTTGCACCCTGTTCAGTTTAACTAAGTTCGTACAGCGTCTGAATTGGACCGCTAGTTTATTTTGTGTTTAATGTGTGAAGTCAAATTAAAGATGTGCTTTAACATGATTTAAATATCATCAAAGAAATTAAAAACAATCATTAGTGTTGAGTAACATCCATGTGAAAAAGTTTGTATAATATTCCTTTTACTTCATCATCACCCACCTAGCGATAATCCAGTTTCGACTTGGGGTCCGCTAACTAGTCTAACCGAATTTGGCTGAATATTAGCTTTTCCACAGAGCGACTGCCTGTCTGGCCTCCGCAACCCGAAGCGATAGCTATACTCCATGGTTTAGACTAGTGTCCGTTTATTTAGGGGTACTGACGCCCTGTCAAAGATCATCATGATAGCTGGGATCGACGGCTTAACGTGCTCTCCGAGGCAAGGAACAAGCGATAGTTAACAATTCAATACGCACGTAACGCCGAAAAGTCATTGGTGCGCGCCGTAGATTCGAACCCGATGCCCTCTGCATGGCAGTCTGTGTACATGGTATGTTCACTAGGCTATCGCTGCCTTTCATTTCATAGCTAACTAAAATCCTAAAGTAACATTACAGTTTCTATTCATTCCTCTTATCTTCTGTTGGTCAGGCTGCGGTTGTTTTCTAAATTAAATGCATGTAATTAACAGAAATATGTCTATGTCACTTGAGAAATATCTATAGATCGGTAATCATAGCCATCACTTTATATAGCCGACTCTTTAGCCATAGAAACCAGTAAAAGGTGTCAAACACGGAGACAAACTAGAAGGGAAATGTAAAAACACCAAATAATAATATGTATTATATTTTATGTACAATTCTGACGACGATAACTCACAATATGAAACAGTTGCAGCTCCTTACAAAGATAACATGTAAAACCATTATACGGGCAGTTAAAAAGAGTGGCCGCGAGTTTTATTGCCCATTCTTTCTCGTGGTTTTACCTATTGCATTGCGAACGTGGCAGTAAATGTAAATGTAGAATCATCTAGTAATTAACTTTAATTTTTGACGTCCATAAGCGTCACTTTGTGGCCAAAATAAATAAATGATTTCGACTTTGACTTTGACTCAGATAAAGATAAGATAAAGTTAATTTATTTCGTTTAAACATGAGTATACAATACAAATTATTTTTAGGGTTCCGTAACTCCAAATGAAAAAACGGTACCCTTACAGGATCACTTTGTTGTCCGTCCGTCTGTGAAGACCTTTTTACTCAGAAACGCGTGAATGTATAAAACTGAAAGGAGATGTACACTCCCTTTTCCCGTCTGTCATCCGATTGCGCCAAATGACAAAAAGTCACCGCTGCGTTCAGAGGCACCCAACACGCCTTCGATAACACCACAAGCATGAAGCATCGGCACATGACATGTCGCATTGCTCAAATCAAGACATTTATAGTAAATAAAAAAAAACTATATTTAAGTAAAAAAAAAAACATGAATACTGGGTCAGCACGGCCCGTACCATTCGGTAGGTCGTGTTGACGTATTTTATGGTGCCGTACCATGCCCCATTCTTATAGATGTATGAAAAATTTACATCAGCTTTTTTCAGTTGGTCATTCAACTAATTTTACTTGATCTGAAATTGGGTTGTATGTATTTAGGGTCTGTCTATTTCTGCCTTTCTAGTTATATCTGCCTTTTTACCAGATTTGATACGAGACGCGTTGTTGGAACGCTTATGCACGACAAACGCTAGTGAGTCGTACCCTTATAGCCTTTAAATAGAACAGTGGTTGTTCCTACCGTATGCTCACCAGTAATAACCCTCAGATTGTTTCAGTTGCGAGTTTTTAAGGTTTATACTTATGTTATCTTTTATCCTGCTCTCGTTTATCGCTGTGGATGCAGGGTTATTTTCCTGGAGAAATTATCGTGCTTAGAACAATTGGTTTTTTGGTTTACGTTTTGTTATGTAGTTCTTATAATGTGTAAACTATGGTATGAAAAGGTCCGTTATATTGAGTGTCATTTACATTTACTTGTTTAAAGAAATCCGATCTGAAATCAGAATCTGTTAAAAATGGTCATCTGATCTTAAATTAAATCGGTCACAGCCTTCTTGCCAGAAGGCTATATGTATCATAATATGCCATGCAGATATAGATCATATTATGCCTAATATGAGTGTAGAGGGGCAATAGTTTTGTTTCATGTTTTTCTAAAGTATAAGTATACAAGCATACGTGTAAATCTTTCTTTTTTATCAAAGCTGTGGGAAATGTACACCAGCTGGCAAGACGTTTTCTTTTTTTGTTAACCGTATTAGAATAGCCATGTCAGCCCCAGCTAGAAATAAATGGCCTTTTTATTGCCAAAGTGTGAAATGGTTATATTATTCTAACTTTTTCTAAATACGTACCTGCCTATTTCTAGAAGTATTTCGTGCGGGTTTCACGATCTTTGAGATCGGTTTATATCAATACAGCAGAACCGTAGTTGAAAATCCGTGTGGTGATGGGTTAAAAAAGTACATAGTGTCCCCACCCCATTTAATTATGTAAGTGTCGTAAGAGGTAACTAAAGAATTTGCACAAAACACGCATATTCTACGCAAAACTCGAAATCAAATTTCGTACCAACTCAGGCCAGCGTGAAATGGCCAAACCTTTCTGTTGACTAACAATGCTTTTGTGACGTGCAAGATAGGTCTGTGTCCAGCAATTGCATAAGTATAATCTTTTATCATCATGCAGTCTTTTTCACTGTATGATGATAGTTTATCAGTTGCAAACGATTATATACCATGCCTAAAAAAAATTACATATCTTTTTACCTCATTTGTTAAGAAAAGTCCTACATTCTATAGGTACAAGAAAGCACGTTCAAATATTCAAGGCAAATACCCGACAAAACGTTTTATCGATTGGAGAATAGTTTATATGTATATGTAAAGATCTATTTAGTTCGCTTGAACTTGTATCCTAATATTTAGATCAGCCGAGATCCCATTTATTTTTATTACGGGTCTGATATCAGCATACGAATGTCTTACAAAAAGCACAATAAGATGTTTCTCTCGCTTGGATGTTACTGTTTTATCTTATTGAACGTATAAGGTTTTATTTTCAATAAGAAAATTATATACATATGTGCTTTGCATGGTAGTGGTTAGATTATTGAGTTGTTTATTGATATTTGCAAATAAGATATTGAAGGTAGATATTTTATTTGTTTATCATATGATACATTTATAAGACTTTATAGATCGAATTGACTTAGCCCTCGGCTCTATCTTCGTGTGCCCTTTTTACTACCTAAGGAGTGTTCAAAATATATTCCAAATACCGAGATATCAAATCATAAGTAACCTTTTTTGATTTTATTATCTTGTTGGTTGTCTGTCTTTCTGTTTACCCGGAATGTAATTATGTAGAATGGCTGCACCGATTTCAATGGCTCTTTGAATGTAAAATAGAGGACATTGTATAGGTTATAATTGGACCCAGTAGGTGGCGCTGTTGTCCATGATACCAAAAATAACGCGGGTTTAACCGCGGGAAAAAGCTAGCCTTGATACAATATTTCATGCTAAGCTTATCTGCAATATACTAGTTTGAGGATAACTCGTCGTAAAACACATATCACTCTTTAACACTGATGATAAAATTGATTGCTACTTGGAAACCAGGAAACAACTGAGATATATAGTATCGTATGATATCAAAGATAACTCATCACATGAATGAGTCAGTCTATTTTTATAATAAATTTAACAAAAGATGAATGCAATATCCAATGATAAGATATTTCTATCTTATTGTCTTGCTCGTATCTAAACATCAAGATGTAAAATTAAATGAAATAAATATTTAAATAAATATATGTTCATCATCCTCTTAGCGTTATCCCAGTTTCAATCTGGGGTCCGCTTTCTAGTCTAACCGGATTTGGCTGAATATTAGCTTTTCCACGGAGCGACTGCCTGTCTGACCTCCGCAACCCGAAGGGATAGCGATATTCCATGGTTTAGACTAGTGTCAGTTTATTTAGAAGGTACTGACACCCTGTAACGACTGTCAAAGATCTTCATGACAACCGGGACCGACGGCTTAACGTGCTCTCCGAGGCACGGGACAAGCGATAATTATCAATTCAATACGCACATAACTCCGAAAAGTCATTGGTGCGCGCCGTGGATTCGAACCTGATACCCTCTGCATAGCAGTCTGTTGGTATATCCACTCGGCTATCGCTATCAACATATATTAAATAAATATATGTTGCTGGAAATAATTAATTAGATCATTGTCGAAAATTGTTTGACAGGAAAAATGCTCTTCACAGCTCTTCGCTATATCCCCCGCGTGGGATCTCAACCTTGTTGTGGTGGAGGGGCTCAGTTACCGTGGCGTGGATCTCTCTTAGCTTCAACGCGGGTGTCCCGCGAGTGGACGCTCCGCGTGGGCTTGGAGGGGCCTGCGCAGGATGCGCCCAAAGGTGCGGGTGCGGGGGATAGTTCTGTCCGTGCCTTGCAGTCGGGCGTGGGAGTGGGAGCGCACCATCGTTGCGTTGCGGTGGGGCTGCTCAGGAAGAGGAGATGCGGTGTTGCCAGGTTGCCGTCCTCCCTATCCTCTGCGGCCGCTGGGTGTTTTGGCGGCGGAGCCCAACACCTTAATCCGCCGCCAAGGAGGTTTTGTGCGGGGCCCGCCTGACCATCTGGCTGGCTGATACCCGTCGGGGGGTCGTGACGAATGCTTCGGCGATACCCGACCCTCCAACACACGGGTACATGAGAAACACGCGTTGGTTTTTAGACAGTTAGATTCTGACAGTCCCCTTCACCCTTCCCCCAGGGCGGAGGAACTCCATGAGGATTTTCCAACCCGACACCAAAAAAATAAAACCTCTGCTCTTTAAGTGCGCTGGCTTTTACTTGAATAAAAATAGTTCTCAGGACTCAGAGGCCAAATTCTCGAGAGTAAATTTGTTTAAAATGCAGTTTTGATCTAATGTCAGTGTCATACTTATGTCATAGATGGTATTCTCCTAAATTGTTTGTTCTTTAAATGATACTGCAACAAGATAGTAAGTTTAACAATGTGTCAAAATATGTATATACGCCGAACTATGTATGTTCTACTATGTAATCGACGATGATGACATTATTAGCGGAATTTATAATATATTCAAAATATACTGTCGATGTCAGATAAAATAGGAAAATTGGCCTTCAGATTTAAATAGCAATTTCAATCATTTACGAATAATCGAATTTGACTAACCAAAAGTTGCGTTTGCGAACTACACTACATAATCCACTAATCATATGACGGCATCGTAGCATCATTCAATATCAACATCAACACATACATTTTCCCGTCCAGGTAAAACAGGTTTGGATGGAAAAAAGGTAACGACCAAATAAATATATCCGAATATAAATAAGATTGGATAGATAGGGCACCAAACCGTTTCGTGCGTGACAGTATTAGTTTCATGGTCTCGGGTCAGCCGCTCAGGTCAGTAAGTCACTAGGTGTTGTTGTGGATAAGCTACGGAGTCGGTATTGGTATTATGTCCGTGAGATTCGGCTGAACTCTAGCTGGTTTTCATGGTTGCATTTGTCTAGTTATTCGTTTATTGTGATATATAATCAAATATCTTCTTTACGCTTGTGTCCTCGAAGGAGTAGGCAGAGGTGTAATATTACACCCACATTTTACCTTTCGAATTAAAATTACAACAGAGGGCGAGCCTATTACCGGGAATATTGCTAGACTCCATGCTGCTACTGAGAATTCGAAAACACTCATTAACACTTTTACCCAACCCTGGAATCGGACTCGGAGTCAGTCTTATTATTTTTTATTAACCACTAGTGAATTTAAAATAGTTTTTTGTGTCATATTTTAGCCTCCTGGCGTATGATGCAATTATTTCAGAAATATTTTTAAGCATATTAAAAACATGCATGGCCACGCATAATATTATACAAGACAGATATACTAATTATTATTCATTTTACAATATATATATATTGTTTTTTTCTCTTACATTACCAACCCCGTAGTTCGTATTTTTACATTTCATATGAAACCATGATTGAAATTCAAATCGTGTTCGTCGAAGTGTACTTAACAAACAAGTTTCAGATCCACCATCTTAAAAAGTAGTTGCATACAAACTTAAAGCCACATTTTCTACCCTCTTCTTAGCTAAATCGTTGTTTACTGCCCGTCTCCAGCACAAAAGCTTTTACTTCCACAAAATGTATTGATATCATGCGGTGTAGCGTCGAGTATGTACATATATACTTATACTCTTATAAAATAAAGCTTGATGGCATCGCGGGCAGGGATGGATGCTCGATAAGATCAGCGTATGTGGAGGGCCTTGTGGGACTCCTATGTACTACAATGGACCTCTATCAGCTGATATGATGATGATGATAATAAAGGTTAAAAGGTTGTTTGTTGAAGGAGCAAATCTCTAAAATCTTCGTCCAAGCGTTGTCCCAGTTCGATTAAAAACTCTAGACTATTCAGATTACACAGCAAGCTTTACTTGGAGTGCCAAAGAGTCAGACGATATTTCATGGTCCAAACCAGAGTCAGTTTTTGCGGGAGTATTGACTTCCTAAAACGACTATGAAAGATCTTTATGACAGCCGGGTTAGTTACCCATCTGTCGTGCACGAAACGCATACCTGCTGGGTGACAGTCTGTTAATATCTCCACTAGGCTATCATTGCCTTATCTCCTATGTATTGTTATTTAGATATAAATGATAAAGATGTATTTATCTATGTAAATTATAGATATTTTATTGTTATATATTTTATTTATTATCACGTATCATATTCGTAAAAATCCCCGAAAACAATAAAACATAAGGTTATCAGGAAAATATTTCAGCACTGATGTTTTTTCGTGTGTTAAGAACCACGTAAGGTAAAAGTACTTTACGTAAGTGGATTAACGTAAGTGGCATTTGGTTCTTTGTGCGATAATATAAGCGTTGATTCTTCTAATTATGTATGCTGTTTCCATCCATCTTTGATGCTAATTCGAGTATTACTTAAACTCATCTAAGCTTCTTGCATACTGATTTAAGCTGTGACCAAGATTCAATGCTAGGCAGTGTCAACCTAAGAAAGTGGTAGGTGCTTGATAAAAAAAATCGGTATATCCTAATTGACAAAAAGCAAGAACGTTAGTAAAAGTTTAACGGCCGGTTCGCCAACCGGCCGTCAACTACGCCTAGCGGGAGTGTAAGCGACTGCTACGTCGAAGGTCGCGGGTTCGATCCCCGCTCAAGTCTAACATTTGTGTGCATGAACATGGATGTTTGTCTTGGTCTGGGTGTTTCTATGTGTAATATTTAATAAATTTATTTATTATTTATTTAACTTTTTGCACAACACAAACAATGTGGTACATTCATATGTATGTATTTACAAAAAAAAAGTATATATGTATGTTTATCCATTATCTAGTACCTATAGTACAAGCTCTGCTTAGTTTGGGACTAGATGGTGTTGTGTGAATGAGGTAGAATATTATATTATATTATCATCATTAGAATATCATCAGCCTGCCATAGTCCATTGCTGGATTTAGGCCTCTGCAATGGTACGCCACTGAACCCAATTTGAGCTCTTCGTTTCCAGCCGCTGCTGGCAACTGATCACTGCAGAGCTAGAAAGCTAGAAAAATGTCACTTGGACAATGGATTTCTTTTATGATGTAGGCTCCCATTAAAGCCTTTGTGGAGGTTACTGCTAGTATGTAGCGCTCATAGCGAGACTTGGCTTGCCGTTCGTAACAGATCGGCAAAGTTAAGCAACGCTTGCACAGGTTGCCACTTGGATGGGTGACCGTGTGTGGCATTTTCATCTGAGCGCTACCGTGCTTCGGAGGGCACGTAAAGCTGTCGGTCCCGGCTCTTGTCTAAAAATAAGGGTCGTTAGGCCATGTCGGATGCCTTTGGGCGGTCTGAAAACTCCGACACCAGAGTTGGCCACACACTCACACGAAAAACAAACAAACTGCTAGTATTAAACATAATATATAGTCATAATCTTCCTGGCATTATCCGATATTGATTGCGATATTCCATGGTTTAAACTAGTGTCAGTTTATTTAGAGGTACTGACTCAGTTTATTTGGTACAACGACTGACATCATGACAACCGGGACCGATAGCTTAACGTGCTCTCCGAGGCACGGGAGAAGCGATAATTAACAGTTAAATACGCACATAACTCCGAAAAGTCATTGGTGCGCGCCGTGGATTCGAACCCGATACCTTCTGCATGGTAGTCTGTTGGTATCTCTTCTAGGCTATCGCTGCCTTGTCCTTGCAATGTATACTATATTATACTTAAAGAACACTTTATATGAAATACTTTTCATAGCACAAGTGCAAATGCTAAGAAAATCCTTCGAAAGCATAACACTTATTGATTAATCATTTAGGATTGAATGGCACATGGAATGGCTTAGGAAAGCAATCGTGAGCTCTTTCAGTAACATTCTCATTAGCGTGTATGTCGGAAATCACGAACCGTGGGCTTTTGCGACGTATAAACACTGTTTATGTATATTACGATGTTTGCTCGAATACATTTCCGCAGTACTTGCTTTGCATGTAAATTTTATATTCATTCTGTATATAAATTGTCAATATCGTTATTTGTTTACTAGAATTGTAACTTTAAAGTTTGAGCTACACTGTTGAGTGATTATTTCTTTCAAGAACACACGAAAAACCCAGTCAATCAATACTGGTACTAAAACCATAAATTGCTGTTGGTTTCCTGTCATCAAAAAATATAAAATAACTAACTTTAGGGCGCACTTTTACAGCGCTAGCTATAAAATAGCGAATTATCAAAGAATCTTTCAACCTATTCTTTAACCCACCCACTTTATGTTTACCACATCATTAGAGGTACCCTCCGCCGAAGTATCATGTTTCCATCTTCAGTAGTTAAGACCCTGCGGTGATGTGTTAGTACAGACAAGCTTAGTAATAAGTTAAGTGATCGTATACAAACTTAAAACTATGCATATATGCTTAGTTTTAAGTTTGTGTCCTCTAGACAATGCTCGCTGCTAACCCCATTCTTTTTATTTAACTGTTATAGCTGATCTCGTGGGCTTTCTGGGAAATCCCCAGTGTACCCCTACGGTTCCCAAAGAACATACATGCCAAATTTCAGCTTCTTGCCTCTTATAGTTTTGGCTGTACCTTGTTGATCAGTCAGTCAGTAACACAAGACTTGTATATAATATATACAGGTGAATTTATTAAGACTGAATTTGCTTAGCAACAAAATATATTCACCTATTATTGTTCATTCATTGCAAATACATTTCTTGTTAATTAATTTTAAACAGGTATTGTTCTATTCAGCAGAGCATCACACAAATGTAACGCGATATAGCTGAATAAATGCAAATATAATTGAATTAATTCAAATGTTGCGAGGCTTATATTCTGATTACAAGCCGCTTGCTGCTCGAGCAAATAAATTTTTAGATATTAAGTGATTTATAACGCAGAGCTGGCAAGGTAAGAAAAAACTTAGTGCTTGTATTAAAATAACCCGACCGAGCTCATAAAATATGGGTTAATTTGTTACTGTTTATACTTTATTGTATACTTTTGAAATGTGTTGATTGAACATTTCCATTTTATACACAGCACAACGTTTTTTAATATGTTGCGTTGAGTATAACTAATTTAATTTTTGCATAGGGGTGCATAGGGTTCCCACCAAGAAGGATGCATTAGGTTCCCACCAAGTGGGTGCATAGGGTTCCCACCAAGAACTTAGGGTCCCAAGCCAACCTCACCTGCAAGTGGTGCACCAGCCGATTAACGGACGAGGCAAATAAAAAATCCCGATAAGCGGCAATAGGCTCGCCACCTATTACGTGGGATCAAATCCCAGCGTAACCCGGACAAAAGTGGGCGTTTAATATGCCTCTGCCTACCTCTTCGGGGAAACAGGCGTGAGTATATATATGTATGTAATTTATTTTTTGTTTAAACAAAAAAGAAATACAAATACGTACATTTGTATTAAAAAAGGTAATTATCTAAAAATCAACCTAGAGATTTGAAGATAAGCGAGAAAATATAAACATGTGTAACATAAAGCCACTGAGAACATAATTTCCCGTAATCTTATAAAAATAATATTTGTTCGGCGTTACACCGAAACCGTAGGGTTCTAGGCGACTTGGAGAAGGAAATGGACTGTATATAAAGGATGGCGGGTTTTAGTCTCCTAGGACTGGATAAGGGAAGAGGATGTGGAAAAGGATTGTGAGTGGGTATAGGATATTCTAATGATGAGGGACACTTACCTCGTACGTCAGTCCGTACGGGATGAAGCTGCTTGATTCACTCCACTACACAAATCACTTTCACTTGCGAGCGGTTTTGTATAAGCGGTAATAATTATAGCGGGAGCGGCGCGGTGCGATACGGTATGGCGGACACGTATTTAGCGAATCTCGAAAGTTCTAGACTGCCCGTCGCGTCGACGTTCGCGGCGACCAATCCGCGAAAGGCGTGCCCCTCCTAGGGAATGGGAGACAGGGACAGAAACATGGTATCGCTCGCACTAGACAAGCGTGGAACGATTGACGTTGATGCGATTAGTTATAGATAGGAAGGTAGATGGCGCTACCATATCCCCCCGGCCCAAAAGGGTTGCCTTTAAAAAAAATTGAATTAAACTTAGCTATGTTGGGTGTACTACCGCAAAACCCATCAATAGGCTAAGACAGCGATATGACAATAAAATTAATCTAAATTAACTTTAGCGAAAACTACAAACGCAATAATAGCGAAAACTACTAACTAAATACTTAAACTAAAAGGTAGATCCAACTTCAGGCTAGATCTCACTGAGTTGGAAGCGGACAGAGACGTACAACAGGGCGCACGTAGCTCCCCTTAGCGGTTTTCACGGTAACAACGCGGGTTGTACCATCCTTGGAAGTATGCAATTTCTCTACGATGGCTAACGGCCATGAAAGCGGCGGAGCATTATCATGTATTATGACGACCAACGTACCCTCCTGTATAGGGGATGCAGGACTATTCCACTTGGATCTAGCCGGAAGCTGGTGTAGATATTCCGCACGCCAGCGCCGCCAGAACGACTGCACGACTTTATCCAGCAGAGTATGTCTCTGGAGCAAGCTTGAAGAGTCTGCTTCAGGAGCCGGAAATGACGATAATGGCACTGTGTTCAGAAAATGTGCAGGGCTTAACGCGGATGGTTCTGCAGGGTCACTACTCAATGCCGTGAGCGGACGCGAGTTGATCAGTGCCTCGACTTGTGCAAGGACAGTTAAAAGCTCTTCGTAAGAGAGGATCTGTTGACCTATAACCTTGAAGAGATGCGTTTTAATTACTTTGACCATGCTTTTCCAACATCCACCGAAATGTGGTGATGCTGGTGGAATAAACTTCCAGTCAATATGATTTATGGAAAGTTCTTCCTGAAGAAGAGTACGATATTCTTCCCTGAGAAACTTATAAAGGTCGCGTAAATAAGAGCTTGCGCCCACAAAACAAGTGCCGTTATCCGTGTACAAACACTGTATAGGGCCGCGCCGTGAGAGAAATCGTTTAAGGGCTGCCAGGAATGACACCGTGCTTAAATCTGTCGCAACTTCAATATGCGTAGCGCGCGTCGTGAAGCATGTAAAAATACATAGCCAGGCTTTACGGCTTTTAACACCTCGACCACGCACTGGCGTATACTGCAGTGGTCCTGCGTAATCACAACCGGTGTGTGTAAACGCTTTAGCAACCTGGCTGACGCGCTGGCTAGGGAGATCGGCCATGGGAGGGAAAGTCGGACGCGGACGAAATTTGAAACAGACGTTACATTTATGTATTCTGTGACGAATTATTCGTCGAGCAGATAAAATCCAATACTTATGCCTAAGTAAGGACATAAGGAACTCTGGACCGGCATGGAGATGTTTCTTGTGATAAAAATCAACAAGAAGGTCGCCAACATGATCATGTCGCGGCAGAATACAAGGATATTTGTAGTTATAAGGTTCATCCGAATTTGACAGACGACCCCCAACGCGTATGACGCCGTGTTCATCGAGAAACGGCTTGAGTCTAAGGATGGCGGGAGAACAAGGTACATTGTCTTTCAAATTTTGAATGTCGTTACTAAAATGAACAGCCTGTACAGCTCGTAGTTACTTACATTCTGCGAATTTGATATCAGTACTTGATACAAAAGTCTCATTAGGTAGGTGCCTAAGAAACCTATAGACATAAACGATGGCGCGTAGTAACTTAGACCACGATGACATGCGTAGTGCGAGTGCATAGATGGGAGACTCCGCAACCTCAGCAATCACGGGATAAGAAACAGACTTCCGTTCGGGTACATCTTTGTCTTCTGCACTGTGGTCAAAGGGTTGCATGGGCCATTCTGATGGATCATGGGAAATCCAATAAGGTTCAAATCATCGAATCCTCAGGAACGATGGGCAACGACTGAGGCTCAGTCGTTGCCCATCGTTCCTGAGGATGCCTCGTGCAGAGGCGAAACACGTGTCGAAGAATAGTCGGCGCATACAGCGGGATACTGCAAGTCAGGTATCTTCCTGGAACCCATACCATTCCTATATCCCTTATCCTTTTAGAGGAGTTCGATATTGTCAACCTTTTTCTATTGCAATTGTTGGGGTGGTCAATTCGAGGGTGGGTGGTGGGTTCCTCTTTCCTTCCATTAGGTTAAAATGTCATTAATCGACTGACCCGATGTAGTCTTACAACTAGCGTCTAAAACCACACGAAGTTTAGTAGAGGTTTTATCTTCGCGAATTACGCCGTGATGCGGGATATAATATGAGGGCAGAGAGTTGCCCTCGTTGTTTACAACTACACTCAAAAAACCTTTATCTATGTAGTCACGAATGACGTCATTATAGGCGCTGCGTAACTGAGGTGATGCATCAAGTTTACGTTCCAAACAATGGAAATATCTGAGCGCAGCAGCGTACGAGTCGCCTAACGAATAAGGGTCACCACAGAATGGCAACGCCACAACGTATCTGCCACTGTCGTCACGAACAGTGGTAGCGCGGAAATGCTCTTCACACTCGAGATCTTTACGGCTCATCGAGGGCGGTGCGGTAACCTCTTCAAGCTCCGAAAATCGCTTGAGAAGAGAGTCAATATTGTTTTCTTGAAGAACAGAACAACAGCAAGACGTAACGTATTGAGAAGTATGTAATGTAGGTACGGTACCCATAATCACATACCCAAATACCGTCTCAATAGCGGGCGGTAAGTTATGTTGCTCACTACGTACCACTTTAGTTAGTAGCAAGTGCGGGAATATTGCGGCTCGGATCAAAACATCAATGTCTGCCGGATTCGCAAACTCCGAGTCTGCCAGCGGCAATGACTCGAGGTGTGTGAGAAGCGATACGTCCACATTAGCTTTTGGCAATGTATCCGTAATACGCTCCACGATAAGCGAAGAAATGTTAAAATTAATGTCCCTATCAAAACGCGAATGTATTTTAATATCTACGGAACCCTTGCAATGTTTTTCTGATCCGCCTATCCCTCGGACTATTGAGTTCGTATTTTTAAAGTTATTCCATAATCCGAGGTGTTTGAACAACTCTAACGTTATTAAATTGGTCTGAGACGCGCTATCTAGCAGACAACATACCATGTGCGGCGACCCATTAACATCATATACGATAAATTGCGCTGTCGCTAACAGAACAGTCTTAGACGCCATACATCGCGGCCTAGCACTGCTCTGATCACTACAAGCGCGCGAAGGCCATCCGCGCGTGCATGCCGCCCGCGCAATTGATGTCGTACACAACGATATCTCATTCTGAATCGTCGGGGGCGCAGTTATCGTAGCCTGCACCTGCGACGTAAGTGTGTCAAGGTTAGCGGCTTGGCTTGACAACGGGTTACCTTTATCGAAGTGAAGCAGAGAATGATGTTTTTGATTGCATAAGCGACACTTTGTCTTACTAGAACAATTACTTGTTTTATGTTTTATGCTTAAGCAATTAATGCAAGCTTTGTTATCCTTTACGCACTTGAAACGAGCATTTGGATTTAGACCATTGAAGGTGGGACACTTATAGAAATGGTCGTGCACTATATTACTGCACAGACACTTCTGTGAATTATTACTATTAGATTCCGAGCATGTTACGTAAGATTGTGGATTAGGGACCGAGTTATTATTACTATTTCGCGATTTATTCAACCTCTGTTTGTTGCTGTTAGTGTTAGACGGGTCAGGTGAACCAGACTGCGTATTATGAAATATTCGACACTGATCTTTGATAAACGAAATAAAACTATCTAGTGTAGGTATTTTATTATTGCGTTCCGTCATCTCGAATGCGCGAATTGTATCAGTGTCAAACTTTTTTAAAGTGAGTTGAAGCAACATAAAGTCAGAAAGATCTTCTAATTTTAAGTTCCTAAGAGAATTAACCGCGGTTACGAAGTTATCTATAAACAGCTGGAAATTCGAGACAGATGCGGCACCGGACAGTTTAAGATTTAAAGCTTGGTCAAAGTAAGTAGACGCTAGGACGCGCGTGTCTTGATATCTGTCAAGTAGTGACTGAAATATGACCTGATAATTCTCAGCACTGGGTGTGACACCTGCAAATACGGACTGGACCTTCGGTGACAGTTTAGCTATTAAATAGTACAACCTGTCAGCATCTGTCAGAGAACCATTATCGTGCACTTAAAGCTCGCATAGAATAACGGCCAATTTCGTATATATCCGTCAAACGACATAATCTCGATTGGCGGTTATTTCGGCTTGCGGGCCGCGGCGACGGGCTCTGCTGAACATTTACCCTCCAATTGCGATTGTATACGCTTAATTATACAATAAAGATCTTCGAATGAGGTGTACGCCTGATAGTTCGGTTTTTCATCAGGATTGATAGAAAGTAATCTTGCGTTATAATCGTCTAACAACTTATGAAAATCTGTTCGAATACTATCTACTGTCATACAATAACTGAGAAATTCTTCGCTATTACTGTCAGAAATAGAGGCGGTTTTTGAACGCTCGTATATGTTTTGAATGCGCTCCAATAAAATATTGCGTTTTGCTTCTAAGATTGTCATCTCTTTGTCTTCGGACACGCGTGACTTCTTTTGTTGTGACATGCTTACGTAAGTATAAGCTAATGATACCGAAACAAAATAAGAATATCTAATGTACCTATTATTTTACCTAAGAAGGCTAAGAAGGCATCATTTTAGAGCTGTGGAATTAAAAGTTGCTCGAAATATGAGATTTACAAGACAACTATGATAGTTCCAGAAATAATAATTGAGTAAGTATAGGTAGCTACATAAAAGTTTACCTACTGATGCGGGCGGAAACAACCATGTGACGGTTATGTGAATATATTAGGAGTATAGCTAGGTGCTATAACTGCCTAGGTATAGCGATATAACGTATAAAAACGTAAATGAATCCGACTCGTATGGATCAAAAAAAAGGTTCGACGTTACACCGAAACCGAAGGGTCCTAGGCGACTTGGAGAAGGAAATGGACTGTATATAAAGGAAGGCGGGTTTTAGTCTTCTAGGATTGGATAAGGGAAGAGGATGTGGAAAAGGATTGTGAGTGGGTATAGGATATTCTAATGATGAGGGGCACTTACCTCGCACGTCAGTTCTCCTTCCTTGCAAATGGCAGCCTCCTGGTGTTTTCGGGATGAAGCTGCTTGATTCACTCCACTACACAAATTACTTTCACTTGCGAGCGGTTTTGTATAAGCGGTAATAATTATAGCGGGAGCGGCGCGGTGCGATACGGTATGGCGGACACGTATTTAGCGAATCTCGAAAGTTCTAGACTGTCCGTCGCGTCGACGTTCGCGGCGACCAATCCGTGAAAGGCGTGCCCCTCCTAGGGAATGGGAGACAGGGACGGAAACATGGTATCGCTTGCACTAGACAAGCGTGGAACGATTGACGTTGATGCGATTAGTTATAGATAGGAAGGTAGATGGCGCTACCAAATATAATTATTATTTGGAAAGTAAAAGCAAAATATGGCAATAAAAGCAGTGTCACGGGCACTTGTAATTTATATTTTAGAACATTAATATGGTCGAGTAATTCAAACACAGGTCGATGTCACGAATGGTTAACTTCGCACTAGCACATACTGTTTGTTTTTTTTTTTTTGCATTAATACATTTGCATGTATTAAATCTTTTTGAAAATAATTTTATTTATCAAAGCAATTGCCTCCGTGGTCCACTGGATAGCGTATGTGACTGCTGATCGGGGGTCTTGAGTTCGATTGCCGGGTCGGGCAAAAGTCTTACTGGGTTTTCCGAATACTCAGTAGCAGCCCAGAGTCTGGTGGTGTGCCCGGTAACGGCAATAGGCTCGCCCCCTATTACGTGGGACCTAAAAATTCATGGCGAAATGTGGGTGTAATATTTCCACCTCTGCCTATCCCTTCGGGGATACAGGCGTGAGACTATAAATAAAAAAAATGAATCCAGCCTTCCTCTGATCTATCATTAGTAACTGCTAAGTTCATTTTTCATGATATGTGCTACCCTCGCCCTAAGAATAAGTCTTGTACCGCGGGAAACTTTACAAACGTTTAATCAACGAATGCAAAGTACACCAATACCAGTGGACTACACAAAGAATTGTATCACATGGGGATCGAATCCAGGACACTCGGCGCATTGCTGAATGAGGTGGCGACAGCTTAAACCACTATACGCTAAACGTGCTGTTAAAGTTTCAGAAACTTAAACGGCGGACGTCTGCTAGATTTTTTCGAAGTTGGTGTACCACAATGTAGACCGACCGTTTAGTACTTGAATTACTCAGTAACTTAGCAATTTGTTTAGGTACAAGGAAGTAAAACTACTTCTTATAAAATAGTAAAGTAGTCCCTGAAAATTTATTATACCATTGAACTGATAACAAAAACCAAGCAGCCGTAAGCTAAGGTAAACGTACGTAATTCCGGCAGTGTCCCGGTACCCGGTAATTAGTCGGATTTTATATATTTTTAGGTTTCTACCAAAAAATAATTAAAGTTTGAGAATTGCAATACATACTTGATATTATTTCGTATAATTATAATATTAACGCTGGTCAATATTTGTAATGGTGGCAAAACTATACTACTATGAAAGTGTGGTGTGCGAAAATTTTGTGTCATTTCGAGGTTCTATCACTAAACTACGAAGCTACCACATTGTATTGGTTTGCTTATCATATTGCTTCGGATAGCGGCACAGTGAGAGTGTTTATTTGCTTAAATATTTGAGTTAATTATCTAGCGATATAGTCCAAACGCTGCGATGAATTTTATGAAATAGTAAGTATTTTGGCATATTACATTTACTGGGACTCAGAAACCCCTACATGACCCAGTACCCGGCAATATTATACCCTTTTTACCGGATACTAGTACACAAGTTAACTTCGTCCTACCCGTTGCACCGAAGCCCGTTACTGCACCTTAATGTCTCGCAATAAGTATCATTATCCTTTGAAACTGTAGTAGTGTAGTAGTAGAGTATTATAACAATAGATTCTGCCTGATGCTGGGACGTACACTACCACTTTTTACGATTCTAAACCCTATCATATGAAAGGGCTTGATGTGTGTATTTCAAAACGTATTTTATTTCGAGGCATAAATACTTATTTTAATATATAAAATCCTTGCGTTACTGACTGACTGATAGACACGCTACAGCCGAAACTATTGGGCGCAGGAAACTGAAATTTGGCATGTATATTCCTTGGGGACCGTAGGGGTGCACTAAGAAGGGATTTCCCGAAATTCCCACGGGATCGGGCAAAACGGGTAAATTTAAAAAAAATGCAGGCGTAGCTGCTGGCGTCCTCTAGTTTATAATGAAAAATAAGAGAACGGTGCCCTGCTCCCATTTCTTAATTTATATAGAGCTAATCGTATGATGGAGCTGGAAAATGGCCATAGAAATTCCGCAATAAAACGACACAAGCCATCGAGTTTGGGCTCATTTCAATCGTATTGACGAGTACTCTGATCCTATATGGCAACCAGATTTTGATGATGCGTGGTCAAAATTGACTTCAACTCAAAGTTGATTTCAAATCATAGTAGAGTTTACCTGACAGATGAGTTCCACTGAATCATGAGTTCAACGTGACAGACCAACTGGGCGACCACAGCCACTTCACTGAAGTTACTTATCTACTATTAGAGCAGGTGGGGACACAACTTTGAGAAAGCTAGCAAGTCTTTTCACTACCGTCATCCACGAAGTTTCAAAACTACGGGCATGGAGCGGGAGTGTGGTGTCTTTTTTCTTCAAAAAAGGCGACAAAACTTTATTGAAGAATTGCAGACCCATTTCACTCCTCAGCCATCTACAAGTTGTTCTCGAGGGTTGTAACAAATAACTCGACGACTTCCAGCCATCAGTGCAAGTTTCGAAAAGGCTTCATCACCGTGGAGCACATCCATACTGAAGACCCATGAGTACAACCAGCCGCTGTGTATGGCATTCGTAGACCACGAGAAAGCCTTCGACTTTATCGAAACCTGGGCAGTTCTTGACAGCCTGCAACGATGACGTATTAGCTGGCGATATATCAAGGTGTTAAGATATTTGTATATAATATAATACAGTTGGGTGGACACAGCTTCAAGAAGGAAATCGATAAATGTATTCAGTTGGTATGGGCAGCATTCAGTAAACTACGTCGGATCTTCTCGTCGCCTATCCCGCAAAGCCTCAAGACAAAAGTCTTGGACCACCAGTCCTACCAGTAAAGATATACGGTGCCAAAATCTGGACACTTACGGTAGTGCTGATCCATAGATTTAAAATAACTCAGCGTGCAATGGATCGAGCTATACTCGGAGTCTCTCTAAAGGATAGAATTCGCAACGAGGTCATTAGGAAGAGAACTGGAGTCACCGACATAGCTCGCCGTATAAGCAGTCTGAAGTGGCAATGAGCTGGCCACGTCTGCCGAAGGACCGACGATCGATGGAGCAGACAAGTCTTAGAGAGGAGACCACGTTTTGGCAAACAAAGAGTGGTTGTTGAGCTGACTGCACGGTTGGCGTCGTGGTTTAAGAGGCCACCTCGCCGCTTTGCACTTGCCTAGTGTTGTGGGTTCAATACTGGGTGTTCATCGTGCCCGTTTGCTGTATGTTGGTAAAGACTCCCGCGACACAGGATTTATCCCTAGTGCGTGAGTTGTTCTATTAAAGAAAGGGCTTTGCGAAGCTATAAATTGTACGTACATTGTAATTAAACCAATCGCATACGATATTTTCTTGTAAGTACCTGTTGTTAAATTGATTTATACGGTAGGATTTGATCTGTGATTAGAAACCTAAAAAACAATTTTGTTGTTTAACTTTAATCCAATATATGAAAATTACTGTAAGAAGTCACTTCTTATAGTAATTTTAAAAGTTTAAAAATAATGTGACGTAGGTAAACTTTTGTTTGTTTTAGTTTATTTTAGAGAAAAGTTTAAAATATATAAATTTAGTATGACGACAATTTTAATTCTGGCTTGTGATATCCTTTGAAATACATTTCAATAAAATAAATATCTTTTCTTTGGCCCCTTTAAATACATAACAATTACATTAAACAATATTTATTAATAAAAAGTTCTAATATTATAAACTTTAACATTAAGCAAATAGGGTTCAAATTCGCGGTTAAAATTTGCCGGTATCTGGGACAATCTACCGTTTACTAGGACAAATCTACCGGATACTGGTACAAATGGGTCTTTTCAAACTTAATTTAAATTAAAGTATTCTTACAGTCATAAATATCAAAAACTATAAAATTATACGAAAACAAAAATAAATTGTCTATAAACTTCCGTAAATTCCACTTTTGTTAGTCTTTTAACCTTAACATAGCAGACCTGCAAAGTCAGCGAAGTTCAGAATTTCACGGCTATTGGGCCGTTTACCTTATTCTACCTATCACGTGGACTAACAATAATTATAAATACAAATTGAAAATTCATGGGTTTGGCTTGTTGCGGCATTAGCATTACGAGTGGTATTTTTCTATAAAAAATACCTATCACTTTAAAAAATATCAACTTTTTATAAGACTATCTTTGAATATGTTCTTAATAATGGATGCAAAGTTTTTGTATGCCGTCCGAAATTTGTTTGAAATCCAAATCTTTTAACATTGTTGCTTTGACTAATGTATAATCAAAGTCATGATTAAAGTTGCAACATTAGACATCCAATCACCCAATTACCACAGACCAAACAAATATATACCTAATCACTTAAAAATATAATGTTACCCCAACTCTGCGTCCGGCATTACGAAAGCTATTGTGTAGACCTTTGCCTTACTTATCTTTCTTCAGTCATTAATCCACGACAGCCTAATTTAGGCTCATTAGCAGAAGGACTTGACATTCAAATTTCAATTTTATATTCCCTAGAATAAGGTCTAGAAATAGTACATAGTAAAGTATTGACACTTATTGAGTTATTCGTGAACGAATTCTGCTGCGTAAGGTGAAATGAATTACGGAAATATGTGTCACATATTGTGTGACTGGCTGACTATAAGCAATCCTCAACATAGAATGAATAACACTTGTTTCGGGTAGCGAATCTAATAGAAATGTGCGAGCATAGCTGCGTAGCGTATGTCTCAAATAGCGACTTATACTGAGCAAAGTTAGACGTTGATTGCGTGTAATTCGCTTAGACACATTTTCAACCAATGTCGCGACAAACCCTCACTGTAGAACCCTATAGTTTCTCTTAATATATGCTATATTTTTTTACTTCTTCGGGCCATTTTTTGATCAAACGAAAATACCAGAAGCCGTTTTCCGAAATAAAACTCAGTAAAATAACAGAAGTCATTTTTTTATGTTTATCAGTGCAATGATGTATGCAGACGACGCTTAAATTTGCTTGTAAATGTCATTGGCTGCTATGAGATATTTACTCACACTCATCTATAATGAACACATAACCATAAACGTAATACTAGTTCCTATTTGTAAGGCAATAACGGTAAGATAAGAAGGTATAAGAAGGAATAAGGTATAAGAAGTAATATGATCCTTTCTGTCTCAGTTATGTGCTTGATAAGTTTAAGTTGTGCTACATTCACTTACAACTTCTATTATTTACGCAATGTTTTCTTACACCCAAGTAAGAGTATACTCATTAATTTCTGTGTGTTTTTGTCATAATAATATATAAACTGTCTCACTGTTGGGCAAAGAACTCTTTTCACTATAATGTTTACTCATCATGCTGCCCAAGTATGAGTGGTCAAACTGTTAGTAAAAAATAAGATGAAATAGCCTATTTTCGTCTCGACTTTTCAGAATGGATAACACAAGCCGTGAACAAGCGATACCGCAACATAAATATAGTATATGAATCCTTTCTTGACTGCGATTTTTTTAATATTAATATTTTTACTTATAATGTAGTAAGCGAGACAAGCTTTCGAATTCGGGATTTAATATGTCTTTCGTAATTAGTTAAGTATGGCTGTATTGTGTTACTTGGATGAGTCCAGTGGAATGTCTTTGTGAGTCCATTTACTAAGGGCAGTAGTGTGTGAGACTTGATAAACAAAATTTAGTTCACCTACTTAAACAATGTGAACAGAGTCAATGTAAGGATGTAATATGGAAATGCCTATGTTTATTTTACGGCACTATAAGCTTTTACGACTTACGACAGATCTCGGATCTCGGTCTCGGGTTCGATTTCCGGGTCGAGCAAAAGAGTTAATAAGTTTTTCTGAAATCTCAGTAGCAGCACGGAGATTACGTGGGACCTTAAATTTGTAAGGCGAAATGTGGGTGTTATATTACCCCTCTGCCTACCGCTTCGGGTATACAGGCGTGACGTACTAAAAAAATATGCATACAGTTTTAGAGGTAGCGATAGCCTAGTGGAGAGACCGAGGGTCTCGGGTTCAAATTATCGGCGAACATCACTGACTTTATTTTTTCTCAAGTGCATAATAAATAATGCATCATCGTTTGTTTGGCTGTTCGAAAAATATCGTGTGGACCCCTACGTGTACGGGAGCTCACTATAATGTGGTTGAAGGACATGTGAGGTTTGTAAAACCACACTTGGCTGACGTGGTTGGCCTACATCCTTTATTTGATATGAAGTGGGCAGAGCAATGGGACAGTTTAGGAACAGTACAAGTTATTTGGAAGTTTTGATACTTTCATGAGCGTCTGTCTGATAGCGATTCGTCACTGCAGCGGGAATCTTATCTTCATATGTTGATAACGCCCTCGTGTGTTACCAAAACACTAATAGTTTGCTAAAATTTCGTTTATATTTTGACGAATTTAGAGTAGCAGTATAGGTAGAACCGGCGATTTCATGAGGATCCCGGGAAGTGGATGGATGCGGGTGGCTCAAGATCGGTCTATGAGGAGAGCCTTGGGGACAATGTTCAACAGTGGACGTCTTTTGCCAGAGATAATAATTCTAAAGCCTTGGTTCGCCGTTGGTGTCGCTTATGGCAACATATTTTATTAAAGTGAGAAGAAGCTCATTGCAATGCCCAGCATTCAAAAGCCTTACACAAAAATCAAACCAAAAAATTGCTACGTCACGACGACAAAAATAACAAATAAACACTCATTCCTTCTTAGTTTAATGGCTTACTTTCATCATCATTATGTAGCTAATTTTAAAACAAAAGCCCTCAAATTTTCTCTCAGCGGCGCTATGTTATCACAAAATCATGACACATATGTTCCGCGTCACTAATTGTGAACCATACTACTTTTTGCCCCGTGTGGCATTCAACACGTACGTCAGGTTAACAGTCTGACTATTTATAACAAGTCAAAGGTGTTGAATTCAATTTTAATGGTAGTGGAAACCTACAGTTGTTATTTTTTTATGCTCGCCGGATATCCATTTCTATCTGTATTCTTAAACTACGAGTATATGTACTGATTATATATAATCACTAGAGGACGCCAGTAGTGTAATATTGGGGATTCTGTATCATTTGTTCTCGCTTCGCTCGAACTGCATGATACAGAATCCCCAATCGTTTTCACCGTATCGTATATACTTAACATTCACTAACAATAATATCAAGTTCGACTCGATCAATTTTATTTTTTTCAATTTTCGCTCGTCTGGTTTTTGCTGTCGATCATTATATGCTTTAGCTGCTACTTCAATATCCGATCGATTAATATAATGTGTTCTGCATCACCGAGAGTGCCCAGTAATACCATACTGTTATAATTAACATTATGTTTAGCAATTTAATTCCTTTTCTTAGTGATCAATAGTAGCTTTTAGTGAGTTTTATTATGAATGTGTGTACCTAATGAACCTCACTTCATGTAATATCAATGTAATCATGTCAACTATTTAAAAATAAATGGATATGTTAGTGAGTCAAGGAAACTATTAAGTAAAATAAAACAATGTATATTATCAATCTTTAAAAAGATTATTATCAATGCACCATTTTTTTAAACACAGAACATTTTTTAAAGCACATATTGAGTCATGATAGATACAATTGTACAAATCTTCAGAACATTTATAGCGATCATATAAACTTAACAAGTTAGGACAACATTTATCTTCTAAATTGATTACATTATTAGTATTTAACATATCCTTCAACCATAACACTTTTTCAAGACCTTTAGCGTAAACACATTTATCTTTTAAAACATCTGAAATTAAATATTGATAATTTGAGTAAGGTATAAATCCTTCGCCCCAGTATATTTTTCTGTTTCGTTCAATCCAGCAAACCTGTCGTCTTTCTGATTTAGTCAAATCGTAAAAAGGAAATGGCGGTTTAATTAAAAACACTTGAAGGTTATTATTATACCATATAGCTATTTCTTTTAGTATAAATTCATTTGCTTCTGTTTTAAAGCCTTGGACGTCAACAATGGCAATCATGATAGCCTACGCACAATGTTGCTCAGTAGTTTGTATTCCACAATTCGATCGTTTATAATCAAGCAATACGCAGCCGTATTATCTGGTATCGATATTGAACATTCAATTTCTAATCGAACATCTACTGGACCTGTCTTTAGACTATCGTTTTGCCTTGAACAGTATGATAAACAAGGGAGCCTTTTCTTTAAATTCCTTTAGATTGAGCAATGGATCGACTGGACAGTTGTGATACGACTGGCGAAATTTTGCGTACATGTCGTATAATATACTGTATTTGTTCTCAGAAAACTTTAAACTTAAAGGTTCATATGGATAATATTGTGAATTTAAAAACAAGGTCACGTTTGTTATGTCGCAATGATCGAACAGTGAACTATCTTTCAGTTTATTATTTTTTCTATTAGTTTGTAAGCCAAAGATTACATATCTAGGTTTTTCTAGCTGTGATGCAGTTTTAACTGACCATGAATGTTTTGTAGTTTTAGGCAGTAAGGGGTACTCATACAAATCCCAATTTCTAAAAGGCATTTGAATAGGTTTATCTTTTTCTAAATGTTTTAACAAAGTTAGCCGTTCACGATCTGAGACTTTTATGTGTGGTACTCTCCATTGTATTCTTTCTATATCTATTTGGAAGTTTGCAATATCATCAGTGAGCATAATGCTGTTTAAGTTAGAGTTACTTCTATTCAATATAAGTTCATGTTTACAGTTTATTACAATTTTATTATAATCTTCCGCAAATCCTAAAATCATATTCAATGGTATTAAAGCACTGAAATGATCCTTATTTTGAAATCCCTCTAAGTTCCAACCCCACAAGTTAGCAACTTTACTTTCCACTTCATTAAATGAGATATATGACTTTATTGTAGTTGTTATTCCCGAATTTTTTATACAATCTATTTCAATACCATTAATTTCATATCTGATGTCTTGAAATAGGTACATAATAAAATTATTATTAAATGTACCAGTTTTCTCAATCGGTTTTCCATCTTTGCCAAAGAACTTGACTCGCCCTTCGACATAAATTGCGCTGGCTGATGGTAGCACGTATATGTCTTGTTGGTGTATGGGAATTCGAATTTCATCGTTTTCTCTAAAGCAGTTGTTGTACGGATTATAAGAATGGATTTCATAACTTTCGATAGAAGTATCAAAGTGTGGTAAATCATTAATCTGCAGCATATTCATACTTGAAAACCCAGAGCTTTAAGAAAGTCTATATTTGCCTTAGTTAATTTGTTCACTTTTTTCTTACGTCTATGCACCTTAGTGGTTCTAGGAGAAATAAGGTGTTTTATTTTGAGTGGAGGGTTTATATTATATAATATCATTTTGATTTTCTTAAATGAAGACGTAATTGAATATGATCTATAAAGTTAATGAGATGATTAAACTGATCAACAATCTTAATGGATATAGATGAAATTATATTTTTGTTCACGGGTATGTAAATAACACTTTGAGGCGTTTCTATGTAATGGTCTCCTGCAGTAGTATTAGGTACAAATTCATGAATAATATGAGTTGGTAATCCGTTGGTGTAAGAGCCGTATACTATATCGCATTCAATCCTGATAATAGGTGGAATTTTAGTATTACTAGAATACACATTTGATGCTGAGTTTAAAATTGAACAATACAGCAAACCGCACTCATAATTTCCAGATAAATTCAGAGGTGGTTGAAAATATGATTCTAATTCTGATTTGTTGCCAGAGATAGTTACCGTTATAGACATACTTGCATACTGAACAGTTTTGAGCCCTACTGTTTATTTTATTCCATATCTACGCCAAAAGGTCCTTAAAAATTTTAAACATAGATGTCCACAATTGAAAGGATGATTGCCTTGTATATTTTCGTAATTGTATTGGACTTTACAGCCTAAGTAA
This sequence comes from Euclidia mi, assembly GCA_944739405.2. Lineage (NCBI taxonomy): Eukaryota > Metazoa > Arthropoda > Insecta > Lepidoptera > Erebidae > Euclidia > Euclidia mi. The sequence continues at coordinate 110,828,665 of OX123184.2, read as the reverse complement.
TTTATAATTTCCTTGGGAGGCTTAAGATTTCCATAGCTGTCAAAATACTCAATATATTGATTATGTTGTGCATAGGCTACCCAATGAGAACCTGGATTCTTAGATATATCTAAATTAACAACTCCACATTCTCTTTTGTAGGGACACTTAGGGAGCTCGTCTCTCATAAAAACACCTCTAAAATATGGGATGCTTCGTCCATACTTCAAAATATCTAAGTTAGTTAAGGCGCGGTTGGGTAGCCGGTATTTTAGTTTTTTGCTTTTGATACGAAGATTCCAAGTCCATTTTTATGCGGTTTAAGGTGCAGTCCTTTTCCAATGCAAAGAGCCTCCATTTTTTTATTGTGTCTCTTTGATTCCTCATACAGTTTTTTTACCATCTTGTACTCATTTATAGTCTTTGCAATACCAGCTGCACCACCTGCTAAAGCTCCTGCAGCTGATAATCTCGCGAAAATAGGAATCAGAGGTAATACTCCACCAGTTTTTGGTATAGGAATAACTCGAGGAACCATAATGGATGAATCATCAGCTAATTCTCTGGCAGCAGCCATTGCTAATTCTATTGCCACTTTCTTGCATTTTGGTTTCAATTTTTTCATACGTTTTGCCGCAACAGTAATTAGATTTTTAAATTTTTTTTTAAGACCTTTTCCAGATGCTGTCTTACTCGAAGACTTTTGATGACGTGTTTTTAGCCCAGATCCTGTTTTAATTTTCGTTAACATGGCATTACTTAATAAATGCGCAGCAATTTTTTCTCCTGTATTTGAATCAGGGGCAAAGGCGCGCTTCCTTGCCATTTTTAACAAAATTAAGTCTGCCTTGTGTCGATCCTTCAAATTTGATGACTTGTGATATGCAATATCATGTTCTTTACAATATTCGTCTAATTTATTTACACCTTTATCTCCACGTTTTAGTCGTTTAAATAATTTTGTACCAGGTCCACAGTAATTGTATCCTGGTAAATGTAATTCAAATGGCAAATTTATGATTTATGATCCAGTTGAGAAGACTACTCTCTCCAATACACATAATAAGACTGATTTATCTGGGATTAAATATTTAATAAATAGGCATACAAACCAATGAATTTGTCACTTGATAGATTAAGTTTATTGGTTCTCATAAAATATACGACTTATCAATCCAACTATTTTCAGTAGATGGTAAACCTAGCCACTTTACAAAAGCCCTGTTACCTTTACGCTTAATAACTTTTTCAACTAAATATATGTCAGGATGTTTCGTTTGTTGAAGTTCTTGAGCATAAAATGCTCCTAAAATAGGTTGACCTCGAATCGTATCTTCAATCAGGTAAGTGATAGGAGATGTGTTTTGTATTTTGCGAATTTTAAATATTTCTGTTGACCAATTAGGTGTATAGCCTTTTTCAAATGTTCCTTTGTACTTACTGATACGTACATAGTCACCTACTTTATATTTGCGTTTCCTACTGATTTTCTTCATATTTTTTTCATATCTTTGTAATATGCGTTTTTTATTTACACTACTGACCTTTACAGGAATTTCGTTAATCGTTCGATGATAGGTGTGGTTGTATTTATAAATAACATTTTTGAGGGTGTTATCTATCCAATTGTAGTTACCTTTTAACTAAATTCTTTATACAATTTTGATTTCAAAGTTCTGATAAACCTCTCAACTATCGAAGCTTTTTTTGTGGAGAAGGTTGAATAATGGTTAATATTATAAGATTTCATAAGTTTTTGGAATTTATTATTATACAATTCTTTTCCGTTATCAGTTTGTAGATTTTTAGGACTGCGACCATCATTCAACAAACTCTTGAAAGTGTCACATACAACATCTTTATTCTTAGATTTCAGAGGAAATGCCCAAGCATATTTCGAAAATGTGTCAATAACTGTAAGAATAAATCTATAGCTTTTATTTTCTTTGGATATTGATTGCATATCAATTAGGTCAGCCTGCCAAAGATCATCTATATCTTTCATAATAACAGTTCTTCGCGGAAAGTTTACCCTTGCACTTTTATGAATTTCATTTACAATATCAGCCTTACTCATGCTTAGAAATTTCAGTCAACTCCTTTTCAATACAGTATCTGAACATACTATCATGGAGTTAAAATAATCAAACATATATCATTCTGAACGGTTTAGTAATACTAAGTCAAAACTTGTTTGTCATCAGTATTTATTCTTTAATTATGTTAGCTTCTTTTAATTCTTCAATTATTGATAAAATTTCATTATCATGATTTGTGTTACCAGCATCTCTTGAAGCTACTAATAATTTTAATCTATCAACTAATTCATTGGGATCATCCCAATACAGCAAATCAGTGTGTTTCTTATATTTTTTAAGTTTTGGCAAGCTACCTCCAAGCTTAGTTTGTTTTTTTTCCATCGAAGCCTCACAAAATAATGGCTTTATAATTTGACGATACTTAGTTCCTTTATCACCTCTTATCTGACCCCTAGGATTAAAATCTCTCTTATGAGCATTAGTATGATTTAGTATATCTTTATAGACAAGTTTATCTATGTTTGTTATTAACTTTAAATTGGGTTTCTTTCGAAGTAAAAGTTCTTGAAGCCCCGGGGTTAAAGTATAAATATTACTACCAATTTTAACTAAAACTGTATCATCATTGTCTAAGCTGTCAATTTTAGAAAATGAAACTACTTCGTTGCCCATCATTAAAGTTTTGTTTTCAGTTCTTATTCCAAAAGGCACATTCACTCCATCGTAAATACCAAAGATGTCTTCATTTTCCAAAGAAGTTTCTATGTTATGTTTTTTTTCATTTTTAGGAGTACTTGCTGAGTTTAATACAGCGTCATGAAAACTAACACACTTAGTTGATGAGCTTGAACTATTTTCGTCTGACTCAATTTCCATAAAATTTTCGGACGTTTCATTTTTCAAATGTTTATCGACTTCAACATTTTTTTTAGATTTCACAAGGCTATTGAGGGGTTCCGAAACAGGTTTGAGCATTTTATCTATTGATAAGTTGATTTCATGTTCTTGATCTTTCATTTGTTTTATTTTATTTTTTATAGAATCAACAGACTTTATTAATTCTTTCTTAATATTGTTCTCCATTTTTCTTAAATGACAAGCGAATTCAAGTAAGGACAGAATTGCACTAAACTGTATTTTCTATTAAATTTGTTTATAAATATGTAACTACAGTCACAATAAAAAACAAAAGGTATCAAAATGCTGCCTGTATCTTCCGTTATTTATTGGAAATTCTGCGTAAATCATTAAAAAGTATAAAAATTGTATCAAACTGTATAACCCCTCACCTGATCTATAGTCATATTATGACCGAAGAAAGTAGGGCGATTTTTGATACGTAGTCATATTATGACCATTTTTTATGTCCGCATTTCAAGTCTGTTTTCTCTGTTTTACCGATTTGTAGCGGCTTGCGATTGCGTTAGGTTGGTAGGACAATAACACACCTTGCGTATTGTAAACGAAAACAGACATGCTCCAAAAAAAAAAAAAAAGTTTCGTCTAATCAAAAGAAAGTTCCCGCGTCGCTGTGCGTGTCCTGTCGCAATAATAAATTTTGATACCAAAAAAACGCTGCAGCATCAGTAAGAAGCAATTTAATCATGCCTTAGTAAGTATTTTTTCGTTTTATGTTTCAGTTGATAATATTCGTAGTGTAATTTAAGATTAAAGACACTTTTCCTTAGGTAAGAACCAATTCGCCCCGCACCCGTATATGTCATATGATTTTACGTATTGTTTCTGCACTTGTTGGTATTTTTTTTGTTGTATTGTTTGAATAATTTCATAAATAAATAGTATATAATATGCAGAAGTCCTTTAATTCATGTATTTTCTAAATATTCACGAAAAATATAATGCAGGTAACAGTCGGTTATTTTATGACCGGCTGTCAGGCCGAGTCATTGTCCTCTGTTACTGCAATTTTTATTTAATTAATAATTATTTACAATAACTATAAGATTGTCCTTTGTTGAAATTTAAAGCTCCTTTTATACTCTTTAAGACTCATAAGTCTTTATTTTGTATTTTGGTTTGATTTTGTTATAATGAGCATAGTTTTAAATATGCCCTGCTTTGGACCGCCTAAAACGAGGGTCTTGTTAATTTACCTTTTGTTTAAAATTAATGGAATTCTGTCGCCTAAATTTATTGTGATTCTTTTAATCATCAAACAAGCTTTCTAAATATATATATATCTCATGAGTTTAATGAAATATGTTGAACAGAGTGAAGGTGCAAAGTTCAGACATTTTTATGCAGTTTTTACGTGTACGGTATGAAAACGACAAAAACCGCTTATGGAATTTGTTGATTTACGTTAGATATTATTATGAAAAGGTGTAAATGTTTTTTAATATGCTTATTCCTTTATAATAGCAGGTTAAATAAAAAGGAAAGAGAAAACTACAATTTGTTTATTTTTTTATATATTTCATCAGAAAGTCAGAATTTACCCAATTTCATTACATTTTTATTTTTCTCTTGAATACAGTTCGGTCACAGTACGATATAATGTTACCGTTGTACTGTAACATTGTAGATAATTTATCAAGGATTCAATCAATATATAATGTGTCAGGTATTTATAAACAGAAAGGCCATAAAATGCTAAATATGTGACCCACTCAGATCGCGCCGCGGCGCGTCTCAATTCGGCGATCAAATTACGGCAACATAGCCGCCGCGACCGTATCAGGTGAGGGGTTAACAAATAAGTTTCAATTGATTTCATAATAGAAAAAAATATGTCTAGCCATATAGAAATAATTATAGATATGTAACTTCACTCGGCGTTTGACCAAGGAAAAATTAAATATTATCACTTAAATATATTAATTAATAAACCATCAGTCAAATTTATAAAATATATCAAAGTTCTGTCTATACCGTCCATTATTGAATGATGATTCTTTGTTAATAAGTAAAAAATTGTAAGGTTTACTCCAAATAGTTTGACAAATGTTTTTGAACTGTTTCCATTGTAGATCAGAACTAACATGCTCTTCATAAATATGTTTTAGATTCACATCATCTTGTTTAAATATCATAAGAAAATTAGCATTGTCGCGTAACAATTGCTTCGGAATTTTTGAATAGGTTTGCGATAAATAGAAACAATCAATTTGTTTATGTCTACCCATGCAAAAATAATTGCGGATATTTATTTGATTTTCACATGCAACATCATCAAAAATAAACACAGAATTTGCTAAAGCTTCATTTGGAGATATAACCTCTTTGTCATTGCTAAACTCATAGAAATTAATCTGCGGCACTCTTTTAATACTTCGCTTAAGAAACGATATTTTGGTTGAAAAGAAGTTTTGGAGTAAAGATAAATATTTGTAAATTTTAATCCATTTTCATGTAACAGTAAACTAATCATAGCATTCGTCTTGCCACAATTTGAAGGACCACATATTATACATCGAATCGTATTTGGCAATAAAATGCTATGTCTGATCGTGTGAGAAGATTCATTAAATTCGATATTATTAACCTTAAGAGTAATGGGCTGCTTGATCAACTTCATCTTGTCGATTACTACAACTAAAAGACAACCGAAATATTCATATACAGTAGGTTAGGTAATATAATACTTAATATTCCCAAACTAAGCAGAGCTTGTACTATGGATACTAGACAACTGATAAACATACTTATATGCATATTTTTTCGTCAAACAAACAGCCATGTTTATGCACACAAATATTTGACTTGTGCGGGAATCGAAGCCATGACCTTCGGTGTGGGAGTCAGATACACTAACCACTCAGCCATACGGTCGACAAATTATGTAATAAGAAAGAGTTATATTATTTTTATATATTGAACGCTTACACACTAATGAACAGGTTTCGACTTGTTCTTGTACTCAATATCTGGAGTACAAGAACAAGTCGAAACCTGTGCATTGTTTATTGTTTCTAAGTTATAGGAGATGGTGTTTCCAACTTGGATCATATCATTAAATAAGCGGTTAGTTCGTAGCTGTCCTTTGCATAAGCAGGTCCTTTTATTTACGATTTTATAGGTATTTTCAAGGTAAGTATTTAATTTTTATAAAAGTTATATATTAATAAAATGAAATTAAACTAATAATAATATACTTGTTTCAGAATCATGTCACACTCAATATCCTACAGCCCCGTTTTAGACATCGTCAACCCTCAGAATTTAGAGGTTTGTACCTGTAGGATTATTTTCAAAACATAACTGTTATATTATACATAGTTCTTGTCATTCAGTAATAATATTCTTTGTTTTCTTTCAGAATGTGGTAGATGACCCAGACCCAATTACCAATCCTTTTTATTATGCTCAAGATAGAGAGAGCTGGTATATTGAAGTAGCAGCTAAAGCATATGCTGATCGACAGCAAAAACCAGCAGAGCGAAAATTAAGAAAGAAAAATAAAAAATCTTTTAAAAAGGCTTCTTTTATCGTGCGTAAGGAGCAAGGGCACGCCCGTCACTTGATAAAAATTCAGATCTGTGATTTGGATGGTCGTGACATGGAAGAAAACATTGAAACTGATAACGCGAGCGTGAATGTACAGTATATAGTGACAAGTGATTACGATGATATCATGAACGAAACTGATCATTTAGTTAGTAAAATAGTGCAAAAGTTAAGCAGATCTAATGTTTAATTACACTAATTATTATTAAAATTTAAGATATTTTTTTATTATTTTAATGTATTAGGTATTGTATTTTATCATATTAATTAAATTAAAATGTATTAATTAGACTTTAATACTTTGTATAATATGCATCATATTTATATTTAAATTTATTAGTGTAATCTTATTTTAATAAAATATAGTTCAAGTACTTAGTAAGACATCTATAACTTGTATTGTAAAGAGTATAAAATATATAGCAGGAGCAAGTACCTATTTTGTGAACATTTATTATACAAAAATAAATAAAGTTATAAATCTATACATACAGATTTTTTATTTTAACTATCATTATCATCATCATCAGCACGTATTCAATCCACTGCTGGATATTAAATTTTAACTATCAATTTTCCATGTAATAATTATTATAAAATATGAGGGGCCCGTGGCACAGTGGCGACCGCTCGAATCAAGCGATTCGCGAGGTTAAGCGCGTTCGTCACCGTCTGGTTTATAGATGGGTGACCAGCCACAAAAAGTCACACCCCTCCGTGCCTCGGAGAGCACGTTAAGCTGTCGGTCCCGGCTGTCATCAGAAGATCTTTGACAGTTGTTAGAGGCATCAGTGCCCTCATGTATCTAGTCTAAACCATAGAATATGGCTATCCCTTCGGGTTGCGGCGGTCAGACGGCAGTCGCTCTGTGGAAAAGCTAATATTCAGTCAAATCTGGTTAGACTAGAAAGCGGACCCCGGGCTCCAGGATGCAACCGGGATAACGCTAGGAGGATGATGATGATGAATTATTATAAAATATGTTATGATTTTCATCTTACGGGTAGGTATCATTGTATAAAAACACACTAAAACACATTTAATTTGAAATACAAGGTTTTATTTCATTACAAAATACATAGTTTTATAAAATCAAAAACATATTCATAGTTTTATAAAATATAGGTACAATAAAACTACTATGAAAACATATACAATTTAGGTAAATACTTAAATTCTTACACTTTAAAATGTTACATAAAAGATTAAAATATAGTACTGTAATGCCCCCAAGGCAAAGTAGCAACATTATTTTTTTTTATTTGACGCTTATCATCATTTCCATCGAGTACTATTTTGTTGATTCTTTGGGTATAGATTTTATGATTTTTGGATCTTATGACAAACATGGGATATCTAAAATTAATGTTACAATTTAGAACCTTTTTATATTTCTCTTTGGTCAGTTCTTTAGAGACAGATTTCTTTACACCTTTAGCTTTCATAACTATGGAACTTAAAGTATCAATACAATACAATTTAGCTCTTAAACCAATAAACTCTGAAATAACATCTCCACCCATCTCGTCTTTAAAAAATCCTGGTATTTGTTTATTTGAATGCGGAATGCCGTAAATATTATTAATCTTAAAATTACTTGTATCGAAATACTCAATATTATTTTTCATATCTTCATAAAAATCTTGAGTGTGTATTAAATATAACAGACTATCGGTATCAGTGTAACATAGTGTAATGTTATCAAAATATATTTTTTTCATAACTGAATAATGAAAATTATATAAATGACTCTTTGCTAGTTCTAATATAGTAAAGCCCATATATATTGGTCGATCCAAAACAACTTTCGCAGGCTGTAATTGAATAGTTATAAGATTTTCAGAAATAATAGCTAGATTTTTGAAATTGGGGGCACCGATGTATTTTTCAGCACCGCAGATCTTATTGGTTTTATTAAATTTATCCCTCCATACATTAACTAACTTAACATCAACTTGCTTTCTTTTATTTTCAATAGTTTTCCCAAATATTGAATTATTCTGTTTTTTTTAAAAATCCCTTTCAAAGTCTGATGTAGCTATTTGTCTGAGTGAAGTATTTAAAGATATATATGGTGCCAAAATATTTTTTTGACTAAATGCCAAGATTCTATGGATTTTCAACAGTACAATACCATTTTTTAAACATTCTTGCAAGTGAACATAATGTATAACATACTTATATTTGTCATTAAGATTGGCTACTAATTTAGTACTTTTACTAGTGCTTGGGACCGGAGGAATTATTTTCTCTGCTGCAAATGGCAAATCAGAATGATCATCGTGTATATCAGAAGGATAGTGAAGATCTACTTCAAGTATGTAACCTTCATCACTGTCAGGTGAAACAGAATTTACATTTAACTTAATTATTTCATTATCTGTTAAAAATCTAAAATTTCCGATTGGCAATCGCTGCATCATAGCATAACCATATAAATTGACACAATCTAAATAAGCCAAATATGTACTAGGAGCTTGTTCATTATAATTGGGCAGGTATTTATTATTGGCCTTCGCATATCTTAGGGAGCACTGAGCTAAACCTCCTCTGATACCATTTTCTAGCATTTGATACATTTCTATATCTGATAGTAAATCTAATTCAACTTCAGTTACTAATAACATAGCATCCCAACTCAAAGATGGTGATGAAACATAATGACAAGGATCAAGTCCATAGTGATTTAAACTCATTGATCTAAATTTTTCAAAAACATCGCATAATAACAGGACATCACATTTCAAATATAAATCAGTGTATTCACCTAAATTATTGATACCAAATTTCTTCCACACATTTAAAGCATGGTTATAATCATCTTCTGAAACAATTTCTGAAGTAAGTTTACTGTAAAAATAAAAACGGTCTGGTAACTTTGTTTCTTCATATTTGTCCCAAGAATCTATATAGTCATAACAATATACACCTTTTTTTAGACATAAGCTCAGTAAATCTTCATCAATAAAAAATGATCGCATATGATTAAAATCGCTAACTTTTAGAGTCTTTGCTAGGTTATCTAAACTGGAACTCAAAAAATTAAAAGAATCAATAAATTTTAATTGAAATGCTGTTTTTGAATCTAGTGAAACATATTTACTAAAAGAAATATATCGTTCTTTATTTTTTGGAATTAACTTTATATGGCCACTAACGGCAGACAGTTCATTTATAAATAAGTGACAATCGTACCCAGAGAGATTATGAAATATAACTGGAATAAACTTACATATTTCATTATTTAAATTACATTTATTATGAGCAGGCCCTCGATATTTACCAGTGAAATGATCGTGATCACGAACAATGCAATCATTGTCTGTAAATCTTTTTCTACAAATATGACATGCCTCGGCTGATTTGAAAGACCTGAGTTCTTCTTCCGTCAATGGTAACATTTTTCTGTGCATCATTAATATTTCATACAATCTCTGTGAATCCTTAATAATTGACTCTACAAATCTTTTTGAACAATTTGGACCGCGATAAGATACTAAGTTATTTAATTCAGGGTTAGACTCACAGCATATGTAATAAGCAAAACAAGTAGCTTCATGAATTTGAATATTTTCGGTAAATTTACTTTTACTTTTATCTGAATACTCCCGTAATAAACTTTCAAAATCTCCGTAAATAACAATTGGTACTCTTTGGGTTCTTTGATAATTTGAAAAAGTAATTTTACTGTTATCTTCCGGAAGAATTGTCTGCATTCTACCACAATTATGATTATTTAATTTTTCCGGTGATTCAAAATACAAAAAACATTCTTCGCATAAATGAATTTTAGATTTGTGCTTTGTGAGTTGACTACGTACGATTTTTTCTAGGTTTTTAATTAAGCAGAAATGACTCCTACCTTTTCTGCTAATAAATAATAAGTTTACATGATTAAGTTTTCGCTGCATAGTTTTGTATAAGGGACCAGTAACTGTGTCATTTTTTTCCAAACCATAAACATTGACACTGATATTGGTATTATGTTTTTCAAACCATTTTATATCATCAAATGTTGGCGGAAAAGACATACCAACAGTGTTTAAAATCTTAGAATAATGTGGATAAGATGAAACTCTGTTAGGATTATTCTTAACTGGATACATATGTGCTATGATGCACCAAAGAAAACAGTGATTGCCCATATTCAAAATATTAAGACATGCCTTTGTTTTTTTAATTCTTGGCGGTAATGAAATGAAATTTCCAGCTCTCAAAGGATTATATTTAGCAACATTTATCTCTAAATGACTAACTAATAATAATAATAATAATAATATTCTACCACATACACACATCACCATCTAGTCCCAAGCTAAGCAGAGCTTGTGTTATGGGTACTAGATAATGGATAAACATACATATATACTTTTTTTTTTTTGTAAATACATACATATTATACATAGAAACACCCAGACCAAGACAAACATCCATGTTCATGCACACAAATGTTTGACTTGAGCGGGAATCGAACCCGCGACCTTCGGCGTAGCAGTCGCTTACACTCCCGCTGCGCCAACCGGTCGTCGAAAACTTCCTCTATAGTCCAACCAGATTCTGATAATTCAAACTCCGAGCATTTACATATCAACTTCTCTACACATTCTTTATATAAATTCATAAAGTCCATACTTTGATTCAGTATAGAGTATTTAGTATTGAAAGATTTTAATGATATTTCTTCATTTTTCGGTAGCCTATATAATATAAATAGCTCAAAATTAATTTTTATTGATTTATGTTTATTAAGTAATGGTTGTAATAAATCGTAAATAGTCTTGAACACATTAGATAAAAATAATTCGGGTGTTATCATTTTAGTACTTTGAGGATTAATTTTGTAACTAGCTATTCTTCCTCTAAAAGCACTAGCTATTAATTGAACATTTTCGAATTCGGTATGAAGTAAACAATTGGTTTTATGTAAATTACTTTTTTTATGTGAAGAATATTTTGAGACATACAGCTGACAATCATCACAAAATTTCATGCTTATCTAATTTATTGAATCTTGACAACAAGTTATGATAACTTTCAAATACTTTAATTATTTTAAATGATTGCTATGATTTAAAAAATATTGAATTGTAATTTTTAAATTTCGGAGCTTTCAGTTTTTAAATTACTGGGATTTCAGTTTTTTATATTTCAGAGTTATCAGTTTTTATATTCTAGAGTTTTCAGTTTTTATATTTCAGAGATTTCAGTTTTTAGATTTCAGAGTTTTCAGTTTTTATATTCCAGCGTTTTTAGTTTTTATATTCCAGAGTTTTCAGTTTTTATATTTCAGAGATTTCAGTTTTTAGATTTCAGAGTTTTCAGTTTTATATTTCAGAGTTTTCAGTTTTGAGATATCAGAGTTTTCAGTTTTTATATTTCAGAGTTTTCAGTTTTGAGATATCAGAGTTTTCAGTTTTTATATTTCAGAGTTTACAGTTTTTATTCCAAAAGTTGTTTTGGAATGGAGCTGTAAAGGTAATGTAATGTAAAAAAGATTAAAAATTTCAGAGCTTACAGTTTTGAAATTTCTGGGATTTCAGTTTTATATTTCAGAGTTTTCAGTTTTTAGATATCAGAGTTTTCAGTTTTTATATTTCAGAGTTTACAGATTTTATTCCAAACATTATTTGGAATGGACCTGTAAAGGCAATGTAATGTAAATAAAGATTAAATATGCACACAAAAATCATTAAAATAGTAGACTTAAATTTTTAAATTACTTTAATTACACTTAATAAAATGTACTCACGCTATAATAGTACTCACTGAAAAATTAAGATTTTGTTAAACAATGGCATACGCAGATAATTAAAATGATTATGGTTATATAATTATAATATATATATATAGTATAATTTAAATATTGGATGGATAAAGTATCGGCTTTATATTTGCATACTCTGCCTTGGCAGCAGTTATAACCTTAGTGAGAGCTTTCCACACCTCATCGTTATCATCATGTGCTGAACGAAGTGTGAAAAGCGCTCGCTTCCAACTATTGCATACACGCAACTCAATGTAAAACTCCCCTCGTCGTGTCGGATCACGCTGCAGGGTGAACCCGGAGCCCACACGCCGCGAGAGGTAGCTCCTCAAGGCGGCAGCTCTGACAGGTTGTTCTTGTTCGTCCTGAAACATAGTTTGAAAATATTTATTATTGCTAGCTCGTTACTATTTTGTCATTGATATTTTGAGATACTACTAACTGACTGATTGTTTTTACGAATATCAACGACAATTGTTGTAGAGATAAAACATTTTAGTTCGAAACTTAATGCTATGCTTATGACTTACCTCAGAATCAGAAAATATCGAACGGGATTTTTGATCGGGAACTGCTGCTATTTCGGACTCTGAAACATCCGACAAGTCGCGTTGGACTGCGACCGGGACCTTTTTCTTAGACTTTTCTGGTCTAGATTTAGTTGTGCTCTTTATTTTTCTTTTCTTCTCCTTCTTGCTTTTGATTTCGCGGGCTGGTTGCGAAATGACCTCCGTGTCGGAATCGAAAGGATTTCTGGCCGACCTTAAACGAGAAAATAAAACATACTTAGTAATTATAAATATACTATTATAATACAGGTTACACAAGAAAATATGTTAACAAATCTATCTACAACATTAAATATGTACATTAAAAACCCGATGTCCAAATCATCATCATCCTCCTATACTTATTTATCGCTATATACTTCAGGTCAATGTATTCTTCCATATATCTCGTTCACTCATCATCTCAGTATTTAATTCCTTTCTAGCCATGATAATTGCCATAACGAACTATTTAAAACGAAAAAAAAAAACACAAAAAAAAACTCTAATCATAACAATAATTCATGGTTAAACAGATTCATGGGTATGAAAACAGAAAAAATGCTGTAAACTGATTTCAAAATCGATATAAAAACAATAAATTATATTCAACACCCTGACTTACGTTAACGTTTTATGAAAAAAATTCTTATAACAATATTTAAAAATTGATTTAATGAAATACATACATACTTACTCCTGGAAACTTTGCACAACACAACTCACTCAACAAAGCACTTGTGAAAGATTAAACAAAAGTTGTCGTGATCGAAGCGGGATAGTTTTTCACTTAAGGTAGCGTTTATATTATTTATTGCAAACGATGCATCAGTATTTGAACGCGTAATATATTTTAATTTCAATTGTATGCACTCATAAAATAAAGTCTAGTATCATTTGTTTATTCTTCGACACTATGCACACAGGCTGCAATTCCTTTTTTGGAAGGTGGCGACACGATGGCGCGGATACTTGAGACGAAATTCTAAAAAGGAAATCGTATGTACTTTATCGATCTAATACTAATACTGCTATCTACTATCGGCCTATAAACTTTGTATTTTGGCATCATATAAGCACTAAACTGTGCTTCGTATATAGTAATGAGATCAGGATGGGTTATTATTCACCAAAAGGGTTAATAGTAAACCAGTTAGTGGTCAATCCATGTGGTGAAAACAGATTCAACAACAAGGTCAACAGTGACAGCCTTAGCAATTGCAGGACGAATAATTTACTTATTAGCAGTAGTTTTAGACCACCTTGCTGGTCTAGTGGTACAATTGTGACGGTTGAGCGTGGGGTTCTTGGCTCGATTCCCAGGTCAGGCAAAACGCTATTGGGTTTATCACCATTCATCGTCAGGAATCCTTCAGTAGCATCATTAACTAAGAACATGGGCATTAGCCGCAGATGCAGCAAGCTTCTGCCTACCCCTTCGGAGGTATATCTACAGGTGTAATGTTGTGTTATGGTGTATGATATTATTTCATTGAAAATGATTAATATCCCAAACTTTCTCCTGTGTTATATGTTTACAAACATACAATATCACAGATCCTGAACACCTATCTTTAGGTTATATAAATATTTGAACCACGTGGGAATCGAACTAGTGAGAAAAACGTATGAAGCGATTCAGTATTTTGTCACATTTTCGACGACATGTTTGGCGCATTGGATAAGAGCTCGACTCTATGCATCACAATGTAAATATTAGTTTGTAAATGTACTGCTAGTAAATGCGCCAAGTGTCGCGGGTTCGATTCCCGCACGGAACAAATAAGTATTTGTTTCGGTCTGGATTTTGTTTTATTTAGCCATTCTTAATTATAAAATAATAATAGATACCTACTTTGAAAATTGAGCAAGTATGAGGCTAGATCTCGATATCCTGGTATTTATTAATTTATTTACATACTTAATGATAATGTGGTATTATTGGTACAGTGATTGAATCAATTTCTGCACTAAATGTCGTATGTTCGATCCCTAATACCAAATACCTACCTAAAACTTGCCATCGGAAATCAAACCATGCACGGCTGTCGCCAACTCGCAATCTCTAGACCAAAGCATAAAATGCAAATAAATTCTTGATCAACTAATTGATACACACTGCATTGTTCTACATATAAATATGACACTCGTCAAGTAATAAAGTATAGATCAATAATGTTGATCGAACGAGTCGAACTTGATATTATTGTTTGTGAATGTTAAGTATATACGATACGGTGAAAACGATTGGGGATTCTGTATCATGCAGTTCGAGCGAAGCGAGAACAAATGATACAGAATCCCCAATATTACACTACTGACGCCAGCAGCTACGCCTGCATTTTTTTTTTAATTTACCCGTTTTGGCCGATCCCGTGGGAATTTCGGGAAATTCCTTCTTAGTGCACCCCTACAGTCCCCAAGAAACATACATGCCAAATTTTAGCTTCCTGCGCCCAATAGTTTCGGCTGTAGCGTGTCTGTCAGTCAGTCAGTAACGCAAGGATTTTATATATTATATAAGATGATACCCGTATAATCAATAGCATGAAAAATAAAGCAAAATGTATACGCGCAGAGTGTTTACAATTCACTAGCTGTTCGCCTCAGTTGCAACCGACAGTGTCAATTCTGAGCTCACGTCTTCTACTGTGATCTACTGATTAACCTATCAGCTTTAGACTTTAGACATCCAATATTATTCGTCATTGCCTGTTTAATCAGTCGTGTTACCTTGGCCTACCATATAGACGAATACATATATTTACTTAGACATAAAATTACTTTTACTATTAATTAAAATTATTTGCAGACATAGTATTATGTTATTATGTTACGAGTATATACTTAAAGCAATCGAAGGATAATTGTTTACCGCGTATTTTTTAATATCTTTATCCACAAAAACGGTTTAAGCAAACAATAATATCTGAGTTGCCTTATATCAAATAACTAATTGCTACTACAAATAATATCTCGTATGTTGTATTGCTTCATGTTTTGATTTTGTAATGGAATTATTTAATATGAATTGATGAATGTGTACGTGACTCGGATGCACTGAGCACTATTAATTTATTGAATGAGGACATTACGCATTAAACCTGGTAGCGCGTCAAAGCTAGACACATTCGCTGTTCGATGATACTCGAACATGATATGCAATATGGGTCATCCCTGTCCCTCTGATATGGCAAGAGGGATGATGGCTGGCACATGCGTCATACTCGTGAACGGGTGCTACTTGCGATGACTGGTCGATGGCGGTCTTGTGGGCTGGTTTACTTTTGTTTTGATATTTAACTTCATATTTTCCATCATGGTTCTGAACATTTGCGCGGATTGCCTGCATTGTTAGGTGCATAATGTGAGTGGATGCTCCTGTTTCACCATGTCTATGTTCAGGAGGCTAACTAAATGAACATCAAAATTTAACTTGATTATGCTTGAGTATTATGTACAGTAAATATATACAAGTAACATAGAAGGTATAACAATTGCAGCACCTTACAAAAGTTTAATTGTTATGTATTATTAAAAACCTGGCGATGAAAAAGAGTGACCGTGAGTTTTATTGCCCGTTCTTTCTCATGGTTCTACGCCCTTGCTTTGCGAACGTGGCAGTAAATGTAGAAGCATACAGTAATATTGTTTTAAATTTAACGTTCATAAGTGTCACTTTGTGATCTAAATGAATAAAGGATTTTGACTTTGAATAACAGCAGATATTTGGTGCCATGATTTATAATGTCATAAATTGAATGATATTTAATATACATATTGGCGAATAACTTCACGACCAGATGACATAGCAAGATTGTACTCTTGCTATGTCATCTGGTCGTGAAGTTATTGGCAGCGCGTCTGCTGCCCCGTCCGCCCTTGACTTTAAACGTCAGGATTTCGTGAAACGCACCAAGCTTCCGAATGGTAAACTTTCGATTTCAATAACATGCAAACTGGTAGCACGTAACTGGTCCGATAATGAGGTTTGGAAGTACAACACTAAACTCTCGAATGGCCTACAAATACAGCGTATTTTTTGTTTTGTAATAAAATTCTTCCTGAAGTATCACTCTATCGATTTGTGAAAACAATACAAAAATCCGTACAGCAGGTTTTGTGAGTAACACCTCCATACAGACAGACAAAACGCGGCAGAAAATTCACTTGTATAGATGTAAAGTCCTAAAATAATTGTCTTCTTATTTTTAAATTTATTTTACTTTGACGAAGAAAATCTTAAGCAAGAATAACACTTTATTGGTTAATTATAATTAGCCTTCTCAATGGCACATTGAATTGCTTAGGAAAGCAATCGTGAGCTCTTTCATTAACATTCTCATTAGCGTGTATATCGAAAATCACGAACCGTGGGCTATTGCGACGTTTAAACTATGTTTATGTATATTACGATGATTGCTTCAACAGATTTCCGCAATATTTGCTATGCATGTAATTTTGAACAACATAATATTTTGTTTGGAAACATTCGCTGTCATTGTTTGTGTACTAGAACTGTAACTTCAAAGGTTAAGCTAGGCTGTTGAGTGATGGTTTCTTTCATGGAAAAATGAAGAACCCTAATAAATCAGTTCAAAAAACATAAAATATTGGCGTAATGTTACCTATTTATATTTTATTAATATCATGTATGATGTTGTTTGTTGCCTGGCTTAAATAAATAACTGTTGGCCATATATTTACAACGTTCAACTCGTTTTTTTAACCCCTAAGGGTGAAATATTTTAAAATAAAATTCTTACTTCATACTTCATTACAAGAGGAACGCTCTGCCCAAATCTTATGTTTCTGGCTTCAGTAGCTAAGGCTCTGCGATGATAAGTTTTGTTAGTAGAGACAAGTTTATTGATGAGTTAAAATGATCGGACACAATCTTTAAACTATAAGCGTACACTAGACAAGGCTCGCAGCTAAGCACTCGCACATTTTTTTATTTAACTGTTTCTAGCCAATCTCGTGAGAATTCCGGGAAATTCCTTGTTCGTGCACCCCTACGGTCCCCAAGGAACGTAAGTACATACCCAATTTAAGTTTCTTGCGCCTGATAGTTTTGGCTGTAGTTGTCGGCCAGTCAGTCACTAAGGCAAGAATTTTATAAACTCCTTTGCAAAAAAAAAAAACGGGCACCTTACAGTCATTGGCTTTTCTATTGATAATAATAATATTTTTAGTACGTCATTAGCATAAATGACTAGAAATTTCTTGTAAGCAATGCGAATATACACCACCTGTTTTGTATAAGAACAAAAACTTTAAGGACAGATTAGCGAAGACATTATTATCATATATGTGACGTAAGAATTTCATAATATCTATAAAGAGCAAAGTTATTATCATTTGTTTATTGTAGAAAATCTCACTTAAATCATAGTCATATTTTACAATCCATTCACTAATTCATTGATAATATTCCATCCTGCTCATTCGCATTCTCTCTGTCGCACTTATGATGTAGGTAGCCTTAGTGCTCGGCCACAGTGAAAGGCGGGCGCGGGTGCGAGCGCGACGCGGGAACCTCAAACATATGGAACTCTATAGGAGTGTCCGTAGTGGGTGTGCGAGCGCGGCGAGGGGCGCGGGCTGTGCAGTGCGGGGAGCACGCGGGCAACTCAAACCATAGGACTTTCATACAAGTGTCCGCAGTACATGCGCGGGCGGCAAGCGGGAAACAACGCGGAGCGTGCGGATCTCAAACTCTTGTGAGCAATGATATTATGAGTAAAGTCAGGCCGGGCGCATTTCGCATTTTAGGTACAAACTTACAAGTACCTCGGCCGACCATGTCGACATGGTTAGATTTGTAGGTTGCCGCGCGCCGCTCACATTAGACGTCACGCAACGAGTGCGACCGCTCCGTATTCTCACGCGCCGTGTTCATACACTGTTCAAATTATATACTTAAACGCCTTTAACAACAAAAATGTATCATCACAAATCTAATGCAAAGGATTGCTTAATTAACTGTGTGTCGAAAGCGACTTGAAAATTTGATTTTATTTATATTACGAGAGCAACTTGAAAATTTGATTTTTTGTTTGTTGAGATATCTCAACGATTATAGTGTCAAATTAAAGATCTAGTTCAAAAACCATTTTATCTGTTTGAATCATGTAAATCGGTCCACGCGTTTAGGAAATAACTAAGAATTTGTATAGTAAAAATGTAAACGACCAGAATTTTTGTGCTTTTGTTCTACTAGCTCAAATAGTGGGATAGGATACTTACAGGATAATTATTTATTATTAGGTACGTGGTCAAGTAGGTAGATAGACGATGAATAAATATAGTAGCAGCGCCAAGTCGACAACCCTAGCGCGCCACTCCGCGCCAGACAGCGACAGCGTTATGTGTTAGAAAAGAACGAGAACTGTTAGGTTAATATCGCATTAGGCACTGAGTGCTTATGCGAGCTGAATTGAACTTTATTGCTTAGTACCAAGAGTCGCAATTTCAATAAATTGGTTTGAAAAGTGAAGCTTCTGTACGTTAGAACTATTAATTATTCTGTGGTAAAGTATCAAGTGCGAGTCGAAATCGCTCATCAAGGTTAACGTAGTAGAGGGATTCACTTAACATAAGCATGACATAGCCCCCTAGCCAAATATCACTATCAATTTTTCGCCAGCAAAAATAATTTTGCTTTCCTTAGTGTTTGTATATCGATATTGTTTATTGATATTGAGCACCAAGGGTTTTGGGAAGCAAAATTTAAATTTAAAAATCTCCATAGGCACCCCGCCAGTATAGGACAGATATTTTTTTTTTTTTTTTTTTTTATATAAATCGTAAAAAGTAAAAATGCAAATTATCTATATAAATTCTATTTTTTTTTTATTTACTTACATTAGCAAATATCTCTTTTTAACCCTACCATTCGTGCCTGAAGTTACTAGAATTTTCCAATTTATATTCAAAATATTTTTTTCCAAATTTCATAAAAACCAAAATTCTCATAACAATTATAAATGTGATTTGAACCCACGCCCTCAGACCGTGAGGCGGTTGCATTATCTGCACGGCTATAGCTTTATTACCAGTTAGTTGCGAATTTCGCGAACAATTGACAGAGTGTTACTATGGTGAGTGTTAACGTCATCTAACTGAAAACTCATATTAATCTAGCCGTGCGTCACAATATGGTCACAATACTAAATTTGACAAACACTGTACACCGCACCCGCGAACACGCCACTACGTACACTTGAAGACGCGCGGGCCGCCCGCTCTACTATGGCCAAGCACTTAGACAATAAAATGAAGCAAAATAATAAGTGTAGGTAGTTACTTTTTAATTTTCTTAATTCTACCCTCTCCTTCATACTTCATCCGGGCTTAGGACCGGCAAAATTTATCGTTTTACACATCGAGGTAACATTAACACTAGAGTAGCAAACTCCTACAATCGACGTTCAAAATAGCGTGGTGACCAGCCGAGATAGAAGACGTAGCTTTGAAACCAATAAGCATGTAAGAAAAAACCTATATTCATCTCCTTTGCACTCGTTAAAAGCAAGTTCCATAATGTCAGTTCAAAAGTGATGACAATTGACCTTTCATCGAGAAATGCGGTGTCCTCCAGTTTAAAAATATTTTCCCATTTTTTTATTATTAGTATTACTTAACAGAAGGTTGTGTTTATGGGTATGTATAGTTTATTGTATGTATATTAATATGTGGGAATGTTCATTTGTTCCCTCGTTGCTACTTATATATTTATAAGCAGTTTCAATAAATCCAGTATTGAACTATGCTTACAATTACTTTACATGATAATAAAATATACCTAATTATTGAGTTTCATAATATCTTGAGTGTATTTATTATTACAATACAACTACTACATAGTAGTATTATTAAAGAAACGTGGTAATAGTCAGCTGAAAATTGGTTCAAAACATGAATGAATGTTTTGTCACTGCGGCAGTGTTCACATTTGCTGATGACTGGTTTCTAAGTAGCCGATAATCTATATCCATCCTCCCGGTTGAAATTGTTATATTTCTTTATTTTACCGCTTCACATAATATCCTGGAGTAAAACTCCCACAAAAGTGGGAGATCCAAAATTTTATTACTTGGTATCATTGTAAATAAAAACGATTATGTGCGATTTTCTTCGTCATTTTCAACCAAATATCGTGAAAAACAATGATGAATACATGTGGAATGATATGCCGCTCTTTTTCAAATTATTTTCTTTACGGGAATTGCAAGATTTCACAACGCATTTGCCCATTTCACGTTCGTATTATTTTCGTGTGCGGAAATTTTGACACAATAACTTTGTTGTAACAGTATTAGGTCCAGACCCATAATAAACGGCAACACATCTCAGCGCTGTTTGCTTATCTAGTTGTAAGTAATAGATCAATGGTTTACCAAGTAAATAAATACGGAGGTGTGTAATTAGAAAGCAAACAAATATCAAACTAAAAGAAGGTATTCTGGACTAAAAGAAAATAGTAATTTTGGCGTATTTATGAAGTTAGAATCAGCTGCTATTTACAAATTTCATCATCATCATGTCAGTCTAGAGACGTCCACTGCTGGATATAGGGCTCCCCCAAGGTTCTCCACACGGACCGATTTTGATCCGCCCGCATCAAATTATTATTTACGTAGGTAGGTAATTTTTACTTAAAAGTATTTCAATTGTCTTTCGAAATGTCCACCGCTATTGTCAATACACAGACGGGGCAAGTTTAATTAAATTGTTTTTTTACGAGAGAAATACGCTTCTGTCTTTTTACTTCGTCATAAGCGTCCAATATGCGCTGTTTTAATTGTTCGACACTAACCGGCTAACTTTAGTACACCCACAAAATGAAGTCCATGGCCGTGAGGTCAGGTGAGCATGGAGGCCAAGCTACGGGGCCATCTTGACCGATCCACTGGCTTCCAAACTCTTCCCTGTATAAACGCACAGCTGCACTCGCGTTTTATCCACTCAAAAAGTACGCACGAAGCATAGCTACATACTCTCGTGATGTGAACTGGTTACAATTTAGCACTGTTTGTCGTATCAGGGCGCGGCGCGGGCGCAGAGGGACAGGGGGAAATTTATCCATGGAGTAGTTTACTACTACTACTAATTTACTACTCATAGTTTTAGTTATGCATTTACCAATTATTACGTATTTTTGTGAACAGTTTTGACACAGTTTTGGGACTTAGTGTTTTTATTTTTTACCTACACAAATATGATCAGTTAAAGATACTTAGAGCCCTGTTAACTTTTTTGTACTAATTAAAAAAATAGTGTTGTATATTTTACCACTTTTAATCCTGGAATCGGTATTTTAGTCAATTTAAACAGAGAGCCGTGTTAAAGTGAAAATTTTTATGGGTATAATGAAATTAAGACAATGAATATTTTATGGTTTTTAAATATAAAAAAGACGTTAAAAATTAATAACGAGTATGACCTCCCCTTACAGTGATTACGGCATGTAATGGTCTTGGCATACTTTCCACCAAGGCACCTTTTGAAGGTGTCATGTGGAATGTGTTTCCACTCAGCCGCGATTACAAGTTTAAGCTCCCTGATTGTCTAGAATTACCGTAGGCTTACTGGGAATTGGTTGTAAGTACAGTGGAAGCTAATTTATATTCATCCAGTTGTCCTAAAGTAATCAAATGTCTGACATATATTGCTGAGATTCTCAGCGATGACAAATTATAAAGTAGTTATAAGAAGATTTTACCTTATAGCTCCTGGTGATGTTCTTGAAGTGGACCTATAGATTAACTTATAATTTTGGCCAAAATAACAAGAGAATCAATGGATACCAGTTTACAATTCGGCGAAGTCCTTCTCCAGACCACGATGCACGTTAGCGGTTCACAAAAGTTCACTATGTCATCAATTTACAACAAACCTTGCCGGAAGTCAAAAGCGGCAATTACGTATTAAGTTAATTACGAGTTGATTCAATTCGCGTTAATTCAAAGGGCGATCAATTTAATTTAGGTACAAGGCACGCGAGCTTGCAAACGGCGTGTTAATTTTTTCAAACGGAAGACGGAAGTGACCGTTCAGTGTGACCATTGTCAGAAATTTTCAATAGACTAAACAAAATGTTACTTAATCGATCTAATCGATTTAACTTATAATAAAAACTAATTCTATTTCAAACATCCACCTGCCTCGGACCGGCCTACCGGTCCGCTAATCGGTTGGTAGACGTGACAATGTTGCAACCGCTCTCCTCAGAATCGAACCGTCCACCAAGACCTCAGCAAATCGGGGAATTCCATCAGCCCCAGTTACCAAACGAAGGATGCGCCCCCTGCGCCATCTGAGTGGCGGAAGGTTAGCCTCCTTGATCAAAACGAGGTCACCAATCTTGGGTGGATCGGTCTTGTCGGTCCACTTAAAGCGTTGCTGGAGTATGTGCAAATATTCCAAGTTCCAGCGTTTCCAAAAGCTCTGAGTAATCTGGCGTACTAATTCAAAACGCGAGAGACGACCAGGTCTCGTATCAATATAGGGGTACTCAGGCAAGGCGACAAGTGGGCGACCAATCAAAAAATGGCCCGGCGTAAGGGCCTCCAAATCATTCGGATCTGAGGAGATCGGGCACAATGGCCGAGAGTTCAAAACGGCCTCAATCTTACAAAACACAGTTGCGAGTTCCTCAAATGTAAGGACAGATTCACCGATTGTCCTGCGCAAGTGTGTTTTGGCCGATTTTACGGCGGCCTCAAATATATCACCCCAGTGTGGACAATTTGGTGGGGAAAACAACCAATTTATCCCACGTCGGGCAAGCCTATCACCTATATCAGCTTTGTTGGTTTCAAGAAAATTAACAACATCATTCAGATAATTATAAGTGCCCTTGAAGTTAGTGCCGCAGTCAGAACGGATCAAGGAAGGCAGCCCTCTGCGGGATACAAATCTGTCAAATGTGGCTACAAACGCCTCGGTCGTAAGCGAGGAGACCAGTTCTAAGTGTACGGCCTTTGTGGAGAGACAAACAAAAACGCACAAGTAGGCCTTGACAGTCTTGCTGTTTCGAAGTGTCGACGTTTTCACCAAAAAGGGACCTGCGAAGTCCGTGCCAACACCGTCAAACGTCCTGCTCTCAGTTACGCGATCTGCCGGTAAGTCTCCCATCAAGGGCTGCATGGTAGAAGCCTTGAGCTTATAGCAAGGGATGCAGCGAAAGACTACACTCCGAATAATTCTTCGGGCAGACAAGATCCAAAATTCGCGTTGCAAAATAGCCAACAAAGCATTACAACCAGCATGCGAGTTTTTAAGGTGACGGTCAGTTACCAACAAGCGTACCAAATGACCGTCCTTAGGTAACAAAAGGGGGTGACGTGCCCCGTAAGGGAGGTTGGCGTTCTTGAGACGCCCTCCAACGCGCAAGAGACCCGTATCGTCCAAAAAGGGGTTCAATTTAGAGACAGCTCCCGACAATTTCGATCTCCCTGATTTAAGGATAGCAATCTCCTTCTCAAAATGCGCCAATTGCACAGAACGAACCCAAAAGGTGAGAGACTCCTGTCGTTCCTGTGGTGAGAGAAACGGTGTCAGTCGTTTCTGTTGTGGGTGCCTAAAATTAAAAACAAAACGCTTTATCCAAGCAGTGACACCTAACAACTTGTCGAGGGAGCTGTAACGATTCAACAAAAAATCGGGGTCGAAGGCGCATTCTACCTTCTCAAGAGCGAGTGTTCGTAGACCCGGCAAATTAGAAGTATTCAAAACTGGCGTTCGAGGCCAATCAATTTCTGGTCGACTCAACCATTCCGGACCCCACCACAGCGAATGACCTATCAAACTAGGCGTCAAGCATCCGCGCGAGGCACAATCAGCGGGGTTGAGCTCACCTGGCACGTGTCTCCAAACAAGTTTGACTTCGGATTTCTGGATTTGGGAAACGCGATTAGCGACAAATACCTCCAAGGTGTGGACAGAAGCCTTCAACCAACAAAGTACAATTTGGCTGTCTGTCCAGGCGTAGGTCCCATCAATACAAATGCTTTTACCCAAAGTGTTAGACACGTGGTTCAACAAGCGTACAAGTAGAGCTGCTCCCGAGAGCTCCAATTTTGGAATGGTCAGAGATGTCCGAAGGGGTGCCACCTTGCTCTTTGCCATGATCAGGGAAACCCTCACCTGACCTGAGGCACTGACTGTGCGCAAGTACACTACAGCCGCGTGACCACGTTCTGAGGCATCACAAAACCCGTGAAGGGTGGCCTTGTACTTCCCGGGAGGAAGGATGGGACGAGGCAAAGAGATCTCGTTGACGGCAGGAAGTGAGGATACAAAGGAGGTCCATTCCTCAACAAGAGTGCCGTGCAGAGGTTCGTCCCAGGTCAATCCCGCTTTCCAAAGCTTCTGCAAGAAGCATTTTGCCCAAAATATAATTGGACAGATCCAACCGTTCGGATCAAAGGTTCTGGCGACAGTAGACAATACGAGACGTTTAGTCCAAGAACACGGCAATTTCAAGTCTACGTTATATGTAAAGATGTCTTGGACTGGTCTGTACTGAACGCCGAGAACAGCCATCATGGCGGGGTTGTCAACAATCTCAAACAAATGTGGATCTTGCTGATGATCCTCTGGCAAGCCTTCCAAAAGCGCTGGCGAGTTGGAAATCCATTTGCGCAACTCATAACCAGCGGAGGCCAAAATACCTATCAATTCGTCCCGCAGGAGGATCGCCTCGTCCGCTGTGGAGGCGCCCGAGCAAATGTCATCGACGTAAATATCGTCCTTCAAGATGGCGGAGGCTCTTGGGAAACGTAGGCCTTCGCGGTCTGCGAGCTCCCAAAGAGAACGTATTGCCAAGTAGGGGCTTGACCTTAACCCGTACGTATTTGTATTGAGCTCGTAGACGACCATGGGATCGCGAGGAGACTCTTTCCAAAGGATCAGCTGGAAGCGACGGTCATCAGGGTGGATAATCGTCTGCCTGAACATCACTTTTATGTCGGCCACAAAGACAACCTGATGTCGTCGGAAGCTGGTGATGACGTCACAAAGGTCCTTGACCAACTTGGGACCAGAATGCAAGCACTGGTTCAAGGATACGCCTGTTGAAGTCTGCGCAGAACCATCAAAAACTGTGCGCAGCTTGCCAGTCGATGGCTTCAATACCGCATGATGCGGGAGAAAGTAATGCTCCACCGAACGCCAATCCAAATTTGACACTGACATGTGTCCCAACTGTTCATATTCCCTCATGAACTCAATGTACTTCTGTCTGAGCTCCGGATCACGACCCATGCGACGCTCCATAGCCAACAATCTCTTTTCGGCTAAAGGTCGTGACTCACCAAGCGGAGGCCGAACAGACAGGAAGGGTAGCCTCGTAATAATCCGACCAGAACGGAGTCGACCAGTGTTGTTCTGGAAGAACAGCTCGCACTCCTCATGTTCTGGATTCAAACGGGCAACTTGACGGGGCTCCTCTACCTCCCAAAACCTCTGAACTGCATCAGAGAGAGCAGAGCCTACAGCCAACAAATTATCAAGTTCGGGTGGAGGGGGGGTCCCTAGGTACAGGTCCCATCAAATCAAATCCAAATATGGTCGGGATGGCAGTCAAACCATTTGGCACCAAGACCCGTTTCCCACCAATCAAAATTCCACCGAGGACATCAGAGCCAATCAACAAGTCGATTTGTCCCGGTGTGTCAAATTTGGGGTCTGCCAGTTCCAATCCCGATGTCAAATTCACCACAGCAGCGGGTAGCTGTTTCTGTGGGTGCATACCCAAAATATTCTTCAACACAATAGCCGAGGTTTTAATCCTCGGGTGTGAAGATTCAACAGGGCCAAACAAAACTTTAACTTGCCCTTCAACATTATAGGCTACGTCACCTATGCCCCGTATACAATTCGGAAAAGAGCCCATATTTAATTTAACCTGCCCTACCAAATAAGTGGAAACAATGCAACCTTGTGAACCTGTGTCCAATATAGCACGGACAACAACAGAGGTCCCCGTGGGTCCCCAGACCCTAACAGCAACCGTTGGTAGGATAACGGTCTCAATGGGGGAGGTTGGCGTTATAGGGCAGGGGTCAATGACCTATTGTTGCCTGGGCGGCGACCGTTGGCCAGGACCAGGCAAATCAAAATGGGGGTGCGGCTTGAAGTCCTCAAAGGCGCGATGACTCGATCCGCGCGCCATCTGTGGGGGGTCATCGTGACGCACCCGCCCAAAACGAGGTGGGCGCGAGTCAAGGCGGGGACGCTCCGCCAAAGGAGGGGAATACCTGGGGCAGCAGTCATGGTGCTGGTGACGCTGAACAGCACATTCAGGTGCGCGAGAGAGAGGAGGCGTGCGCACGCTACGGTTCTCCAAGCGGGGCGAGTGGCGATCAACTGAGCGAGGCGACTCTCAGCTACGCGCCGGTGAGCCTCGGCTGCCACCTTCAAAACACCCGCCCGTGCGCGGCGTCGGCTGGTTGGACAAGCGGCCAACCTCTCTGGCATTCATACTATTATGAAAATGTCCAAATGCTGTCCTCCACAGTGAGGACAGGGGCGAGAGTTTGGGCAGTCTCGCTGGTAGTGGGACCCCAAGCAAGAGAAGCAAAGGCGGCGGGCATTCGCGATGCGCCTACGAGAGGCGACATGTAGGTCCAAGAATGCCCTACAACTGGTCGTTCTGTGCCCCGTGACCTTGCAGTAGGAGCACTCCACTGGGCTCTGCGTGACTGCAAAGCGAGGAGGGCGCCGGTCAACATTGGCTCGAGTGTGAACGCGAGCCTGCTGCTTGACCTTGGGCGGCTGCGACTTAGCCGGCGTGTCACCACCGGAGTTGTCCAAGACCCGACACTCATCCTCCAGGAACTTCTCCAGGTCAGCAAAGGGGGGCAGATGGGTCGCGCTATCCCCACCAAAGCGCTGCTCAAAACGCGACCTCAGGTCGGCAGGCAGCTTTTTCAGTACAATGTGCACCAATAGATAGGACCATTGGTCCACGGGCAGGTCAAGGCACTTAAGTGCGTTGATGGCCACCAAGAGCGGGTTCAAAAGTTGGGTGCGCAACCCAGAGACCCGGGTGAGCGTCGGCAAACCCAAAATCTGCTCGATGTGCGTGTCGGCGAGGCCACGCTTATTATGGTACCTACGGGTGATTAGGTCCCGAGCCGTCTGGTACGCCTCGTCAGACACGGGCAGATGCTGGATGAGGCCCTTAGCCTCCCCATCCAGAACCGACATTAGATAGGCCAATTTTTGTGCTGGCCGAAGGTCAGCCCTGTCATTGACCAGGCTGTCAAACAAGTTAATGAAGCCCAGGTAGCTTCCTAGGCAGCCATCAAAATGGGGGAGGTCCAAAGTAGGGAGCCTACTCACCAGCCCCGGTGCTGACCTAGGAAGCTCCTGCTTCAGGCCGGGTTGCCCTTCCCTATCGGCAACTAGTTGTCTCGCAGTATTGGAGACAGCATCATACAGGTCCAAGACCTGGGCATAGTCTTCGCTGACCTTATTTCGCTGGTCAGCGGTGAAATCATTGATTGACACTTCAAGACAGCAAGTGCTGAAAGTGCGGAATTGCTGTTCCACACTTGCCAGGCGATCGTCAATCCGCTCGTACCTTTGAAGTAGGGCCTGCTGGCGATCAGGCCGGTTCACTAAAGCACTGGCTGAGGCAAACCAGCGCAAATCTGACGCAATAGCACCAGCAGCCGCACGCAAGTCCTTGATAGCTGACATAATCAAAATTCAAAAGAGCCCGGACAAGCGCTAAATAAAATTAACAATCAAAACTTAATTTTTCTTAATTCTTTGAAACCAACAAAGTATTAGCCTGTTTACTGCAAGTGAAGGCAAGTGACAGGTATTTACTGCCCAACAAAATTTAAGGTTTCAGTATATTGAAACAAACACAAAAGTTATCAAAGTTATAACTTATAACAAATTAATAAAGTTGAAACTTCAACTTAATTAATTAATTATTTGCAACAGACAGACTAACTGTGTTATTTATGATATACAATAGGAAGTAAGCACAGAATAGGTGTTACCTAACAATATTATCTTTATATTATAACAAAACAAAGTTTATTAATGTGACCCGCCCAAGTGGCAAGGTCAAGTTGGTTGTTATGTTTATGAATATATGCAATAAACTAAATTTACTAAATTTATTGATACATACAGCTGTTATGTATCCAAACAAACTGACTTATTAATGCAACAACAAATTTAAGTTAGATTATTCAACAATACAAATCAACAATTACTGATTGAGGTTATGTGACAATGTGTTTCAAATTATCTAGGTCAACTTATACAATTAAATATTATGTATTTTAGTCAATAACTGACCTGACAAACACTACAATACTGTCTACAAGGTGAGATATATAGCTCATACAACACCAATCTGAGTTTATACTCAGTAATGCAACAGCGGCTAAATTTCAACTACAGCTTTGCAACCAAAATTATGTCTAGAATTACCGTAGGCTTACTGGGAATTGGTTGTAAGCACAGTGGAAGCTAATTTATATTCATCCAGTTGTCCTAAAGTAATCAAATGTCTGACATATATTGCTGAGATTCTCAGCGATGACAAATTATAAAGTAGTTATAAGAAGATTTTACCTCATAGCTCCTGGTGATGTTCTTGAAGTGGACCTATAGATTAACTTATAATTTTGGCCAAAATAACAAGAGAATCAATGGATACCAGTTTACAATTCGGCGAAGTCCTTCTCCAGACCACGATGCACGTTAGCGGTTCACAAAACTTTTCACAAAAGTTCACTATGTCATCAATTTACAACAAACCTTGCCGGAAGTCAAAAGCGGCAATTACGTATTAAGTTAATTACGAGTTGATTCAATTCGCGTTAATTCAAAGGGCGATCAATTTAATTTAGGTACAAGGCACGCGAGCTTGCAAACGGCGTGTTAATTTTTTCAAACGGAAGACGGAAGTGACCGTTCAGTGTGACCATTGTCAGAAATTTTCAATAGACTAAACAAAATGTTACTCAATCGATCTAATCGATTTAACTTATAATAAAACTAATTCTATTTCAAACACTAATGTTTTGTGAAAGTGGTTGGACAGCTCGTACTTCTTGTTAATTAATTTTGAACAGGTATTGTTATATTCAGCACAGCATCACACAAATGTAACACGATATAGCCGAATAATTAAAGCCAGACTACAAATATAATTGAATAAATTCAAATGTTGCGAGGTATTTACTGTGTATGTATTACAATATATTTTTTAAATGTGTTGGTTGAGCACTTCCATGTTAAACACAACAAAACTTATTTTAAAATGCAGTTGTTAATGATTTTACCTGTTACAGTGTTCTCTTAAACATAAACTTCGGACGTTTGCTAGACTCGAAGTTGGTATAGACCGAACGCTTAGTACTTGAATTATTTAGTTGGTTAATTTACTAAGGTATAAGGAAGTAAAACAGTACTCACTTCTTATAAAATAATAAACCGCTAAGTCCATGAAATTTGATTGTACCAATGAACCGATACCAAAAACCAAGTAGCCGTAAGCTTGTTTTATCACCCGGACTGGAAATATCCAATCAAAATAATTTAAAGTCAGAAGATAAGCAATTAAGCATCACACGTATAACCATAGATATATTAATTATAGTAGATATGCCCTCTAGACGGAAATGTATCGGAACCTGTGTCGCCAGTTTGCCCCCACCACACGGCTTTACACATACACTTTAGTAAAATCAATAGAAACGCAGTCGCGCACACACTCGCATTTTTTTAAATCAGAACGTGCAAAAAAATCAATTATAGACTTTATCCTGTCAAACATAGCGTTTATTTACCATGCGCCGTCAAACTTACTCACACAAGAACATTGAACGCTATCGTTGTGCTGTGCAAAAGCAATTTATCTCTCATATACACTAGGGATTGACTAAATTGAAAAGTTATCGATTTTTCAATTTATAATTGTACAAAATATGTTTTGGGGACCCTGTAAATTAAAGAAATAAAAGAAGGGAATTTTCAGAAAATAATATAATCAAAATAAACAAAATGATGCTAAAAATATTATTTAGTTAATCACAAAAACGAGATTCCCGCTCAAGTCAAACATGTTTGTGCATGAACATGGATGTTTGTCTTAGTCTGGGTGTTTCTATGTATAATATGTATGTATTTACAAAAAAAGTATATACATATGTATGTTTATCCATTGTCTAGTACCCATAGTACAAGCTCTCCTTAGTTTAGGACTAGATGGTGATGTGTATATGGTAGAATATTATTATATTATTAAAAACCGAATGATCTAGAAACTACATTCTTTATTTTAATCCAATGTTTCGGCTACTTTATAGGAGGCCTGGTCACGGAAGAACTGCTTAGGTGTTTATTTACTGACCTGTAAAGTGGAGGTATTTGTGCAGCACTTGACGCTTTGATATTACTGAGGTGGCATTCTTAGTCAAATAGTGTAAACTTAAATTTAAATATTTTTCCATTACTGATTTTATTAAAAATGTAATATGATTATTCATTGGAGTCTGGTCAAATTGGTGAAACTTAATTTTATGAAATATATCTAAACCTATGCAATGTGGCAAAGCCTTTACTACGAGTTCCTCTTTAATATTTTTAGTTTTTACTTTTAATTTATCCTCTTAATTATTATTTTATAAATAATAATTATAATAATTTCATTGAACAGTCATAATCCGAGTCCTGCTGTAAGTGTGTATCACAATACCCCACATATTATAGGAATTTGTTATATAAAAATCTTAGTAAAAATAGAATAGGTAGTTAAACATATTAAAAGAAACACATCCTTGCATGAAAAATAAATAGCATAATTAATATGATGACTTATGTTAGGCAAGTCATCTGAAACATGCTGATGACCATAACGCATTCCAAGCTTTACCGGAAGTAAAATACAAAAACCATAATAATAGCACGAGGAGAAGGCATATCATATATTATAATAATTCAAACACAAAAACACACCACCGTTTATCAACCTAAATTTAATTTACATACTTACTTTACAAAAGTTGGTTACGCATTTCTATTTCTCTACTAGGCTGTAAAAAGATCAAAATAAGTAAAAACATAAATTCACATCGATCTTCCGAATGTGTTGAAACGGTTGACAAATCGAAAAATATGTAAACCAAAAGCATTAATTGTAATGTTGTCGATAGACCACGTAAGTAGATCCGCACGAGCACATCACTAAATCGCTCACACGCGTCGACCGGCCGCTTCGAGTAGCAGTGGCCGGTCTACGTGATGTATTCATTGGCTAGTCGCACGCGACGTTCGCAGTGAAAGAAATACATTGCGCAATCGCCTACGTAGTACTAGATGGTACCCACGTATTGCCAGCAATGTATATTTTTTTATTTGCTTGCGATAGTATCATTTTCGTCTACAAACTACATAATACTATTGTAATTATTACAAATATCATTTGTATTTTAAGGTTTTTGGACTGACCGGTGAAAAGAAATCCCTTCTCGAGCCACATTACATACCTGGCTTCTTTTTCGACACGTTATAATAGCGCAAGATGGCATAATTATTTTTTTTTCGCGAAGCTCCGTACGCTGTCGCAATATGAGCGCGACTGTTGACCGGTCAATCAAATTTTGTCGAAATATGAGCGTTTGCTCACAAGTACGGCGCGCCTGCCACGCCCACAACTCCCTTCTACTCTTTTAACTGTTCTGTGCGTGTAACACAGGATAGCCCGCTATATCTTCATCATAGTCTTAGCCTTTTCAACCTAGTGGTCGCGGTCCGCAATATATCACTCTATATCTCTGGTGCTAAAAACAATTACTAACGATTTAAAACTGATAACTTTTTATGAGACCATCGCTTTTAATGAGAGAATATTTTTTTGATAGTTGGAGAAGAAGACTTTGTATACCTACTCTCAAAATAGTTTTTGCTTACTAAGCCTACAAACATAGTTGTAACATTATTCAAATTAACAGATAATTTTATCCAGTTACCAAATTACCACAGACCAGTTTATATGGCTACTCAGTACCGACATTTTAAAATAAAATGTTACACAAACTCTGTTTCCGGCATTTTTCATCTTTCATCTTTCATGGCATCTTTCTTCAGTTATAAATCCACGACAGCCTAATCTAAGCTCATTAGCAGAAGGACTTGACATTCAAATTTCAATTTTATTCTATTCTAGGTCTAGAAATAGTACATGGTTTTTACCATGTACTATTTCTAGACATCGAGATGAGACGTCTTGACACTTATTAAGTTATTTGAGTACGAATTCTGCTGCGTAAGGTGGAATGAATCACAGAAATATGTGTCACATGTCTGTCTGGCTGACTATTAGCAATCCAACAGCTCGACATAGAACGAATAACACTAGTTTTAGATGGCGTACCTGTTAGGGATGTGCGAGCGTAGCTGAACGGCATTTGAGTAAAATATTCACTCGCCATTTGCGAAGGGAAGTTATGAGTTGATTGCACGTTATTTGCTTAGTCCTCCCATCCCTCACTGAAGAGTCACAAAAAGATATCAAAAGTAAACGTTTCCTAAATGTGTGCTGATTTTAATTGAATTAATTCTTCTGGAAAATTTTTACTCAAATGTATCCTCAATCAATTAACTGTAGTAAATATTATTCTGTTTCTACCATGATCCAATAAATATAGCTGCTGCTAGATGATTCCTCACACAGCTGACCCGCTCATCTTTAATGGACACAGATCCTTAAACGTGATACTAGTTTCTATTTGTAAAGGTAATAACGGACAGCAGAAGTAATATGCGCCTTTGTGCTGGATACGTTTAAATTGTGCTACGTTCAATTGCAACTTTCATTATTTACTTGATGGTCCATTTTTTCTGACACCCAAGTAAGAGAATACTTGTATCTTTTGTGACTTGTATGTCATACGCAATCCATCCTGTGCTGGGCAGAGCCTCTTTTCCCGAAAAACCTTATTTGAGTCCTGTTGTTTCCGCGTCGGGAATGCAAGCCATGGTCACGGGATACGTGGTTACCATAACATTAAAATAAGAAGGTATATCGACCATTTTCTCGAATCCGATTATTATAAGGTAAAACAAATTATTATTAACCAAACTTTTATGAATAATTTTGATTAATTAAAATATTAAAGGTTTTGAAAGTTAGGTTACTCTACAGGCAACTTTAGGTTTAACATAGAATAAGTTGATCAAATTTGATTACCCGCAACCTTCAATTTGCCCAGAAAATAGGCGGCATTAATAATTTTAAAATCATTTTCATAATGTTTTAAATTTATGTACATTAAATGTGTGTGCTTGAAATGTCTTATTAATATTGCAAATAATATCTTTATATCTATATTATTGGTTTCTACTGTCTAGCGAGCTGTCTTTTATAGACTAGAGACAAGTTTTAATCAATATTATGGTACGGCATAAACTCAAACAAAATTATGAATTTCCCTGCCCTGAACACTATAAAACGAAATATAATAGGCAGCAGCGATAGCCTAGTAGAGACACCGACAGACTGCTACGCAGAGGGTCTTGGGTTCTAATTCAGGTCGGGCACCAATGACTTTTCGAAGTTAGGTGCGTATTAAACTGTCTTAAACTGTGAATGAAAACATCGTGAGGAAACCTGCATGTCTGAGAGTCCTCCATAATGATCTCGAAAGACATGTGAAGTCTGCTAACCCGCACTTAGCCAGCGTGGTGGACTTATGGCCTTACCCTTGTGAGAAGACGCCCGTTCCCAGCAGTGGGACAGACTATACAGGGCTGATGATGATGGACAGTATAATAAATCAATGACTGATACTTCAACAGCTGTTACACGTACTCGTAAGACGTTGAATATCAGTTTAGAACATTTCTTCTAGACAATTTAATAAAAATACATATCGAGGGTTCACGGGCAAAATGTATTAAGCGACATCCTGGCCGATATTGAGTTATATACATATTCGGAATCGCCAGATTTTTCTGCGTCGTTTGCCCTCGGTTTCGTGCTGATCTGAGCACTTTTTTGGCGCTTAAAACAATAGTAAAGTTAGGCGCAGTTCGGAGTAGCTACACTTCATACAGGCGAAATATTTAGTGTTTTTGACTTGAGCTATTTTTCCCGGCATAAGTTTGGTAAGATTAGGTGTTTGAATCGTCTTGCCTGCGCATAAAATGTATACATACCGTCGCTTACAGCATTTTGCTTGCACATGAAATTCATACTTGATGTCGCTTAAGGCGCTGTCTTAAGCGACTGTTTTGGTAAATGAGGGGGTGAAGCAGGGGAGGTGAAGGGAGCTTAGCTCCGTCTACTGCGGGGCGCCCCCCTTCATTCTCGTCGCGTGCGGCCGTATTCTGGCGACATCCGTATTCCAATATTTCAAAATCGCAAGCAAAACAATAACAATAGCATATTGAATTGAGATACTGATATTAAAATTTATATTATCTGTTTGTACAATATAGGCATAGCGCAATTTTTGTTCTCAGTGCAGCCATGAGCAAAACTGGTTTACATTAGACGTTATAGGTATTGATAGTTGACGAAAGTAGGTAAATACCTACGTGCCGTAAGATGATAAAAATAATTAAGTCAGTTCCATGTATGGAGAGGCCATTATTATGTTTGTTTTGGTTTGTATAAAAATAGTGAAGCTGTTCATAGAATACCTACATCTAATTCCATTCCTGCCAGTTTTCAGATCTATTTTGCAATAAATTGGCTGTGACATACGGGCGGACAGACAGACAGACATTGCGAATCTATAAGGGTTCCGGTTTTACAATTTTTGGCTACGGTACCCCAAAAAACACAATACTGCTCTACTAAGCGCAAAAGCCGTATCTCAACTAAAGCGAGTTACGAGATAATTGAAGTTTAGTAAAAGTTGATTTCTTTTATTTATTTATGGATGTTTATTGTTATTATAGGTATAATTATTATGGTAAAGGTTTCAAAATACGTCGCCGTTTTTAGGGGTTGTGAGTGATTGGAGAGGGAGAAGGGGAGGTCTTGAAACCCCCCTCACCATTTTCACTTGCCGGAAATACTTGGTTTCCTCTGAAAAAAAAAAACTCCTAACATCGGTGTGTATGGCACTGCCAACTTCCACATTCATCACACTAGTTTAATAAACTAAGGTTGACGGAGCCCTGCGCCTTCGCAGGGAAAAAGGAGCCCTTGCTCCTTTTTTCGGATAAAGGGTCAAAAGAGAACCTAACATAACCTATTTAGTTACTTATTACAGTCGCACCTAACCCTAGGCACTCGAAAGCAATGACGCACAAATTTGACACGTTTCGTTTCACGTTTTTCACATAAAACCTAAAAATGACATTTGTAAAACTGTACTAAAGTATAAAAGCTACGTTCCGTTTTGCATAATTGCCGAAGTATTTATGAAATTTTGGAAATTGTTTAAAAATATTTAGACGCAACTCCGGCAGCCAAAATTACTTTTAGGGGATTAAAACGAACTCCCTTAAGCCCCCTACACTACCAATACCCTCAAATTCAGGCGACTCCTTTCGAAACCCAACCCATTATTATTTTTCAAAATAGATGAAACATCAAAAATAATATACCTTATTCATGAGATACTGCTACGAGTATGTCGCTTAGAAAATTATAGAATTAGAATTTGATTTACTGCTTTTTCGTTAGCTCTCCTCATACATGTTTGTATGGAAAAATATAAAAATTTTCTTTCGCTTCAAATATGTGTTGTTTCAAAGAAAATAAAGATATTTACTTTTATTCATTTATCATTTATTAACGAAATACAGAGTTTAAAGCTCATCAAAAGTTAGCTGTCTGCTACAACCCGGCAGGTTTTCTTTATTCTCATCGAATGTTAAAGGCAATGTGTGAGGTGATAAGGCTTCAATACTTATTATTTGCTGTTGTTCACGAGGCACAGTTTCATTTACTTTCCTTTTACGGCTTGATATTGTAGAAATTTCAAGCACTTATGAAACATTTTCCTCTCCGTGATCTCGCAATGCCATCCCTTGAGCTTGACGAGAATCAACAATTTCAGGCAACTGCCAATTCATATAAAACGCCACAAACTTTTCTTCTCCCAGAAAACATCATCTCTTTCTATAATTTCTATTTTTAGTGGTATACTTTCGCCACTCCACACAGCAAATTAACACTTTTGCTTGCGTGTAAGGTGGCGTTGCCCCTGAATTTGGTAATAACAATTACAATATTTGTTCAGACTAGTCAGTTCACTTTTTTATCATTACTTGTTTCCATATTTGTATTTTATTTGCTCTTATACTATTCTCCAGGCCATTCTTATAGGCAACTATAGAACATAAAATTTCCACAATCGTGTTTGGACCTATTAATCCATCTGGCGTGGCACCAATAAACGGATAATCCACAAGGCTCGATTGTTACATTTTCTTGATTCGCCAGTTGTTGCAAAGCCAGTTGTTCATTTTAGATAGCGCAACTGATTTTACATTGCAAATATTTTATTTGTACAAAATATTTTTTACTAAGTTGGCTTTACTGCTGTTATCTCTTCTTTATACCACTATACCAACATTTCAATCTGACAACATATTCTTACGCAATTCGAACCAGTCACTGCTATCCCTCTTGTAATTTTTGCTTATCACTACGGAATTTGAGTCAAATTTGTTAAAAAAATTGTTTGGCATTTCTTGGCTAGCTCTTGAACAGATCGTGTTAGGAATGACTGCAGTCAAATGTGTGTAAGACGTTGCAGAACTCTTATCTTTAACTTCACTGTAATTACAATAATGATAATTAGTTACGTACTTTATTATTAAAAAAATACTATATCTTGTGTTATAGCAAACAGAGAAGTCACCTTCTTACTTATAAATGATTGATTTTAGAAATTAAAATGATATTAGATGTACTGAGACATACCTAATAGTTTATGAATAATCAAAGTTTTACCCGATGTACCTAAATAGGTTTATGTTCACAACACAATAATACAACATTCGTTACCGCTTGTGTGCGGATTGCGGAGCGCCATATTAGCGCTGTTTATTGTTCGCCGTGGCGGCATCTTAGCGCTCCAGGCGATCTGACAAGCTAATGAATTTGCAATATAGGTACATAAAATGATTCGATTTTATGTTATTACCCTTTCAAAAAGTGAAAACTGTGGTAGCTATGTATTGTGAGAAGAATTTATATAATTATATTATGCATAATCGATAATCTATTTATAACATAGTTAGTCATAAAAGACTCTTATGAAAATAATTTGTGTAAAAATGTTACATATTTCATAATCACTTGGCCATGGATGAATTTCTATTTTATTACGACGCTTTCTTGTACAAATCCTTCGTAGAACTTCATTTCTCTAATTTTCCATATTTTATTCTTCTAATTATATATTTATAAGCACAGAAACAATAACACATTAAACGCAACAAGAGTATAAACTTAGTTCCTAATTATATGTGCTCATAGTTACATGAAAAGCCTATTTGATTCAAAGTATTCAGTCTATAACATAAAATTATGAACTCAAATCGGCGTATTATAATAACAAACAGGTTTACGTAAAATTTCGTGCAGCGGAGACGCAAGCGACATGACCTATCTCTCACAGGGCTCATAGCCGAATGATGAGGTCTGGGCGGGGCGTAAACTAGCAACTGACACTCAGTACACCGCTTATGCTAATAAGGTTTAAATTGCTGAAGCATTTGATATTGATGGGATCTACCGAGCGTCAAAATCATAGACGTTTGGCAGATTTAATTTAATTTTACAAAATATACACGTATAATATGAAAATAAATAGGGTAATTCTTTAGTTCATTAGATTTCCTACAATATTATCAAATAAAATATGACAGCTTACGATCAAAATATTGCAAACAGTGAGACGAAAGATTATTTTTTGCCTCGATTTTGTGATTTTTTTTACCGTGATTCTATTTTACATACATGAAAAATTCTTTCAAAAGTCTTTTGTTCAGACTTTTGACTTAAAGCTCTATTTTTTGCTAGTTTGTAATATGTACCGTTATGGCTAGATGCGCGACGAAAAATTAGGTGTTTCACGGCTTCTGAGGTTAAACAGCGCCTTAAAACATATAGCCTGCTGCTGAAATCCATACCTTTTGTCGCTTAAACCATTTACCATGCGTCTGATATTAATACATATAGGCGCTTAAGTCATTTTCATATTTAATAAAAATTATTTATACTTGGCGGTTAAATCCTTCTTCTTGAACTGAATTAATAAAGACTCGTCTCATCAGACATATTGTATTTTAAGTGGTGGAAGTTAAAACATTTTTACTCTACTGGAATTAGGAAATCTATATTCGTTAAGATAGTAAAAATTTTGTACAAATCGTTTATCCGTTGTCGGGTAAGAGATATCGTTTCGGCGCCAGATTCTTTGATTTACGTCACTGTGAGTAACGCGCGTGCCCCCGTGTACGAGTATGGACATGTTATGTGTTATTTGGACAAAATCATCACCTGGTTATTGAAATATAGCGTTGTTGTGGCGTAAAATAGTGCATAATTTACATCTACACTATATAATTATATATTATTATTTATTTATAATATTATAAAGAGGAAAATTTTGTATTTTTGTTTGTTTGTTTGTAATGGATAAACTCAAAAACTACTGGGCCGATTTAAAAAATCTTACACCATTAGAAAGCTACATTATCTGCGAGTAACATAGGCTATATTTTATTTTAGAAAAATAGGGGTCCGTAAGATATTTGGGTTTTTCGGGTACGCGAAGTAGTTTCCTCAGGACGCGGGTGAAACTGTGGGAAACGGCTAGTCTAATTATAATTTGAAGAAATTCATAAAGAAATTATCAATACATTAAAAAGGTGAACTTTTAGGGACCTAAAAGTTCATGGCGAAATGTGGGTGTAATATTACACCTCTGCCTACCCCTTCGGGGATACAGCGGTGAGTGTATAAAATAAATAAAAAATAAAAAGGTGATTGAGTGATTAATTTATGGTATTATTAACTTACTGTAAAATGTATTCGAAGTATAAACAGTCTACACGACGTGTCTCTCACACTCGATCAGAAAGTATTAATTAGAATGTTCACATTGAATAAACATAATTTTATTATAGTACTATTGTGAGAGTGTAAAACTGAATTGAAAGTATTATTTGCCATATACATTTCAATGCTTAAATAAAAAAATATTGTAGATAAGTACTTACTTACATAATTGTTTTTTAAATGTTTCCTTAATAAATAGAAGGTAGTTGTTTGTGTTTATTAAAATCTATAATTTAGTGTTACTATCAGCAGAACTATTACTGGAAGGCAGCGATAGCCGAGTGGATATACCAACAGACTGCCATCCAGAGGGTATCGGGTTTGAATCCACGGCGCGCACCAATGACTTTTCGGAGTTATGTGCGTATTGAATTGTTAATTATCGCTTGTCCCGTGTCTCGGGGAGCACGTTAAGCCGTCGGTCCCGGTTGTTATGAAGATCTTTGACAGTCGTTACAGGGCGTCAGTACCTTCTAAATAAACTGACACTAGTATAAACCATGGAATATCGCTATCCCTTCGGGTTGCGGAGGTCAGACAGGCAGTCGCTCTGTGGAAAAGCTAATATACTGCCAAATCCGGTAAGACTAGAAAGTAGACCCCAGATTGAAACTGGGATGATGCTAAGAGGATGATGATCAGCAGAACTATTACTGACTGCCTTGTTGGTCTTGCGGCAAAAATGTGCGCGTAGGATCAGGAAGTCTCATGTTCGATTCCCGGGTCGGGCAATATGTTATACGTTAGGCTTTATTGAAGTAACAAATAAACATATATATAACAGAATAAAACTACTTATGCAACTAAACTATCCTAAACTAAACCAATAAAACTAAATAAATAAAAATAACAAAATAGAAACTACGCGGCGTCAAAAAATTCCTCCGCCACGCTGTCGGCTGGTAGCGTGCCCAGAAGGCTGGCAGCATTGCCACGTTGTATGGCAATGCTTATTCTTTCTGCAAAATATAAACCAGCCCTCTGGTCACGGGAAGCGTCGATCAGCCTTTTAGCGATTTCTTTGTACAGTGCGCGTGCACTAGGCCCCCATGGCCCCAGCGTTTCGACCCCAAACGGCTCAAAAAGGTAATTACCAGATAGGTTTGCGTATTTGCGCCGTTTGAGGGTCTCCGCTGATGCAGCAGCAGCGCCATCCGATCCAGCTGTGCTTGGAAGATGTGATGGCGCAAGGGTATCGACGCATGTCGCGTCCCATACCAGAGGCCTGCCCATCTTCCAAGGTAATAAGGACATACCGTCTGGTCTCTTCCCATCGTCGCGTACCAACCCATTCGGTTCAAGATGAGCTGGTACTCCGGCGGTGACAAGAGCTCGACGGATTATGTCGTTAATGTGGGCATGTCGGGAAAAACGCCCAGCACTCTTGCTGCACGATAGGCCATGGTGGCCAAGACTGTCGACGGCTTCACCGCAGTGACAGCGATGCGGAGAATTGCAAACAGCTCCCAAGCGAAGGCAAGAAGCGATGCGGAAAGTTGTATCGTCCAACATAGTACCTATGTTGGACGATGGAAGTGCTTGAAGCCATAGCCCCGATTCCCACTCTCCCACAGCCAACAAACGGGCGCGCTCTGCAACACTGGATGCAGTACTTAAAAGATATTCTCTTATCTTGCTGCAGAGCGGCCCGTCCCATTGCCTCTGAGAGGATAGATATCGGGGTAAGTCAGAGCTCGGGCAAGCCATTTTCCAAGCGTTAATGGCATCAGTCTTGCACGGCACCTCAGAATTAACCAGTGTGGGTTCTAGAATTTTCCTGGTCAATTCCTCAGTGCCGTGGACCGAGGCCAAAAACGCTGGGAGGCTTACATCGGTAATTTTGCGAACGCCGAGGCCGCCCAAACGAACAGGTAAGGTCACTTGAAGCCATACTCGGTCGTTCATGTCAAGATTTAGAATTTTGCTCAAGGTGTGCCGAATAATATTATCAATGTTTTCCAATAGGGATAAATGTTTCCAAAAAAGAGAGGACCGCAAGTAATATGTAAATTTTGGAACAAAAAGGCAGTGCCGAATAATCGTGAAAGCCGAATGAATATTAATTTTGTAAAGCCGTTCTGAAGTTTCACAGAAATTTTGTAGTTTTTCATCTATAAAAGATCCAAAAGCGTCGTCGAAAATAGGGGACCCAAGGAGGCGGAAGCAACATTTATTGATGATTTTAATATTTGGCGCCAAAGAATTAAATTTTGTTAAGATCGAAACGGTATCCAAATTGTCATTAATAAAAATTTCACATTTGTCTGAATTTAGTTCCAAACCAATTGCTTTAAATTTAGTTTTTATAAGCTCTAAGTCTTGTAAGACAGTGTTAACGTCCCCTGCCAGGGTCCCGTCGTCCAAATACCAGACGTTAAATTTAGAATTTATTTGTTTTATTATTGGGTGAATGGCTAAACTAAAAATGACTGGCCCGAGAGGGTCACCTTGTTGACAACCAACAGCAGATTCCAAAACGTTGTCTTTATAAATTAATTTTGATGGATGTCTATAGCATTGCCAAAGGAATTTAAAAATTTTGGGAGTTTCTAATTTAGCCTGTGTCAACAAGGTGTCCCTGTTCACTGAGTTGAAGGCATTCTTCAAATCAATCTTTAGAACGACCTCACCTTTACCGCAGCCAAGGTACGTAGACAGCGCATGTATGGCAGCCTCACAGCCTCCCTTGGAACCAAAGCCAAGCTGGATTGGCTGAAATTTGTCCGCCAAGATGTCACTGTAATATTTACAGCATAGTTTGGCTGCCATACGTCTGTAGGTACACCCTACGGCAATGGGCCGAATGCCACCATCTTTTTTGCGCAGAGCACACAAGTTGGCCCCGTACAATAAGTCGGTGACATCTGTGGCCACATTGCCGAAGAGCATAAGGTTAGTTAAAGCCGTCAGTGCCTTCAGAAGTGCATCTCCAGCCTGTAGAATATGTTATTGGGTTTTTCTGTTAGGAAAATACACAATAACAGCACGGATTCTGGAATGCGCCCGGTACGGCAATAGGCTCGCCAATTATTACGTGGGAATAAAATAAATCTGGCGAAAAGTGGGTGTAGCAATACACCTCTGTCTTCCCTGTTCGGGGTTACAGGCGTGAGACTATGTAAGTGTATGTATGCGCTATCAACTGAATTGAACACAGATAGTGTTATTGCACATTTTGCAAACATTACTGGCAGCGATAGTCTAGGGGTAAGACCAACAGACTGTAATGCAGAGGGTCTCGGATTCGAAATCTGGCACACACCAATAACTTTGAACAACTTGTAGTCTTATTAACGTTATGTGCGTCATCATCATCAGCCTATAACAGTCCACTGCTGGACTAGGCCTCTACTTTGAAAGGAGGAATCGGCCTACTATACCACGCTGGCCAAACGGGTTGGTATAGGGTTTGTTTCAAGTTTTCCTTCTCTTACAGTGCTGTCCTCTGCATAATATGCTCCCTCTGTCGGCTCTTACGACACTCATAGGATGATATAGGGTGGTGACATTCCGTATTCTTAATCCGTCACCAAACGGTAGGTTATGTGCGTATTTACCTGAAAATTATTGCTTGTATAGTGCTTTGGAGGGCGCGTAAAGCAGTCGGTCGGTCCCGACTGTCATGAAGATGTTTGACAGTCGGTACGGAGAGTCAGCACCCTCAAATATCCTGACAATAGTCTAACCAAAGAACATAGTTATCCCATAGAATCCCGTAGGTACATATTGCACCTGATCAGGTTCGACAAGATATCGGGCCCTGGGCTCCTAAGCAAATAGCAGAGGATGCAACCATGAATAATGCTAGGATAATGATGACTGTTATTACACATAATCTAAAGTAGTAGAAGTGTAGAGGGCAGAGATATTTGACATACTTTTTTACCAGTTATATTATCACATGAAACATGGGATGTCCCTGTTGCCACTTACTAGGCACAATTCCAGACTGCGGTGCTACTGAGAATTTCTATATGGAAAAACTTGAGAACACTGTTCTCGACCTGAGAATCAAACCCCGGGCTTCATGCTTAGCAATGATATTGGCATGCGTAAACTAAATTCATTTTTGGAAATTTCTGCTTACAGTGACATCCACGGATATGGAAATGAACAGAAAAAAATACTTTAAACAAAAAAAAATATCTTATCTTATCAGAATCAAATCATCCAGGAATAATTGTGGTGTGATGAGTACGATGATTTTTCTGGATGTAATTTATCTAAAAAAAATATGTATTTCTTGTTAGCTGAATATTTTTCGAAAGATAGCGAAAAATGTTAATCCTTGGCCACTATCATAATAAAAACGATCACATGTCTGATTTGAAACACGTATTTCTTTTATTTTAAAATTTCTTTTAGATTTTTCATTGGTAGGAAATATACA
This sequence comes from Euclidia mi, assembly GCA_944739405.2. Taxonomy (NCBI): domain Eukaryota; kingdom Metazoa; phylum Arthropoda; class Insecta; order Lepidoptera; family Erebidae; genus Euclidia; species Euclidia mi. Next base: position 110,784,411 of record OX123184.2, on the reverse strand, counting down.
ATAGTCCAAATTATACATACAAATTAATTGTTATTTCAAACAATTTACTTTTAGAGAAAAGTGATACATAAATCATTTTAATCTGCAACTACTTTATGATATTTCGATTGCTTAAACCTAATCGGTTTATCCTGATTTTATTTTAGTATTCCAATGGTTGTTCATATATTTAGCCTTACACAAAATAATGCCAGAGTGTCGCTTAAATCGCTTTTCCTATAACTGTATTGTGAAATTTATGGCACTTATATCATTTAGCCTGTTTCTAAATAAAAGTAAACTGGGGTAATATTGTATCAAGCGACTTTTATTTCCATTAATAATAGCTTAAAAGAAATGAAAACTATACTCAATTATGCAGCTTTTGTCATGGAAATCAACTTCGGTCACTTTTTCGTTAAAATCCTAATACTTTTTTTATAACGATTTTTTTTCGTAAAATTGAAACTTTAAAACGCTCTCCTGTAAAGTTTAAAAAATGTCGCTTAATACATTTTGCCCGTGAACCCTCGATATTTATGTCTTTATTTATATTATACATATATAATAGAACTCTTTTTTATAATATTTACCATTACTATGTGCACTACCAAAGGCTAGTTTCTTAGAACTAATCTCGGTTGTGCTCGTGCCAGGAATTAACTTTTACTTACCAAACCTTTCTGATCTGCTTGGCCTATATTCGTATGTTACACATGGTCATAATTCATAATTCTTCAAAGGTCTTTGATTATAACGGCATACGGCAGTTATATTACTGCCAGCAGGGAAGCGACTAGCTATAGCCTATTTTATCGCTCGAGACCAATTGGACTACACAGTCTAAACCAAAGAGATGAATATGTCAGCGGGTTGCTTGATTCTTGGCCGGTATCAACACTTCACATCACAGTTTATTATAAGTTCACACCAAATCAAATTTAACAAAAATAACTTTACTATTTTGTATTACTGAACACGAAACGAGTGACAGTTTCTAGAAACTTGTTGTCCGCCCGGAGTCTCCAAGAAGAGTGATGGTTGTCGTTGTTCCATTGAACGTCAACCGTCATCCCCCCTCTTCAACTGTAGGGAACGTCACTAGACTCAGTCGAAGCGCGCCATCTTCGCACTTCCGTTTCGTAGTCAATTGACGTCCCGTACTGATCATTCCGATACGGCCATCCTACAAGACACACGTCCCTGTGTGTTAATCTGTAACAAAATTTTACACGCAAAGTATCACATTGCTCGGTCACTCCTGACTTAACCCAGGTAAGGGTTGAATCAAAACAGTGTTAGGATTCCAATCAAATTTCTTTGACAAAATTACCTCCTACATTCCTAACTATTATAGGAGCTGGATTCAGAGCATCACTGACTACAGTCAATTACCATAGACTCACGTTATAATCAAATCAAATAACTAAAGCTCTACATGTGATTCATAACCATTCAGTAACCTCCAGTTACTAAGCCAGGCACTCAACCAGCCACTCAGTTGCCACCATTCAGTAACCTCCAGTTACTAAACCAGGACTTAAAGCAGTCACTCGGTTGCCACCCATTTATCTGCGCATCCTCACAAGGATCGCCAAGTCCCTCCTGGACTTAATGGTTTCCTACGAAACCCATTTATCTGCGCATCCTCACAAGGATCGCCAAGTCCCTCCTGGACTTTATGGTTTCCACGAAACCCCAACACCAGAGTTGTCTGCCGACCGCGTACTCACGGACAACTGCCTTCACAGTTGTATTGAACCCGATCTGTACTGATTTACGGCTACAAATCGACCTCTGACATTTAATCACACAACCAATCAACATGTAAGCCCAGGTTTCTACTGTCTCGTCAGTATTAAGGTTCACACTTTGTTCTCTTCAAGATCGTCAATTATGCTCTGATCCTCTGGCACAAAGTTTCAGTATCAAAATCAATAATCAGGAAACTCAAAGTAAAACTGACATTTCACTATCGCTGTATCTCACAATATATTATTTCAAACCAAGTAAACCATAACATTTAAGTTCTACATGCGATCATGGCTACGCCTAGCCCAATAACCTCCAGTTACTCTACTTCTGCGAACCCCACATGGAAACGCCGAGTCTCTCCAGGACTCTATAGTTTCCACTGAAACCCGACCTCCGCCAGAGCTGACTGCAATACCGCCTATTCACGGACTACTATGTTAGTAGACACCGATTTCTACCGAGCTACGGCTACACGTCAGCCTTTGGTACGGTCCGATCCGATAATCATGTAAACTTGAACACTTTCTTTAATATCAGAACTACTTTGTTCTACCTCAATTTCGTCAGTTGTACTTTGACCTTCAGGCATTTTTCGCAACCTGTCAAGTGCGTACATACAGTTACGCTTAGAATTAAGGGCTTAGCAATTATAACGATCATCGTAAAGAACTTCTGTGACCTTAAATGGGCCTTTATACTTTAAGATATTACAAACCAAGTTAACCAAAACATTAAAGCTAAGGTCTTTGGACTCTACATCTTTTAACCAAATTCCTTTAATAAACCACCTTCACTTTCATTGCCAGTATCGGCCAGATATGCTTTAGCTATACCAGTTACCAGGCTCCTCAAAGCCATATACAGGCCTCACACGGGCCCCGCACCACACACGGGCCGCACGCCACACACGGGCCGCGCGCCACACCGGCTATGCTGGCCACCACGCCGCACTCGCCACCAGGCCAGCGACCAGGCTGCGCCAGCCACCAGGCCGCGCTAGCCACCAGGATTTCTCAAAAAGGAAATAAATCTACCATTAGTATTTCAAAGATTCGTCTCATTGTATACCCACTAAATAAAGTATCCGTTCTTTCAGACTAATTCAACGTCCGCACTTCGTAAATTTTAAGCGATTATCAAATTCATTTACAACTTCACAACTGCACAGAACATAACTACCGTCCATACTCTCAATGAGCTATGTCAAAACTGTATTTGACCACTGACAAATACTAAAACTGAATGCGAACATGGCGATAACTGATAAGCTACTTTCGGACAAACTGATTTCCTTTGGCTAAATAGAGGTAACGACTACAGTTCTGAGATAACCAATTGACAGTCTATGAGTATTTTCAGATGTGTACGAAACAAAATGAAACCAGTGTAGATAATTTTAGCGATTAAAAATCAAATGAGAGCTACTTGAGTAGTAGGGTATCTGTGATTGCGATCAACGACCACACTTTAAAGTACTTTGCTCTAGGATTAAGAGAAAATTCTCAAACAGCAATCCTAGTCGTTCGGCCATTCCTGGCACAAGTCGGTGGGCAATATAAGGTACTCTGATCAAAATCATTACAGGTTTTAATGAAAATCACAACTAACTCTTTTCTCTCAAAGCTGACATGTTGAATAACACGCCTATTCGTTAAATAATAGGAAACTCATTAAAATATTGCATTGCTCATACTCTGACATCCATCGGGTCTTCAACATCACGCTATGCAATTTCCATCCGGTTACACAACACCACCCGGATAATCATTTCGAGCGTTTGACAAAGTAATCTTAAACTAGGTTTGTTCGACATGTTGCTTTGGTTTTCCTTATCACATAGCAGACAATGAGAAAATTTTACTAGGCTGATACTCTAGATGTTAAGTTTACTACCAAGTATTCAACCAGTCTTTTCAGCGTTATAATTTTGTCATGGATAGTCTAAATACGAAGCTTATCCTAACCTAATCATTAGCGATACAGCAACGGACATTTTGCGTACAAGACGATGGACAACGTATGTGTTATTATGATAAATGCACTAATGGGTGTCTTTTTTCCGCACCAACGGAGACTATAGCTAACACAAAAGCTTCAGGGTAAACTAGGCTAACCAAAAAAGCACTTTGCCTGTCCAACCAACGGCAACGCATGGCTAAACATGCAGCCGCATAAACGGCTTATCCACTTTATGCAAATCTACACCAACGGAAACGTGGGTACCACAAGATAATCACAACAACGACTAACAAAGTACCCATTTATTGAGAATAAGGTTAAGCATACAATCATCACTAACGATCACTAACCTAGTTCTACTTACAATGAAAATTAAAATCTCTGAAACTGATTATCGTAACGCACTACGATGATAACTCAACGTCTGATAATCGAATTTAACAGCTTCTACTAGAAACACTATCACTCCTAAATGTCGTAAGCTTAACTTGGAATTGGCCAGAGAACTCGGGGCACTTGATAAAAATTCCCACCATATCACATGAATTTCAAAAACACAGTAGGTAATTTTCACGCGTAAAATCTTAAAATTGAATTTAATTTTACTAGTGGTGCCATCTAATAATAAGAGTAAGAAACATTTTAATGTGCCATATAAAAAATTTATGCACACAAAAAAGCAGGTGTAATTGCAACACCGAGATCGTCCGTACAACTCAGAATTACTACGAATTACAGTGCCACAATTAACTTGGGCTCTGATCACGTTTAAACGAAAACCGTTGGGTATTATCAACACCACGAGTCGGTAAAATAATGGCGCTAGTAATATCTTTCGACTATGGTCAGGTTACACTAACCAACCAACCGCACTTGTCTAAACAGCACTGCAGTTCACACGTCTATTTAAGAAATAAAAGCTACAAGCTGTTCTACACAAAATCAGCACAGTCAGAAGCAATAGCTCCGCACAGTCTTACACTATGAACTTAGTATGTACGATTCGATTAGTTTACCAACTTTGGCGCCGCTGCCCTGCGAAGGACAGTCTAGACCGGAGTTATTGTTCTAGATTTAGCAGAAAACCAACCAAAGCTGGGTGTTAGTTCTAAAACCAATATTGCAACTGCACTGGTACAATAACTAACACGTTAAACTCAAACGCACTTGCTTGGAATAATGCAAGTCGGCCTGTACGCTCACTCTCGTTACTATTACAGTCCATAAAGTAAGACCGAGACAAGATTAATCTATTTGCAAGCATAATATGATCACAAGGTTTCTGAGTGCAAGCCACGCTCGCATGAAGAAATAAAAATAATCGCTTTCTTTTTAACTGGCGTATCAAACTCTAAAGCTCCGTTCGCTATCTACGCTATAGCTAGGTCACTGTGATAGTCAGACAACCATACGCTAACTTAAAATACGGAAAAGGTCGCAATTAAATTGTTACTACCCACATTTTTTTGTCTTTCTTCTTTAACGTAAAAAGAAAATTATTTATGAGATCATGCCATGGGAACCACGACACCGTAAAAGTCAAACGGTTCCATAACTCAATGTCTCGTGTAGGAATCGAACCTACAACACTCGGCTCGATGTGATGGCGATATCAACACAACGACCATAACATTTCCAAGGTTAAACGCGTAATGTTTCACATCTACCGTCATTAAATAAAATTGGCAGTACCAATAAAAAAACAGACAAAATACGCTCACCACGTTTGCAGTTGACAGTTCATCTGATTCACCAACATAGCAGTATTAGCAGTCGCCCTCGCTCGCGCCTTGTGGTCGCGCTGGTCCATTATCTCACTTCTGATGTCGGCGGGTTGCTTGATTCATGGCCGGTGTCAACACTTCACATCACAGTTTGTTATAAGTTCACACCAAATCAATTTTAACAAGACTAACTGTAACTATTACTGAACACGAAACGAGTGACAGTTTCTAGGTACGTGTTGTCCGCCCGGAGTCTCCAAGAGAAGTGATGGTTGTCATTGCTCCGTTGAACGTCAACCGTCATCCCCCCTCTTCAACTGTAGCGAACATCACTAAACTCTGTCGAAGCGCGCCATCTTCGCACTTCCGTTTCGTAGTCAATTGACGTCCCGTACTGATCATTCCGATAAATATATTAATAGTAAATTGCTGAGTGTACCTACTGCCAGTGAAGACACACGCTACTAGTTTTTTGCTCTCACACACTCCCTGAATGTCTAGCGATAAAATATCGAAACTACACACTTCCTATGTAGTTTCGATACTTTCTCGCTGTTCAAAAGCTCGTTTTCTAGCCGCTAATCGCCAAAAGTTAGACAACAGCCTAAAGCGAGTAGGATAATGTGTAACGGGTTCTAGAATAAACGGAGAAGAAGTTCTATACGTTTATTGCCGAGTATTGTCTCACTTCCTATGCACGAGTATGACCGACCAACATCACGACACTGGCCTGAACACTAAGGGCTGCAGACTCCCACGCTGTTCCCTCCGGTAGTGTGCAGGGCAGGCTGCTCGAAGGGCTGCGCGTAGAGGGACAGATCCTCGCAGACCGTTGGTTTCAGCGATTAGGCGCCGTTGGTGTGTGTGCGATGAGCTGGGGCAGGGCCGGACTTGTCGGCAGAAGTGTCGTCGAAGACGGTGCAGGGAAGTGAAGAGAAGCGGAAGAGTAGAACTAGGGTAGTGTAGAGTGTAACGTAGCCCGGAGCCTCAAGGCTGTCCTGGAACCTGAAGGAAAGCAGCATTAGAAGAGCCACAACCAATAGAGTCAGGCAGGCGGCGCAAGCCGGCCTCAGCTAGCAGGTAGAGAGATGGGCAGTACACTAACGCAGTAAATGTAGTAACTTACCCACAGCTGGGACCAGGATACACGTACGACGTAGACGTAGCACGTAGATCAGACAGAGTGACGATAAGAAGCGGTGCTGGCCTCTCTGTCGGCCCCTTTATATACCAGAGCTCTCCATCAGAGTTGGTGTCGGTGTATTACCATATAAGGGCAAACTCCACGAGCAGGTACGATGGCCTTCTCTGTTGGCCGAGCGTATGGACGGTATTATGACGCATATTCGGTAGGTACCGGACATACGTTACAAATGAAAATTCAGGTTTTCCTTTACCCTAGTATTTTAATAAGACCACTTCTTTTTATTTGTTAATAAAACTATGAGTATTGATCATGTATTTTGTTGTTATTTTGTTCATTGTATGTTATTTATTCACGAGCTTTAATCCAAAATTCGAATGCTATTGAATTTCAGGTTTAAATGTGTCTTTTGTATTTTGTGTATTTTGTGTAATTTTGTAATTAGGTATTGCTGTCTTGTGTTACTTGGATGAGATCAGTGGAATGTATTTGTAAGTCCGTTTACTGCATTGGTGTGTGAGACTTGATAAACAAAACTTTTGTTCACCTACAATACGAATACACCAAAACTAAGGATGGAACTCGGAAATGTGTATGTGTATTTTAGGGAACAATATATATATTTTTACGACTGCCTCCTGCGACTGGCCCAATGGGTAGCGTATGCGCCTGCTGATCGGAGGTCTCGGGTTCAATTCCAGGGTCGAGTAAAAGTGATAGAGGGTATGGAGGTGTGACGTTATAAAAAAAATGTTAACGTTTTTAGAGGTAGCGATAGCCTAGTGGAGAGACAATACGCAGGGGTTCAAATTAACGGCGATCACCACTGACGTCATTTTTCTCAAGTGCGTAATAAATTATAAATCATCGCTTGTTTAGCTTTTTAAAAAAATATCATGCGGATACCTAGGTGTACGGGAGCTCTCTTTGATGTTGTCGAAGGACATATATCTTTATGGGAATTAACGCGAACATGCATTAGGTATTTACATACCTTATTTTTGCTTGACGTTTCGAGATGGTTGCACGTCCCGTAGTCGCAAGCTGACTGGTGTAACGATGTCACGTCTCCGAGTGCGAGGTAGAAGATTCTATTTCTACCCCCGCGTTGTTGATTTTCGAAGTGCCGGCGCAAAACACACTAACCGTATCTGTATATTGAACATTCGCCGACTGCGCATTAAAGTAGGGTGTTGTTAACCGGATCACTGGATTCCACGCCAATGACAATTTGAAGCCCTCTTCCCGATTGAAATTTTTATGTTTTCTGATTTCGATCGCTTCACGCACAACTCTTTGGTAAAAGTGGCGTTCCGTGGAGAGGACTTGGGGACGATGAAAATAAGGTATGTAAATATCTAATGCATGTTCGCGTTAATTCCCGTATAGATATATATTCTTAAACATGCAACGCGAGTGTTTAAAAGTTTCTATTGTCGAAGGACATACACGAGGCCGCTATCAACACATGACGGTCTACTTACTACTGCAGTAAAATCTCACCACTAGACCATGTAATCATGCCCAGCACCTCTTATCAAAATAATGAATGTAGGGCAACCACATCGGCCAAGTGTGAATGAATGTAGGGCAACCACACTTGGCCGATGTGGTTGCCCTACATTCATTATTTTGATAAGAGGTGTGCAGAGCAATGAGACAGTTTAGTACATTATTTTGAGGTTATTGTGGTACATGATCAATGCACCTAATCTAGGTCAAATTATTGTACGATTTATTATATGAAATAAAAGTTATTTAGTCATTCACATACGCTCGCTTAAATTGGTCGTTTCATTTATTATATGACTCACTATCTATTCAGCATACCTAATTACACATTAGACACATATACACTTACATTGGTGACCCCGATTTGTTCTCAACATAAAAAGTTTCTTTGTGCATTCCCGTGTCGCGATAACTGCACTGCACAACCTAGTCAGCCTTCCACAAGCGGATCTCACTGATTTTGGTTTTCAAGAGGCACATAGTTATCACAGATATGGCAAACGGAAATTGTGTACCCGGAACATCTGGATGCGGAGCAGCGAACATCAGCAATACCAGCACAGAAATTGCAGCGTTCGGTATATCATCGAAGATACCTGAGTTTTGGACCGAAATGCCTCGAGTATGGTTCGCTCAATTTGAGGCAATCATGGCGCCTCAAAAACAAGGTGTCGAGGCGAAATACGGTATGGTGTTGTCCAAGCTCGGCAAAGACGTCATCCAACAGATAACTGACATCATAACGGCACCCCCCGGAACGAAGAAATACGAGGCTGTCAAGCAAAGATTGTTGTCTGTGTACGAAGAATCGGAAGAGCGGCAATTTCAAAAACTGGTAAGTGAAATAGAATTAGGCGACCAAATACCATCGTCCCTATTGAAGCGTATGAGGGAACTAGCACGTAATAGTCAAGTAAGTGATAAAACCCTTCATAACTTGTGGCTATCAAGACTCCCTTACCATATCCGCGCCGTGCTAATGGTGAGTCAAGATCAAAAACTGGATAACCTTGCCGCTATAGCAGACAAGATTCTAGAGGGAAGATCAGGTGAAGTTTCGGAGATGTCAAGCGGCCAACCACAACTAATGATAGAAATATTAAATCAGATGAGCAAATTAACAATGGAAATAGCAGCATTGAAGTCAAACTCATGTCATAACAATCATGGATATCATAATTTTAGACGAATCCGAAGTATGACGCGCTCAAGGTCCCGTTCCAGAGCTAGAATAACACCAGACAGTCCCAAATGGCTATGCAAATATCATTTACGTTACCGAAATCGTGCGCGAAACTGTGAAAAACCGTGCAACTGGAATAAGCCGTCGGAAAACTAAGAGCAGCGTTGACAGAGGCCGACGTCAGCGCTATTACACCATCAAACCGCCTATGCGTTACCGACCGAAAAAGTGGGTATCGTTTTTTGGTTGATACAGGCGCTAATATCTCTGCCATACCGAGAAGAGGAAAAAAAATAAAAATAGACAACACTTATAAAATATACGCCGCAAACGGAACCCTAATACAAACATATGGGGACAAAACGCTGACTTTAGATTTGAATATGAGACGACCGTACCGTTGGACTTTCATCATAGCCGACATTACACAACCGATACTAGGCGCCGATTTTTTAGAAAAACACAATATTTTGGTGGATATACGAAACAAGCGTTTAATTGATGGCATGACTGGACATCAGAGTAATGCAAAATTTATGAAGTCAAGCACGCCTTCTCTCCGGATTGTCAAATTAACTGGGGATTACGAAGATATTTTAGCCGATTACCCCAATATTTTGAAACCTATCGACGCTTTATCACAACCTAAACACAATGTAGTTCATCAAATTATCACCGACGGACATCCTGTTCACTCCAAGTCAAGACCATTACCAGCCGACAAATATTTAAGAGTGAAAAAAGAAATTGAACAGATGTTAGAAACCGGCATATGTAGACCGTCTAAGAGCCCGTGGGCTAGCCCCTTACACGTAACAACAAAGAAAAACGGCGAATTACGACTATGTGGTGACTATAGAAAACTTAACGCTATCACAGTACCCGATAGATACCCGATTCCAAGAGTTTTGGACTTCACGTATCTGTTACCAGGAACCAGTATATACTCAAAAATTGATTTAAAAAGAGCATATAATCAAATACCAGTAGAAAACGTCGAAAAAACCGCCGTCATCACGCCGTTCGGCCTATACGAATTCCCTAGAATGCCGTTCAGGTTACGAAACGCGGGTCAAACGTTTGTCAGATTTTTAAATCAAGTCTTGGCGGGATTGGACTTCGTTTTTATCTATATCGACGACATACTTGTGACGTCATCATCGACCAGTGATCACCGACGTCATCTCCGTGAAGTATTCAAACGATTGGACGAGCATGGCATCGCAATAAATCGAGCCAAATGTGTATTGGGTCAGTCACAGATAGAGTTCCTTGGCTATTTAATTACTCAAGATGGTATCAAACCGTTGCCTGAGAGGGTCGAAGCAATAAATAAATACCCAATTCCAAAGACTGTGCAGGAATTACGAAGATTTTTAGGTATGATTAATTTCTACCGAAACAACATACCTCAAGCAGCTAAATATCAAGCTCAATTAAACAAATATCTGGTTCGGTCTAAGAAAAACGACAAAACGGAAATACAATGGACTCCGGAGGCGTTACAAGCATTCGACCAATGTAAAGCAAGTCTAAGCGACGCTATTACATTGGCGTCACCAACGACGCACTCCCCGCTATCGCTAATGACAGATGCGTCCCAAACGTGCGTTGGCGCTGTTCTACAACAGTATGAAAATGGCACATGGAAACCACTTTCATTTTTTTCTAAAGGACTCAGTGAAACGCAGTCTAACTATAGCACGTATGATCGAGAATTACTGGCGATCTACATGGCAGTAACGCATTTTCAACCTTATGTCGAAGGACGACAGTTGATAATTTACACAGACCATAAGTCATTATGTTATGCCTTCACTATCAAACAAAACACTACAAATAAAAAGGAGTCCCCAAGACGATTACGTCACCTCGAGTTCATTGCACAGTTCACGACAGACATACGTCACATCGCCGGTAACATGAACCCTGTAGCCGATGCATTATCACGCGTCGAACAAATAGATTGCCCGACACCCGTGGATTGGAGTGAGATAGCAGATACACAATGCAATGATAATGAACTCAAACAACTGTTGAATAAAAATAATTTGAACTGGAAAAAAATTCAGTTAGGAAACAAATACCTATTTTGCGAAAGTTCGAAAAATAATTTGAGACCATATGTGCCGAAGTTACTTCGAAAACAAGTATTCGACACTATGCACAATATTACTCATCCTGGCGTACGATTGTCTAAAAAAATGATATCAGAACACTATTTCTGGCCACGAATGAACACCCACATCGGAACTTGGGCAAAAGTATGCGAATCATGCCAGAAAGGCAAAACATATAGACACAACTCATCGCCAATCGGAACTTTTCCGTCAACACCGCGTTTAGATCATGTGCATATAGACATTGTCGGACCATTACCAGAATCCAACGGCAACAGATACATCGTGTCAATGATAGACAGAGCCACCAGATGGCCGGAGGCCGTACCCGTTCCGGAGATAACAGCAAAAGTAGTAGCGGAAGTTTTTGTATATACCTGGATAGCAAGATTCGGATGTCCTCACACAATAACATCGGATCAAGGGCGACAGTTCGAGTCAGATTTATTTATCGCCTTAACTAAGGCACTCGGCATTAAGAAAACCAGGACAACGAGTTATCATCCACAGTCAAACGGTTTAGTTGAGCGTTGGCATAGATCAATGAAAACCGCGCTAATTGCGCGAGGTAACACAACGAATTGGTCAAATGAGTTACCTTTGGTACTTTTAGGGCTACGAGCAGCTTTGCGATTGAAAGAAAATATTAGCCCGGCACAAATGTTATACGGAACCAACATACGTTTACCTGGAACATTTATTAACCCTAAAACACAGTTTTCATCGCCAGAAACGTTTACACGTTCTTTACAGGAATCAATGGCAAAGATAAGCCCGTTCAATGACAACCACCACGCTACCTGCCACAAACCGTACATTCACCCCGACATGAAAAACTGCGAATATGTCTACATCAGAACGGACGCTGTAAAAAGACCACTCACACCGTCGTATGAAGGTCCATACAAAGTTTTAGAGAAACGTGAAAAACATTTTAAAATTCAATTGCCTAAGAGAACATCAGTAGTAACAATTGACCGTTTAAAACCTGCATATATTTTTATCGAAGAAAAGGTGAATAAATCTTTAGAACACTTAAAGAGTGGCAATAGTCACAGCAAATGTGATGAGTCGATGGAAAATAGCGAAAACAATTTGCGTAAAACAAAATCAGGTCGCGTCATACGTCCGGTCGTACGATTTGCTACTGAGCCAGGTCAGCGACAAAGAATGAACGAATAATTAATTTTATTGGAGCCACATACAAACAAATCCCCACACGTTTCACACACTTATCCAGTATCTGTCGCAAAAATTACGATCTTCAGAAATATGGGCAACTGCGGTGGAAAGGAAGAGATTGTGGTGGCCCAAACAGCCGCCGGGTCAGGAGGCACCAGCGCAACAAACACCGATATCGCACTGGGCGGATTGTTCATACTCATTTTCGCCATACTGTTAGTTTACATCTACAAGAAATGCAGAGGAAGGTTCTACAAGAAGGTGTTGAGGAATGTCGAGGCCAGACAAGCCCAGGCACAAACTCCGATACCGGCGGTCTCTATGCATTGCTGCAACAACCCCAACGCGACACATGGACCCGGGTACGTATAAAAAGTGAGAGTGATAATATGGAAATACGAAAAGTGAAATTTGTGCAATATGTGAAATTCGGACAATTATTATTATTTTATTTTCTTCTTATATTTTTTTTTAATTTCGTCTTATGTTAAACATTTTTTTTTGTTTTCTGTAGTGTTAATATCAAAATAAAAAAAGGGGGGGAACTAATGTGGTACATGGTCAATGCACCTAATCTAGGTCAAATTATTGTACGATTTATTATATGAAATAAAAGTTATTTATTCATTCACATACGCTCGCTTAAATTGGTCGTTTCATTTATTATATGACTCACTATCTATTCAGCATACCTAATTACACATTAGACTCATATACACTTACATTATAATAGCTGGGCATGATTACACGGTCTAGTGGTGAGATTTCACTGCAGTAGTAAGTAGATCGTCATGTGTTGATAGCGGCCTCGAGTGTTACCAGGACACAGAGGGCTCTAACCGCTATATGAACGGGTTAGTCAGAACTTTGTAAATATTGGGATAAGTTAGAGCACTTATCCCAATATTTATTAATTTTGACTAACCCAAGACCAGTAGAGGTAGTTCCCGCAAGATGAACCGATAATTTTTCTAACACCAACACAAAAATATACCATTAAATCGCTAAGTTACGACGTCAAAGAATAACAAACAAACATATTATTTTCTTAGTTTCTTTTCTTATTATTGCGCTCATTATGCAATTTTAAAACAATGCTCGAAAATTTTCTTTCAGCGGGGCAATGTTAACACAAAATCACGACACATATGTGTACACAGATGTTCCACGTTACTAATTGTGAGTGAGCCGACTACTTTTTGCACCGTGCGGCATTCAACACACACGTCCGTGCAGATTAGCTGTCTGATTATTTACAACAAGTCAAAGGTGTTGAATTCAAATTATTCGAGCCATATGTCTCATTCCTGTTAATGATATTGATGATATTAGCTTTTAATGATATTAACTAACAGTGTCAATTCTGAGCTGACGTCTTCTACTAAGGATCTACTGATTTGCCTATCACTTTTAGACTTTAGACATCCAACATTATTCGACAATTCGTGTTTAATCAGTCGTGTTACCTTGGGATTTTGTATATAGACGAATATTATGTCTATTTCTTTAACAATCTGTTATGTCTATAACAATCTTTTTGGCAGACGTAATTATCTGGCGACCAAATATACATATCATATTATTATGTTACATAAAGCCACCGAGGGATACTGATTGTTTACCCAGTGTTTTTCCATAGCTATATTCCACAAGAACGGTTTGAACAAACAATAATATCTGAGTTTCCTTATGTCATATTATAACTAATTGCTATTAAAAATAATACCTCGCATGTCGTATTGATTCATGTTTTGGTTTTGCACTGAAATGATTTAATATAAATTGATAATTGTGTACGCGACGCGGTTGCAGTGAACACTAATTGATTGAACGAAGTACATTACGTATTAAACCTCCACAACCTACGCGTCAAACTCCAACATGATATTCAACAACAACAGAGATTTGGAGGCATGATTTATGATGCTTTAAATAGAATTATATATAATATAGCTATCCCTTTTGTTTGCGAGAGTCAGGCAGGCAGTTGAACTGCGGAAAAGCCCATATTCAGTCGAATCCGTTTAGACTAGAAAGCGGACCCCGGGTTCTAACTGGGATAGCGCTAGGAGAATGATGATGAAATATAATAATATTTAATATACATATTGGCGGATAACGTGACGACCAGATGGCGTAGCGGGAGCGCAAGCGAGTGCTGCCCAGACGCCCCTAAACATCACGACGTTGTTAAATGCAACCTACCGAATGGCACACTTTCAATTCCAATAACGTCCATACTCATGACTGGTTGAAACATACATACATATAATTATATTTGTATTGCTTTTTTGTGTTTCAAACTGAATTTCATCAAATCATACTTGTATTGTTTTTTTTGTGTTTCAAACTGAATTTCATCAACCTTTCGTTTTTCTATCAATATGTATTTGGGCTATTATGATTATACAAATTAGGTGAAAATACAATACTGCCTCGTTGGTCTCGGGACTGCCTCGTTGGTCTCGCGGCATAAATGTGCGCGTGGGATTGGGAGGTCTCGGGTTCGATTCCCGGTTCGGGCAAAGTGTTAATGGATTTTTTCGTTAGGAAATTCTCAGTAGCAGCACGGAGTCTGGTAATGTGCTCAATACGGCAATAGGCTCGCCCCCTATTACGTGGGACCTAAAAAAATCATGGTGAAATGTGGGTGAAATATTACACCTCTGCCTACCCCTTCGGGGATACAGGCGTGAGTCTATAAAAACAAATACAATGATAAATGGTAACACGTATCTGGTGGGTTCGGAGGTAGAACACTAAACTCTGAAACGCTTACAAGTAAACCGTTTTTTTCTGTTTAGTACAATTCTTCATGGAATCTTATCTATTCGCAAAATCAATACAAAAATCCGTTCAGTAGGTTTTGAGCTTACTGCATCCATACATACAGACGCCGCAGTATTCACTTGTATACATGTAAAGTCTTTTGTTTTTCATCGGGAACATGAAAAACTTAATGTGGAAATGTAAATGCAACACATTTAAATTTTGCATAATAAAGACTTTCTGTACAAAATTGCATATTCTGAAATCTCTTATTTCATATAATTTATGCAGAGTGTTATGGTCCAGGAATGCTTGTTTATATTATGTACTTCTTTTAAGGGTTATAATGAACCACAGCCGTAGCCGTACAGAAATTACATACTTAGCCTGGCCGCAGACATCCGATTTTCAGGACCGATTTTTCATGGCGGAATTCCGTGAGACGAGCGAGTTTCATTTATCGACTGTATCAAATGTATTTTGTAAAATAAACGTACTTACCACCACAAACGATAGATTTTGCTTTGATCGGAAAGCACGCAAAAGTTTCATTCCGTTCCGGACTGAAAAATTCAGTGCCCGTTTTCAGGGACTGATTTCAGGTTTGTCATGTTTTCGGGCTCTCAAAATCATCTAATTAATAAAAAATGAGCTTACTGCCTACCACAAACGTTTGATTTTACTCTGAACAGAAAACATTCCGTGGACTGAAAGAAATGAAAATCAAGCGCGCGCGGAACGGCTCGTGACGTCAAACCGGAATTTAGCGCATGCGTACATCTTGTCATGTATCGATGTTAAATAGCATTGGTTTGAAGTTTATTTTGTCAGAATCAAAGAGTATACCATAAACTAATGATTGATCTCGCTCTAATCATTTGTCTAAGGAGTATACAAATACTATGTGTCAGAATCACACGACAATGTATGTGTAGTACAGAGAGGTTGGACTAATAAGGTTATATTTCTTTGGTGTAGTAGATGGTAATAGACGTATATAATTATACCCTTGTCTGGGGACTTCAAATTTACGCCAAAATCAGATACAGACAAGAGGATAATATAAGTTATTTTATTATTTTCGTTAGATCATAATAATGTGTGATGTGAAAGGTTCATATTCGCTACTGAAAACCATTCCTGCTTAAACTTTTGTCTCTCTACGTGTATATAAAAGTGGTAGAGAGGTACATATATACTCTATGCGAGATGAAAACAATTAAAGAACGTAAACAATTCATATTCCTCATTTATTGTTTGCTTTGAAATTGTATGGTTTTATGCATTCACATTCAGACATTCAATTTGACAATAGCATAAAACTTATTCTTCATAAGTCAGACACTTGTCAGAATGGACGTGGCTGTTTCTGATGGACTGGGTTGCGACGCGCCGTCGCCATACAAAAATTATAAAACTTTTCATAGAACCCACCAAAAGGCTAAATATAAGGGCCTAAATGTTTTAAAAATAATGAAAAGCTTTAGTATAGTCGTCCACTGCTTTAGTTATTCTTCTGTGTCGTCCACCTAAAATTGTTTATATATACCTCTGACGCATACTTGACAGGTTTTTACACAGATTAGGTATACCCATGGAAGAATAACTTGGGTATACCCTACTTGCATATTTTTCAGAAATAATCTAAACCTTTAAAAAGTTTTTAATAACGAATAGCAAAAAGGTATTTTATTGACCGATGCTCAAGACGAACACGTTCTCTCTTCCGTTGCTGATACGTATAATACTATACTAACCAACGCACGGAAAATATCGATACTCTGTGGTATCGAGTATTTTTCCTTTTGATATCCATAATTTTGTACTTACTTGATACTTTGCATTCGATGCTTTTCCTCAATAAGTACTTAATGGCAGGTATCGTATCGAATCATTGTTATCATCCAAAGCCCGATTTAATCCACTGTTAGGTATAAGCCTCTGTTTGATTTTGAGATTTGCAACGTTCGTGTGCCATTCATATCCAGGGATCATTTATTTTTAGGCATTATCTACATATCGCACCTACATCTTACAAATTATCTACTTTAAAAAATTGACCTTACGCCTCATGTTTATGGCAAAGTTATCTTATAATAATATAATTGGTACCCATACTGGGCAAGAAATCTACTATATTTTTATAAGCATTGGAGCCACACTAGTTTTAGAACGAATACTTAGACTGATCGAGGTAAAATAAGTTAGATCTATAGAAAGTGAACTGACGTCATTGATTGTCTTGTCGTGAAATATAATTATGTGCACATTAGGGTTCACCCTTGTTTGATAGAACAACGTTTGATATAATATTACTAAATCGAACAACGTTTAAGAAAATCATCACTTTGTATAATATCGTTTCACAGAATTTTCAGTTCATCGAATATTTATTTGCTATAACAACATTTGCGCTAATGATCAAAAGGTATAATGTTCATTTGATGTAATGTTCAGATGGTATAACCATGTATTTTATCGAATATTCAATTGGTGTAATGTAATGCAGAAAAGAAAACATTGTAAATATTTGAAAAATTATTTATTTTGAACAAGAAAACAGTTAAACTAATCTTAAATTACTTGCAATTGGTTTTAGTAAATCCAGTTCTGTATACGTTTCAAAATTGCGCAATATGGTCTCAATATTGTCATTTTTTTTTAGTGCAAATCTTCTTCTGCTTTGCACTAGGTTCTCCATTTAAAATACACTGTATTTTTCCTTCAACTATATTCATTTCGGCAAGCAATATAGTAGACAGTTCATAAAATCCGGGGTTTCTTTTATCGACTATACTATTTAACCTGTGGTGCCACGCTTCCACATTATTTTGTGTGTGAATAGAGAATAAACTGAACAACTTCAGTTTATTAAACTACTGTGAAGAATGTGGACTAAGTTGACGGAGCCCTGCTTCGGAGGGCTCCTATTTTTTGGTTAAGGGTCAAAAGAGAACCCTAACCTAACCTTACCTAACCTAACCGAGTCGGATTGCACTGAGTCGGGGTGTTAACGATAATTAATTCAACTTCAGGTTATTAAACTAGTGTGAAGAATGTGGACAAAGTTGACGGAGCCCTGCTTCGCAGGGCTCCTATTTTTGGGTTAAGGGTCAAAAGAGAACCCTAACCTAACCTAACCTATCCGAGTCGGGTTGCACTGAGTCGGGGTGTTAACGATAATTAATTTCGACCTAACAATATTATGTATCATTTACATAATTATATCAAATTTTGATTATGTCAAGAGTCGATTATGAGATGTGTTACTTATGAAAACTAATTATTATGATATATGTTGTTATAGAAAGTCATTTTATGGCAAATAAAAGTTATCACTGTTGAGTTGTTAAGGCAAAGGTTATTAGTATAAATGATAATAGTGCAAGTTAATATTATGATCGGGGATGATTATGGCAAACAATATTAGTGCAAATGAATTTATGGAAAACGAGAGAATACCGAACTAAATATTCGATACGATCTTTCCACTAAATCATTATTAGTGTAGTGAAACATTAGTTTAAATAAAATTAGTGCATTTGAAAATTCGGCGAAATGAAATTAGTTCAAATGAAATTAGTTCAAATAAATAATTACGCTAAATAAAAATTTACCAATGAATTATTCGGTCAAATGAAATAATTCTTCGAAATGACTTTATTGCAACTAAAATTCGATTTAGTAATATTATATCAAACGTTGTTCGATCAAACAAGGGTGAACCGCACATTAGCCCATGTTCTGCGTGACAATCGAGTGCAAAGCGATCCGATTCGTGTCGAACAAATTGTAACCTACGACTGCGTTGACAATACTGTGTTTGACAATAAACGCAACGCGTCGCGCTCGAATCTTACTTAGGGTACGGACTAAGAAAAGTACTCGATACTTTAAGTATCGATATCTACTTTTAATACTTACCTATATTTGATACATATACGAGTATTGTTCAACACAATCATTTCTTTTGTTGAACACGTAATAAATAGTACCTAGATGAATAAAAAAAACCTTTTACGGTCTGTCTAAGATGTCAACTGCGACATGGAGACTTCCATTCAGAACTGTAATTTCACAACTTTAAAAGTAAATGATGCAACATATTTATATTGTATATGTACGCCTGTATGAGCCGATAATCCGAAAGCCAACTATCGGTGCTGTACGTCGGCAATCACTACAAGAGTCAACATTAATTTGCGTTGATATTTTTCAAAGTTTCTCGATCAAAAAGTGTCCTCAATTTTCATGCTATTCAAAGGGTTTGTTACTGTACCCTGTAAAGAGTCAAATGTATATATGTATAATAGTACGCAGTGACAGGTTGGCGAGCCGTAGCAATAAAACACCCTTTTCTTTAGTATGCTTTTACGAGTTGCGCAAGACAATATCGTAGTGTTTTTCTTTTACTTGGAATAGATGTTGCAGACGACTCCATGTACCTACGTATTCCGATAGTAAATAATATAGTTCTCACGCAATATTAATAACAATAATAATAAATTATTAATAATTTAATAAAAATAATAACATCATCGACACGTGGGATGTGAACTCAGCAATAATACTATGTATACATCCATATGCATTTAGTAAAAAGTGGTTATTTTAATATTACCAACAGACACTCCAATTTTTATTATACACGCTGATTTTTAATTGGTTTTGGAGCGAAAGCCATCTTATTACTTATCGTTAACAGAACCTAACCAGCTAATAATATTTGAAATATAAGCTAAAAAGATATTGAGAAAATAAATAATTTAATAGTTCGAGAGCACGAAGTATCACCATTGCCGCGCGCTAACGAAATCCGTTCGATCATTGGTCATTCAACTGCGGCGTCTGCGATCCCAAATCCTGCGCGCGCGCCTCGCTTGCATGAGAGGCCCCGTCTGCATTTCAACACGGGGCCAGCCAATAGCGGTGGCTTGACGCGGGCGCAATGCGTCACTTGCGTCCAATCACGTTCGACTGTGTTCGAGTTCATTTGGCATGGGCCGGCAGTCCATAGCCTTGAACTAGTTGAACTTCAGTCTTAAGAAATTAGGTCAGCGAGATAGTTGTATGTCACGTCTTATCCCATCACTAACATCACTTTGTGTCCGTGTTACGTAATAAGTCGAGTATTATGGTTCCTATGTACCTAATTATTACGTGTTTGGAGAGAACACGGAAGAAGCGACGTGTTCGAAGTGTAGTTAAAATACATAGGTGTTAAGATAAGGTGAACGAAACTAAAACACAATGTGGGTGTAAATTGATTGTGATGTAGGCAGCAGACAGCAAAGGAAATACTTTAGAAATACGCAAGTAGGTACTAAAGTTTTCCATTGTTAAAATCTTTGTCTAGTTATTCAAAAGATAATGTAGGTACCTATGACAAACAACGTAATTAATAATTCTTAGTTTATCGTGTTTCTTCTAAAAGTTCATTATGATTTCGTGAACGACGTGAACCCACAGCTTATTTCAACGATTATTGATTCTTTAGTCCGAGTAATGTACGAACTACGAAGGAATTATTGAATAGGTATAGCTATTTAGTTACATACGTTTATTGTTCTAATTATTTATTACTGCACTTCATGGGCGGCGTACCTAGTGGTTTAAGCGATGTTTGACACAACACTTTGTGTGATTCATAAATTCTTGTTTCGACTCCTGTGTCCGTTAGTGGTAGGTTTGTAATGTCCGTAGTAACTCAGGACTTAGCACTAGGGTGCGGGAGTGGTTCTTAAAAAGAGAACAAAAGAAGAAAAAACATGTGTTGAAAATTGTTGGCATCGTAATTACCTAAATCGTGTTTTCTAAGTAAATTACGTATCACTCGCTCCGCACTAACTACCTCCAACCGCTGTAGGTAACAGCATAACAGCTGACGCGAACACCATCTACTAGGTACCTACTAGATAATGGATAGAAATACATATATACTTTTTTTTGTAAATACATACATAATTAATATACATAGAAACACCCAGACCAAGACAAACATCCATGTTCATGCACACAAATGTTTGACTTGAGCGGGAATCGAACCCGCGACCTTCGGCGTAGCAGTCGCTTACACTCCCGCGGCACCAACCGGTCGTCAATATTATTCTAAACATACTCGTGTCGAAGTATGTAAAGTTAAAAGCCAAAAGCTGCTTATATTGCAGACAGTGTCTGTCTGTCTACGATTTAACTTATAAACATGTCAGCTAACTCACTTTGGTGATAAATAATATTGTAAGTGTCAATCCAAGTTACTAATAAAGTATATGCGATGCGTGCCAAATTTCATACGTTTGTATATCTATTATTATAAAAATATTAAACATAAGTTGACATTACTTCTGGATGTTTAAACTACCGCCTTTAAAGAAATGTATTAATTGAAGAAAAGATTTTTATTGAGATGATATTGTTAATGTTTATTTGCGTAAATTGTAAAGTAATTTGTATTGTTGTTTGCCGTCGAAGCACTTGCTAAATTTCGCTATACGCCAAAATAAGTGTCAGTAGATGCTTCAATGCTAGACATACCTACTAACCATCTTGCAACATGCATAAGAAATATCCAGACAAATTACAGTATCTCTAATTAACATCAAACATAACGTTCTTTGCATCACTTTGATTATTTATTTACCTCGACAAATGGAGCGAAAGCAAACGGTCGGGTATTAACACTGAATGTGTCAACACGCGCACCCATTTTACAATCGAATGCTCCCGCGGTAAGAGCAAGACGAATGAATGCTCCTTAACCCGATTCCACGGAGCTTTTACGATGTGTGTCAGCTAAAAGGTGGAGAAAACATCATCAGGTTGAATTAGCAGAGCACCGTTGCTCTTTGGGCATCCATTGCTCTGCTAATTTATGAATTAAATATCTAATAAATTAATTAATAAATTAAAACTAAGTTGGTTCATTAACTTAGTTCTGAATATCTACGTGCAAGTAGTGAGCTGTAACGAAAGCTAACAATCGGAGAGTTGGCTATTATTATAAGTGAATTATTGGCAGACAAATTCAATTAGAATTTAGAGGACTTGTGTAATACCAATGATCACCTGACTTAACTGTCAATGCGAAGATAAACCAAAACAATATGGGTGATTTATAAAATTTGGACAAGACGACATCTTTAGAGGGTTAACTGCTTGAAAATGTTGAAATATGAGAACCAAACTGAGAATAGAACTGTGGCTCTTTTGTAATTACGATGGAACCATGCGATGCATGGTCTAGTACCATCTTGTCACAGAATAATATCGTCATCATTGCCCCAGCGTCATCGCGGTTGCATCCAAGTCTTACATGCCTCCAAGCCCGGGGTCCGCTCTAATACAATATCAACGGTAGAAGTTCTCCTGAAAAAGCAGTGGTTCTGTGAGGTAAGTTCAGTATCTTCAACCACATTAGGGCTTACTTTTAAAAGCACTTGAGCAAGACGGATCCTATTGGTATAAGCAATATATCATACCTATTTTACATATTTTTTAAAACTATTGTAATCCAATGTAACCAATGGGTTTTTCACCACAGCAGCTCAAACATGCCGCTTTTGCTGCGAGACAACAGTGAACAAAACGCGATTTTGATTCGAGCGTGAGGCAAAGTAGCTTTTTAATTTTTCAATCTTCAGTGCCACGAATTGACATTGTTCAGCCTCAAATTTGAAACATTCGAATTTTACTGTGCTCTGTCTCTTTCACATGCATATAAAAAGTGAGTGAAAAAACAAACCCCTTCGAATTCGAAATTCGATTTTGGAATTCGACCTCAAAGAAAACACCTACGGCAACGCAAAAAAAAAAGATATTTATAAAAAAGAAATTACTTTTTTTTATATGTTATTGTTTACATGTTTAATTTATTATTGGATTTTAATAAAAATAAGTCTAATTAATAGTATAAAATTAGTATTTAACGAATACATTTTTATTTAGAATTACAACAATGATACATTTGAAAAATAAGCATCAGGGACGCGGTATTAAAACGTGATTTAAAAAAGTAGCGGGAATAAAAATTTCGCTGATGCTGATACAGTAGGTATAGCGTAACGTGTTAAATAATATTAATATATAAAATAATCTAAAAAGATGAGTGAAACTAGCGATGATGACTGTACTTTAACACCAGAAGAGTTAAATCAATAAGTGATTATGCAGAAATCAATCTATTCCTGTTCATTTCTATGTCTCCTAAGTAATATGTGTTCTCACTGCTGTGATGAAAAGTTATGTGTGCTACACGAGAGCAAAGTTTTTTGTATCTCGTGCTGTTGAGTCCCTCACCACGCTCATGATTCTAACTTTGATTCACTCGCTACGCTCGTGAATCAATCATAGAATCCTTCGCTTGCTCGGGACTCAAAATCAGCACTCGAAACAAAAAACAACTTTGCTCTCTTGTTGCACAAATAACTATTTCAGGATTCTAAAGAAAACACACTGAAAGCTTTCGGTTTATTAGGTACTTTCTACAATATTCCGCCTTGAATAAGCCTGCCATTTTCGTAAAAACAAGTTTTCTATTCTTTCCAATCTACGAAATAAATCTCACAATGGTACCGATAAAATAGGCACTCAATGAGAATATCAATTTATATTCGGTCGCACAAACTTTTCTATAAATCTGTCATATTTTCTGGCCTGCTGGTCTAATACCTAGTTAGTGAACCGAACTCCTAAGCAGGCTTTCCTGAGTTTGATTCCCACTCAGGTTATGCCTACTTGTTCACACTATTTATATAAAATTCAATAGCTGAGCCTAAACAACTGAAGCTAGAAATATGACAGTGGTTTCTTTTCTTTAGTAAGGAATATTTTTTACTAAAACTTCCGAACGGATACAAAAATTAGTGGAAGCTAGCCCTGTCAAAATAAGTGCAACAACTAGTTATAGCTCATCCAAAGCATTAATAAATTAAAACTCATGAACCAGGTTACCATCAAATCCAATAACCGGGATAGTGAGATTGTAATCGTTCTCGTATGTTCAAAGTTCAATAGCGAGTCTTATCCGATTTAGAGTGTCGAAAACAACGATCATAGTGCGCGTACGTTAAATTCCATCGCAGAATACCACAGGTAGCCCCTAAGCCAATTGGACTCTATTAAAAACATAGAAATTTAGTTTTAATTATGAATTTATGAATTAAACCGGGGCTTATGATCATTTTTAGCTAAAAATATTAAATAAATAGCTGTCTTATTCGACGACCGGTCGACGCAGCGGGAGTGTAAGCGCCTGCCACGCCCAAGGTCGCGGGATCGATTCCCGCTCAATTCAAACATTTGTGTGCATGAACATGGATGTTTGTCTTGGTCTGGGTGTTTCTATGTATAATATGTATGTATTTACAAAAAATAAGTATAAGTATATGTATGTTTATCCATTGTCTATTACCCATAGTACAAGCTCTGCTTAGTTTAGGACTAGACGGTGATGTGTGTTTGTGGTAGAATATATTATTATTATTATGAAGTAGGTATTAAGTAATTAGTTACAATGAAATATATTGCTTACATGACCCAGTAGATACTACAATAGAATTACGCATGACTTCACGATACGATTCCTTATGGCGCTGATACACCTGAGCATTCACTTGTTACAGAACAGCGAGCATTCGCCGTTTTTTTATTTGTCGAACCGAACATTTTCACGATCATTCTAGAGAACACTCTAAATTCAAATAGTCCATAGAATATAGAAAAATATAGAAATCTCACTGCAACAGCAGTTTTATCCAATATATTTATTTCAGTTTCACTTGTGAATTATTTCTAGAGTAAGATTAAGATACATAAACAAATGACGTTTCTAAATAAAGAAATGCAGATTTTAATTTGAACAGGTTAAATCACACAAGTGTCCGTTCCTGCGTTTAAATTTATTTATCGATATCGACAGTTTATCAACATTCTATTGAAATTCAATTCCGAGTAAACCAATACTAAGGATCTATTGTAAACAATATCGATATTTTATCGATATTTATTCTGAGTAAGCCCATCACTAGTCAAGTTAAAATTAGTAACAACCTTGGAAGATTATTCCCTAGATTAAAATCATAAGTCAAAGTGAAGTAAATATATTAGGTTTAACCGCCATTGTAGCGCGAATTCTATGTATTATCTATATTCTAAGTCTCGCCCGAATGTTCGTGAGAATGCCAGTTTCTTAATTAATTATAATAAATTCGGATCGCTAGCAACGCATCAGGCGTCTTTCACGTTGGAAATCGCGTTCTTCGAGCGTGGGCTCGGCGTATACCCAGCGGGCGTTCGGCGTGCACCCGCCGTTGGTCGTACAAAGAGAACGATGGCGTTCTCTTTGTACGACCGAGTGAACGCCGAACGCATGCTGACCACACGCCCGGCCGCATGCTCTTAGAAAGCGCCCGCCCAATGTGAGATCGACCTAAGTCTACACAAACATCTTAGCATGCACACTTGTAATGAGATTAAAGTAGTGCAGCGTATAATTCGTGAGTTCAACATCCACGGTGCCGCCCATCCATTTACACGATTCACACTCGGTACACACTACGAGTTAATTTTAAGTTGCGGATCCATTCTTCGTATCTTCACAACTTCTTGAATACTCCTTACTTAGCATATCCCGATGCACGACTTTAACGGCCGGTTTCTGAATTGAGAATTTCGCGTTGAAAACAATTCAAACACTAATTATATACCACTTAATCAATTTTCTGTTTCACAAAAAAATGTTTTGATACCTTTTGAGTATTTGTGCTTGTAAAATCTTAAATTTGACACAACATATGATCAATTCATGATCAACTCCATATCAACTCTATATTCGCGTTTCTGAAAACATTTGACATTTGTCAAACCTCACTTAGCACTGATAAATTGAGAAAAAAATAATTACACTACTTTGGTTTTTTAACCCGTGATCACGAGTAATATGACAGCCAGTATGTCAAAATGTCCACACTACCGTTGCCAAGCAGCGGCTACGTCTATACTGACGTCTACACAACAAGAAGGCCGTTAAACAGAATTTATAGAAAAAAGGTTCAAAGCCTATTCAATATTTGGAACAAATAGATTACAACATTATTAGGAACAAATCGAAGGGATATAAAATATAAATAAAAGATTTCCGTGTTAAATTAATCCAAATAATTACGCTGTGGCCTCCAAGGAGGTATAATTCTATATACCTCCATGGTGGCCACCATGGAGGTATATAGAATTATACCTCAAATATACCTGGCCACAAATATTTTGTATTAAAAATAAAACAAACTGACTTTGACATAACATACACGTTCCGTTTTCACTAAGATACCGAATTGAACAAATTCAACAAACTATTCATTAAAATAAAATAAACGTTGAAATAATTTTAAATACAACTTTATTTCGACTTTTTATTTGGTTCCGTATGAAAATAATTAACTGACAAGTGTGCTTCTTTGTAAAATGTTAATTAATACGAATTTATGGTTAGTACCGGTTTTTTTACTTGTATTGGAACGTACTAGTGTTGTTTGGTTTAATTTATTCATGATTTGAAGAAAACTCAAATGAAAGTGCTTTGAAAAAATATCACTCTGACCTGTGAAACAGAAAGAACTCAAGTTGACTTCAACTAGTTCAGAAATTTTCAACTGATGTAAGCTGAAATTCTCAATTCAGAAACCGGCCGTAAGCCGCATAGTTCTCGCACTGCAATAGCTCGCGGTAAGCCTAAATACATATTTAATTCTGAGCTCTGTTTCAAGTTGTGATCGTTTTTGTAGTCAGCACCTAATGCAAAATTAGGTCTATATTTTAATATTACTTTACGGAACGGCTTGCCAAAATGGCTAGTACTTACACGTATATTATGCACTTCGATTCGAAGTTAAGCGCCTAACGGCCGGTTTCTGAATTGAGAATTTCGCGTTTAGAACAATTTAAACACTAATTATATACCACTTAATCAATTTTCTGTTTCACAAAAAATTGTTTTGACACCTTTTGAGTATTTGTGCTTGTAAAATCTTAAATTTGACACAACATATGATCAATTCATGATCAACTCGATATCAACTCTATATTCGCGTTTCTGAAAACATTTGACACTTGTCAAACCTCACTTAGCACTGATAAATTGAGAAAAAAATAATTACACTACTTTGGTCTTTTAACCCGTGATCACGAGTAATATGACAGCCAGTATGTCAAAATGTCCACACTACAGTTGCCAAGCAGCGGCTACGTCATACTGACGTTTACACAACAAGAAGGCCGTTAAACAGAATTTATAGAAAAAAGGTTCAAAGCCTATTCAATATTTGGAACAATTAGATTACAACATTATTAGGAACAAATCGAAGGGATAGAAAATATAAATAAAAGATTTCCTTGTTAAATTAATCCAAATAATTACGCTGTGGCCTCTAAGGAGGTATAATTCTATATACCTCCATGGTGGCCACCATGGAGGTATATAGAATTATACCTCAAATATACCTGGCCACAAATATTTTGTATTAAAAATAAAACAAACTGACTTTGACATAACATACACGTTCCGTTTTCACTAAGATACCGAATTGAACAAATTCAACAAACTATTCATTAAAATAAAATAAACGTTGAAATAATTTTAAATACAACTTTATTTCGACTTTTTATTTGTTTCCGTATAAAAATAATTAACTGACAAGTGTGCTTCTTTGTAAAAGGTTAATTAGTACGAATTTATGGTTAGTACCGGTTTTTTTACTTGTATTGGAACGTACTAGTGTTGTTTGGTTTAATTTATTCATGATTTGAAGAAAACTCAAATGAAAGTGCTTTGAAAAATATCACTCTGACCTGTGAAACAGAAAAAACTCAAGTTGACTTCAACTAGTTCAGAAATTTTCAACTGATGTAAGCTGAAATTCTCAATTCAGAAACCGGCCGTATGTCAACTAGGTAATGTTTTATAGATTGGTGACTAGTAAAAAAAAATCACACTCTGTGTCCGTATTCGGGGAGCTAGTAACGGCGTCGGTGTCGGTCGTCATGCAGATATATCACAGTTGTCAGGACGAGTCAGTACGCAATCCATATCCTAGCACTGGTCTATAGTAATACAATTGAATATAACTACTTTCTTTCCCCTTGCGGGGTGCAGAGCTAAGTGGAAAACACCAATATCCTGCTGAATCTAGTTAGACTACTGAGAGCCCTTTGATTCAAATCCAGGTAATATGGGATGAAACCGGAGTGAAGCCAAGGTGAAAAGAAAAAGTACAGTTTCTTAACTTCTTTTATGTAAGATTTTGTTATACTTCAATAATAAGAGAAGGAAGAGTTTATATATAATAGAGTGTATAGTTTATATAACAATTTAAGTAGGTAAATTGATTTCTATCTTCTTATAAATCGGAGCATTTGATTTAGTGATAACAAGCACGTCTCAGTTCGGTTCGGAGTGCGGCAACTACTGCGGAACTGCACCAGGTTTAGGTTACATCGCACCCACTAGCATTGTTATAACCGTAGCGGTAACCGTGGTGTATTATGTGAGTACACACTCACACACAATAATTATGCTAAATACAATACATAATATAACTTCACGCTTTTTGTCCGCAAAGGGATAGGTAGAGGTGATTTACACACTTTGCCAGTTATGTCTCGGTCCCAATGTAATAGATGGCGAGCCTATTGCCATTTACGGGGCACATACAATATGCAATTATACCAAAGCGACCACAAAAAATTGCTGGTACCATACATTTGATGTATAAAATACTTTTTTAATTGTGAGATTATGTGATCTGAATAAATAAAACTCTTGCGTTATGACTTACTGACAGACAACGCACAGCCAACATTATTGGGCGCAAGAAGCTGAAATTTGGCATAAATGTTCCTTGGGCATGATAGAGGTGCACTAAGAAGGGAGTTGCCCTCAAATTCCCACGAGATAGGATAGAAACGGTTAAATTAAATAATACTTGCGGGTGTACCTGCGAGCATCCTCTATTGTAAAGGCTTTTATACTTCGATAGCAGAATATCTATTTTCGTAGTTCAATGTAAGTACTTTTGTCAAAATATCGTCACGTATTGTGACCGTAATACGTAATTTAATTAAATGAATGTGTTTATTAACCGTGAAGGAGACTATTAGTTTATTTAATTGATTATTGCGCTTTGATGCCTTAATTATTCAATTATCGATCATAAAACAATGTTGTTAACACATTGTGAATGATACAATAATGCAACACATAGTTTCCAATACAGGTTCGTTCTATTTGTTATACATTTGAAGTGAAACTGTGAATCATTTATAATAATTGATGTAGCGTGATATCAATTAGCCATGATGCCAATAACATGCGCATTGAACATACGGTACGTCATTTGACTATAAATTTGGAGATAAAATTGGCTTTTTGTTATTGCTGACTAGATGAATAGGGCACGTGATCTTATTTTAACAGAATGCTTGGAATAAGGGAATTGAATTATTCCTTTGATGAGTGAGTATCTGTCTTCTCTAAAATGTATCAAGCGAAATCTAGATTTGGTCATAATTAAATGTGGACTAGTGTGTCCATTATGCAACAATGGTTGTTTTGTTTTTGTGTTATAATCGTATTTTTGGTATCATTCATGTAAAGGCAACCCACGTATCTATGTATAAGTATATCAGGATTATCAAGATGTTTATTATAGACATTTATAGGAAGTATGTCAGATGACGTCAAAGTAATTTAGAAAAGCTAAAGATAGCTTATTTTATGTAAGTAAAATACGCCTACAGAAGATTTAGTTATTATTAGGTTTGCCCATAATAACCCAAGTTTGTAATTGTTTGTACAAGCAGCAATAGCCTAGTGGTGCGACCGACAGACTGCTACGCAGAGGGTCCGGGTTCGAATCCACGGCACGCGCGAATGACTTTTCGGAGTTATGTGCGTATTAAATTGTTAATTATCGCTTGCTAAATGGTGAAGGAAAACATCGTGAGGAAACCTGCATGTCTGAGAGTTCTCCATAATGTTCTCGAAAGACATCTGAAGTCTGCCAACCCGCACTAGGCCAGCGTGGTGGACTATTATGGCCTTACCCTTCTCATAGTGAGAATAGGCCCGTGCCCAGCAGTGGGACAGTTTATATATAGGGCTGACGATGATTATGATGTAATCGTTTTGGGCATTATTCTGTTTTGTTATTAAATGTAGAAATTCTCAGTTCACATTCTCGACCAATTTGGACGCAATTATCACTGACAAACAGGTTGATATTATAACTACATACCAGAACTACGTATTTAAAAGAAACCTTTAAAAGACTCCAGTATCGCCTGTTGTTGCTGACATCTTCATGGAGGACTTCGAGGCGCGAGCACTGCAGACTGCCACCATCACACCGAGGTTCTACAAGCGGTATGTAGATGACACTTTTACAATTTTACCAACAGATAGTGTTAATGTATTCCTAGACCATCTTAATTCATTTCATAACCACATAAAATTTACAATGGAATTAGAGGCAAACAATTCTTTAGCTTTCTTAGATGTACTTGTTATCAGGAACAAAAACAACTCTTTGAGCTACACTGTGTATAAGAAAAAGACACATAAAAATAGGTACTTGAACGATGAATCTCACCACCATCCTAAACAGTTAGCTACCGTAGGAATGTCTTTGTTTCAGAGAGCCCGGGGGATCTGAGCTCCGACCGCCGCGCCAACGTCACAGATCCCCGAAGAACAAGCCAGCCACAGTAGAGAGACAACCTGCTGTCCTCCCATACATCAAGGGTGTGACCGACAATATTGGCTACATCTTGAAGCGAGCTTCAATCAATACTTTCTACAAGCCGCCAACGAAAATAAGCCAATTATTACCATCTGTCAAGAGTCAGTTACCCTTACAAGAGGCCGGGGTTTACAAGAAAGACTGTGAGTGTGGGCTCTCATACATTGGACAAACCAAGAGAAGCATAGGCATTCGACTAAAGGAACATATAGCTGACATTAAACACAAACGCTCGACGAAGTCTGCTGTGTGTGAACATGTAGAACAAGGAACCAACCACTGCGATTTGATAAACCACAGATACTCGCAAAAGAACACCGCTTTATTCCAAGAATGATACGTGAAGCTATTGAAATTAAAAAACATCCTAATTTCAATAGGGAAGATGGTTGGAATGTTCCTCCAGCTTGGGACCCTGTTATCAGGCTAATGAAACCCAAGAAGGACAAAGTCTTCAGAAGACATCAAGACACAGTGAGCACATTCTGCGTAGATAGTAACACCAATAGTTGAAAAATGTTCGAGTAATTTGAGATAACTTTTAAATTAAAGACAAATATCACCTCAGTCTGCCGTGAACATGAATCCTGTAAAGAATTCGAAACGTTGACTACTAATAAAAATGTAGTTTCTAGATAATTCTGTTTAAACAAGTGAAATCAATATAACGCGATAAAATCCGTAAACTGTAGTTTAATTTCAATCTTTAAAAGAATTAAAGACAAAGTTGATGAGGACCTGTACCATCAGACTACCAATCAAAGGGTATCGGGTTCGAATCCACGGCGCGCACCAATGACTTTTCGGAGTTATGTGTGCGTATTGAATTGTTAATTATCACTTGTCCCGTGCCTTGGAGAGCACATTAAGCCGTCGGTCCCGGTTGTCATGAAGATCTTTGACATTGGTTACAGGGTGTCAGTACCTTCTAAAAAAAACGGACACTAGTCTAAACCATGGAATATCGTCATCCTTTCGGATTGCGGAGGTCAGACACACAGTCGCTCCGTGGAAAAGCTAATTTTCAGCCAAATCCAGTTAGACTAGTAAGCGGACCCCAGATTAGAAACTGGGATAACGCTAAGAGGATGATGAAGTTCTGTACAACATTGAAGATATCAAAGGAGGAATACCAAATACGGCCTGTAGCGGTCAGAAAGTTGTGAATCGTTGAAATTAAACATATAATTTTTAAAAAATTTACATCGTTTTCGTTTCTTGATAGAGTATCGGTGAAAGAATTTAGTTTTTAAAGATTAATTATTTTGAATAGGCTATGGTAATAGCGGATATATGTCTTATGTTGCCAGCATTAAAAATAAAATGAAGTATGGTAGGCAGAAATTGTTTTAAGGAAATAATATTTGTATTATTATATTAGAAAACAATATATTCTATTTACTTTATAAGTATATTTTTAAAAAGAATCAAGAAATATATAATTTATTATACATTCCATAATTATTAATCGGTAAAAATCGTTTTGTTTTTTAATCGATAGTAGAAATATTTTTTCAAACCATTTGCAACACTTTTTTTATCTGTTATGTCATTCGTGTTGCTACTGTGTATCGTAAATATTTTGCTCTGATTTATTGGTGTTTTCTTACGGTTTTAATGTAATGTAATTGAATATAAATTCAATAATAATGACCAGTACCTTCTACCCATGCTAAGAATATGCAGCGGTGTTTGTGATTGTGGTTAGCTTTTTTGGACGAGTATACATAGTACGAGGTTCCTTAGTACACAGGTGATTATTCATTATTATTGGCCACTCTTTATGTAGTTTTTGTTCTTTAAGACGCAAAGACATACCTTTATTTACATCTAGGTATTATATTTATGTTAAAATTCAATTTTGAGGTATATTTAGTTGCGGAATAATTTCCATTTCAAATATCTCGTATCTTATTTCCACCAAAAGTTATTTAAAAAGAAATTATACAGGTTAATAGAGTAGTCATTTATCTTCAAAACACACATGGTGTCGTGTTTGGCCGTGCCAGGCCCATAATGTATGGCCAAATGGTACATCTCCTTTTGAATTTTGATCTTACTTCCATTGTTCTGTTCTACAGGCAAGGAGAATGACCAAAAGTGGTCTAGGAATGTTTCATGTAGCAAAACAAAATAATTACCTCTTGAGAGGTAGAATTAAATCGAGACACGTTAGTAGTCGCACCTATTTTACGTATTTATTAATTAGCAAAGCTGATGCCGTGGCTAATACATTAAGTACAATAGTCGGCTACTCATGCAGCTGCCTGGTTGGGAAAAGAACTGTAGGTTGTTGCGCTCATGTCATGACGATAGTTTGGTTCTTGAGCTGGGGGCGCTATAATGATATAAGTGCTCCAGCTTCGTATTTAGACGATTATTTTATTGAGCATGATGAATAAAATAAAGGTAATTAATTGGTACCTAACATAATGATAACTGCTAATTTTCATGTTAAATATGTAGGGCATCTATACATTTACATACTTGTCCTTATATTAAATAATAACTATAGGAAAAGTCTGTTAGTTATATTCATTATTATGACCTTATTATCTGTGTACCTATAGATCGGAGACAATGCTAATAATAAATACTAAACCTCTCAGTTGTTGTTTTATTTCGATGTCGTCATATGAACCCAATCAATAAGTTGGTTATGAATATTGTTTGTTTTCCAAATAGCAGCTAGTTACTTGTTTTGTTTTTAACGAACATTGTTTTTTTTTTGTAAGTTGATGATAATCAACAAAAACAGTTAAAACCAAAACTGTTTTAAGTTGCGAGTAGGTTTAAAACATAATTTTAGGTTATCTCAGTTTTTGTTAAATTACTTAAAAACCCGGGTATTTGTAGGAAAATGGATAATTTTATTTGATAATATATAATGTGTAGTCTATAATAAATAAAGAATTATTGTGCAACAACTTGAGACGGATTTCCATTCATAGATGATCATTCTCCAGTTAATAAAGAAAATACTAAAGTTTGTCAGACATTCCAAGTGTAGCTGTAAAATTAATTAGTTTTTTTTGTACATTGAGGTTACCTTACCACCTAACGAAAGACCTCAGTCATATTGTCTATTTTTTTATAGACTCACGCCTGTATCCCCGAATATTTTTAAGTCCCACGTAATAGGGGGCAAGCCTATTGCCGTTACCAAGTACATCACCAGACTCCGTGCTGCTACTGAGAATTCGGAAAAACCCTGTAACACTTTTGCCCGACCCGGGAATCGAACCCAGGACCTCCGATCAATAGTCGCATACGCTGTCAACTGGGCCACAGAGGCAGTGTTCTAAATTTAGTACGAATAATATTCTCGATAAAGACGCAATACTGCGAATAAACTGTATTCGAAGCGATCAATCGTAATCGTTGTTCTAGTTATCAATCAACAGAGGCACGCACGGCTATAATTAGTAAGTTGGGATAGATCGCTGAGGGGCGTCGCCTCAGAAACAATAGGACAGTCTTCATCCCGATGTATTCCGACTGGCATTAATTACGGCTCGTTCAGACAAGCAGCGGCGAGCGGTACCGGGAGCGTTTTTGATGTCCATAGCGCGTTTGACTCTGACGTGACGTTGGCAGCGGTGAATTAGAGCGCGGCATGTACATTGAAATGACTGCCGCAGCCGCTTGCGGCTGATAGTCGTGAACGGGTATTTACCACTAGCCTGTGTTTTGTGGTAGCATTAGGATTTTGTTGATGCTCCTTTTTTAATGATCTCGAATGAGCGTTTCTGTTCCGCGTGGAGAATTAGAGATTGCATCAATTTTGGAGTCGTTATAACCGACGGTAAAATGAGGCGGCCGGCCGATGTCAGTTGGGATACATTTATATTAATGTGTAGCACTGAGAACGTTCTCATATAAAATAATAATTACGATAAAATGAGACAAAATTATAACATAATTGTGATCTAATGGACACCTCTGTATACTTTTGGCATGCGTTTTGCAATTTGCCGAACTAAGTGGCTGTTATTCAGCTTATAGAAAATGAGAAATAAGAATATGAATTTATTATATTTATATTCTTATTTAAGTTTTATTAAACTCATCATCCACCTAGCTTTTTCCCAGTTGCATTCTGGGGGCCGCTTACTTGTCTAACCGGATTTTACTGAATTTTAGTTTTTCCACGGAGTGACTGCCTGTCTGACATCTGCAACGCAATGGAAAGCAATATGCCATAGTAAAAAGACACTAGGACACACTCTCCACAACAACTGTCAAAGATCTTCATGAAAGCCGGGACCGACGGCTGACGGCAGTCACTGCAGATAAAATCCAAATAAACTTACAAACTATAATAACCATTCTAGTTATTCAATTTGTACCACAGTGGTCTTAATCTATTTTGACAAAGTTAATTATTCGATAACCTTGAAACAATAACGACAGAAAAGAAATCTTATACATTTAATCTTGTTCGAGTTAAAACATGACACTACGCTTTGACAATCTAATAAGCAAGTTAGTAACATTGTTTAACTATAATAACCCCCAAACCACAACGTTCAAGTTCAAATTTGAAAATTACTTCATAATTTAGGGATATCGAATAACTTCTTAACTATAAGCAGAGGGAATTTTGATTACCCGTGTGACCATTTCATTTTTCAATATGGCAAGATGCCACATACGAATTCGTTAATTTTTATATTTAGTAAACAGACTGCAGCTCGCGTCTTCACCCGCGTAGGGAACAAAAAGTAGTCCATGTATTATTATGATGTAAGAAAATATATTCCAAATCCGATAAGTACTTCTTCATAAAAAAGTTAGAAACATACATTCATCTATACTCGCAAACCAGTCTTGTTTGTGCTCAAATTGGAGCTCCGTAAAAAGTGAAAGAGATTGGTCACTGCTTACTCTAAACTTTTTTAATTAATATAATGAACAACACTTGCTACTTTACGCTTAAATTTTTTTTGCGAGTTTTGTGATAATGATGATTATGAATGTAATTGAAATAAATAATAACTGAAATAAGTGGGTGGCATGGATGGAAACGAAGAGTCGAAAATCTGATTCAGTGGCGTGCCAATGAGAGGCTTACATCCAGTAGTGGACTATGCCAAGCTGTTGACGATGAAGATGAATGAATGAAACTTAAATTTAACTTCACGAATGGACTAGTGGTTTAAACAGCTTCATCACTTGCCGAGTGGTGTAGGCTTGATTCCCGCTCGGGATAACACTTTGTTGAAATTATTCACATATTGCTGTTAAGAATCTGAGCATTATTGTGATTAATTTATTTACAACGTAAAACATTCAGTATCGTCGGGCACGGTCACTTTTATCTAGTGTGTGGGTTGTCTTAAATTGTAAAATCAATATTATTTTAACAAACGAATATAAAAGCTATTAAAGTTTCATTAAACTTCATTTCTTGTTCTCATAATGTTTCTTAAATATTTATTCGGTCCTTAGCTTAACATGCTTCATAAAAAGAAAGTACGTATTGTATTAACATAGAAATATATAAAAACAAAACTCTCATAAAACATGTTTTACGCTTGATTTGAATAATACTTACGCTAAACTGTATAGATTGTAATAATGATAGACCGTTCTAAGCTCACAGAGAATACCTTTAAACTACGAGACAACAGAAAGCATTTGTGATTTATTTAACTGCTGTAGAAAGTTATTTTAAGAGATGATTTAATGTATATTACAATAATAATTATATTTTAAGTTTAATGTGAACATAAAGGTGCTCAAATATTTTATGAACTTGAAACTAATTTTATCACGCTTGATAATGTTCGTCTGTTTTCAGTTATTTATTTTTATTACCTGCTATTATCATTTATATTACTCGATACGTACCTACACGTTGAGCAAGATATACTTACAAGTTATCGTGGATATATAAAATATTCTTATTAATTTTTTTTAGATTTGACAAACCTTTGCCAGTGACTCTTCATTCTGAATAAAGTCCCCGCCATGATTTCATCTCAAACTTTGTAGAGCCTATTCTGTAATTACTAGTTAACTGACAAACTAATTACATTTCCAATATTTTATCAAGTTTGATGGCTACGAATGATGCTACGAAAATATTGTATTAGCTATGACCTCTAGCTTGACAGACAGACGAGCACTCAATTATAAGTGACCTGTTATATAGTATAAAGATTTTGAATAATTTCTTATTTAAATACAACAAAATATAAACTGTCTATGTACTCTTTATGTGTGGATCTTCGCAATGTAATCGCTGACCCTCAATAATGTGACTGTTATAAGCTCTGCTTGAAATGTTGTGACCGTCTGCCACTGCAGGACAAAAGTCTATCGTTCCTCGTTTTACTTTTCAATATCGTTTACATTTTATCTTTACTTTTGTGTTGTTCTTTTTGAGTACGTCTGTGATAAAATCGGTATTTTACTTATAAGACAGTTAAAAAAATGTTGACTTTACAACGCCGACTAAATAGTCGGCATTGAAAGTAAAACTGTAAAGTAAAGTAATCCTGTACCAATGTACATATATTCCTAAATATGGCTGAGGCCTAACAAACAAGAGGAACATTAAAATAGGCAAGTGAACGTTAAAGGAGCTGCCAATATTTTCGTAGCATCATTCGTAGCCATCAAACTTGATAAAATATAGACCTTAATTCTCTTGTATTACTCACTAAACTAGAATTAGTCTGCTATAGACTAATTCTAATCTTTCATAAACAATACGACATAGGCAAGGTGTTTTTTAGAAGCATCAAAGTAAATTTCATACCTATTCGACAGTGATTGAAGCGCGTCTTGATATGTCACCTAAATCCTACAAGAAAATTATGAAAACGAAATGTTACACCGTTTTCTAGTTTCCTAGAAGAGAGCACTAGATCACATTTATTTATGTAATGATCAACAGAATCACCAACAATATAAATAATTTATTATACTCGTACCTTAACCGATCTTTTGAAGCAACCTGCTCTATCCATCGCAACTCTCTAAAATATTGATAGATCTACTAACAAGTAAACATAATATTTCTTTGATATTATTAATTTGTCTCAATAAATAAGAGACTGATTAATCATCTGTAATAAAACTATAATCCAGATTATGTCAGCGTAAGAAAATGGCGCGTTTAATTTATTCAGGATTATATTATTATCGCCTGCAGGTAATACTTAATGGCTGTAATATTATAATGTTATTACTATTATATGCTAATAAAGATAAATTTGCTTGTCACAGTTATGTTAAAATAAAGATTTGTGCCTTCGTCGTATTGATGAGGTAAATCTAATTCAAGCAGTCTGCATAGTGATTTTTTGCAACCTTTACCAAAATCATAGTTTTAACATTCATTATTATCTATGTATTTTTTTAGTTTTGGCCTGTATCAGTCCACTGCTGAATGTAGGCGCTTCCTATGCTTATGAATGATAAATGAATAATGTGGTAATTAAAATGGGCAAATAGACAGACTTTTCAGGAAATGCATGTAACGGACGACTACCCTAAAAATGTATCTTTACATATTATAAAATGTAGTACTTTTTGCTGTCTGTATAAAATATATAAAAAATTCAACAACTACCATATGGATATTTGTATGGATTTCACCAATAGATAGTGTGATTCCTGAGGATGGTTCAGGTGTATAATTCACGTGGAGCCGCGGCCAAAGTCTAGTCTGAACTAATTCAGAGAATAGGGTGTCTTACAATATTGTAAGGAAGACAGAATATCGGGGTCATATTCATAACCAAGCGATTCTTTAGAATTTGTAATACTAAGAATAGATAAGTAATTCTAACCTAGAAGTTGTTCGTTTCGAAGTAAATTTTCAAGGTCCTGGCGAAGATACTGTTACTTTACCAGGATAGCAATATCGAACGTTTTCTTAAGATGTAAAATAGGTACTCTTTGGCTCGCATGAAAAATTATATTGCATAATACAATTATACTGCACTTAGGGCTTAGTAGTCGCCAAGCCGTTTGGCATTGTGCCCAGTATTGTGGGTTCAATTTCCAGACAATCTGAGTGTTCACTGCGTCTGTTGATTGAATGTTTGTCAAAAACTCAGCGACACAGGATTTATTCTTAGTATTAGTGATGGAAATATCCTTACAAAAATAAAAATATTTAATGATCTCTAAAACGGTTTCTGTTAATTATATGATACTAGACTTCATTACATACCGGGGTTATTTGTAGTATACATGTGAATTAAACAACTAAACTTTTTCAAGAATCACAATATCCATTGGTGAAAGCGGTACAAAAATCCGTTGGCTTGTTTTTGAGTTTCATACCGACAGACAGGACTCGGTAGAGACTTAATTTTATAATATCAAGATTAAGATTAAAGTTATAATGCCGAGTAAGCATTTTCGGACCAGTCTCATTTATAAAATTGAATTTAAATACTAACTTTCGTAGTACAATAATTTTAAGCATTTTCCTTTAAATTAACAAAATGTCGCTTTAAGTTAATTTAGAATTGTAGACCATAAATATAGTAGGACAGCGGCTGTTTTACGTAATGAATTATCACTTTAGTTTATTTGCTTTTTGACGAAGGACGTTCTCAAAGATATTAGTTTAATAAAGTTGTGTTTGTAATTGATTCAGGTATTGTCTGTCATTTGAGTTTCTTGATGCCTGTCCCTCGATAGTTCTCTTAAATATAGCTAACGGGACTGGACATTATAATGTGGTTTACTTATTTTTTAGATTTTAGAAGGCTAACTTGGGGTAATCTAAATCTCGTATGAAGGCCGTTACTTGACTGACGGTAGTTAGGTGGAAATTATTTGTTGAAATATTTATACAAAAAAAATAAAATTCAATCCTAAAACTTAGATCTTAAAAATCCTCTTTTAGTGCTCCCTAGTCCCTACTAGAAGAAACTTCATTTTAAGTTTTTTTCGCCCAGTAGTTCCGGTTAGTAGTTGGTACACTCTACCTGTCTCACTTTAATCAGAGTTGAGCAAGTGTGTCTCCGCGGTGGTGTTCTCAACTTCCTTTAGTGACCGGGTTCACACGAATCTGATGTGGTCATAGTATGGCAAGCGAAATCGCGGCATAAGAGCCTATTGCCATCTACCGGGCACATTGTTAAGCGAGAGATAATTAACATTTTTAATATACACATAACTTCGAAAAGTCAGTGGTGTGTGCCCGGGGTAACTGGGGATCGAACCCGAAACCGTCGCCTTGGCAGTCCGTTACGTTCACCACTGGGCTATCGCTGCTTCTAATTCTTAAAATCTAATTCTGTAAAATATCAGAAAGAACTCAATAACAGCAAAATAGAATATTAGGGTAATATTACTTACCTACTCCTTAAAATTTAATAGATGAATAATAAAAATAGATATAAGAAGAACACCTCAACCATAAGTGTTGTTTGTGATTATTTTTGGGTAGTTATTAATGGCAGGATTTCATCAAGCGTAATTTCGTTAGTGTACCTCAAAAACTATACAGACTGAAGACCTTGGTCTAGGTCCTTGGAGGTCTTGAGTCCGTTTAGTTTTTGAGTTATACCGCGGACCAAAGGATGTACAGACAGATGTGATAAATGTTTATACATTTCCCTAGTCTGTCTACGGAAACCAGTAATATTAATATTTATTTGTTTAAACATGTGTTGTGTACAGGTGTTCCGAGTTAAATATGTTTTGCCTTAATAGACATACAAATATTAATATCAATAACAAAAAATATATAATTTGTCATAAAATATATCAAGTTTGCATCATTTCAAATAATTATATAATATATAAATACCTATAACCTTGTACAACGAAACCCTCTAAATTGGTTTTCGGCTACGACTAAAAATGCCTCTTTTTGCATTAACCTGACTAATAGAATTCAATCCACAGCTTGCATTTAAGACTCAATTTCAAATTATTTTCTATTCAGAAGGTAAACAAAATATTGGTTTACAAATTAATATTGCATATTACGAGAAGTCTGTCAGCGTAAGTATTTTGAATGCACAATATTATATAATAATATTCTACCACATTCACACAACACCATTTAGTCTCAAACTAAGCAAAGCTTGTACTATGGGTACTAGACAATGGATAAACATACATATATACTTCTTTTTTGTAAATACATACATATTATACATAGAAACAATGTGTTTATTCAGACACAGAGTGAGTTCAGACTAGACGACGGTGCATCACGACTTTAAGGCGAGGTTGCAGTACAGTGCGTAGCTCGACCTCACCCCCCGCAAAAACAAAACCACGGCGGTGGCGTCAGCGAGTGAGCGGGGGGAGGGGAGGGGGCGTTTCGTGTGTGCGTGTGCCACAGCGCAGCGTAAAAAAAACCGTAGATGAGTTATGCGAACTTCAAGAGTGGCACATTAAAAACAGGCTAAATGTCTCATTTGGCTTTAGTCGCGTACGCACTGCGGTCGGAAGGGCTCGCTCTTTTACTCGCGTGTGTGTACGTTACATTTGAAAATGTCGTCGTGTGTAATGAGATTTTACACAAACTATAGTAGGAAAATGACTAAAACTTATGGAATAACTTCTCATTCATGAGTATTACAATATTACAACGTTTTATTTACAATTTATAATATATTCAGTATCACAAATAATAGAGTGAATAAAAAAATTGTCATTTAGCGAGTGTAAAAGAGAAGCAGTATTGTGCGTGTTCAAAGACTAAAAAACAAAGTATCCAGATGGGACATTCGTAATAATAAAATACTGATGTGTGTTTTTGTCAAGTAATAAAAGTGATTTGAGGCTGAATCAACACAATATATTATTATTATAGAAATACAAAATCATACGTAAGTTACAAACATTGACGGATGATCAAAGTCCATTCACTTGTTCTTGTTTTTCTCCTTTCAGTATTAAACAACTAAGTAGATTGTACTGCACTGTTTTCGCTGCCGACCCACCGTACCCCTGGCAGTACCCCTGGGGGTATGGAGGGTCTTTCAAAGCTTAACTGTACTCCCAGATAATATTGTTGTGTAATTAGTATATTAATTTCAGTTCGTTAATTTCAAGTTCTACTATTTTGTGGGATCATTCCCAGTATAGTAGTAGTATTGAACAATTCTATGATAGAACTGTCCTAATTCTATTAGCACAACTTGATGAGGAGAACAGAACTAATGGGATAAGTAATAGGAAATATCACAGTCTAGTTCTATGTATGTTTTTACAAGGGTATTCAATAGAACTACTGCGAAAGATCTACGGATCACTACGGTGTCACGACATCGCGCTCATATATCCGTATGAACATGTTTTGTAGACGTTCATTTGTTTAATGTGTAAAACAAATGAACGTCTACAAAACAAATGAACGCCTAAAAAACAAATGAACGTCTACAAAACAAATAACTTACAGAAAGTGATCAGCTATCGATAGTGATTGCAGAAAAAAGGTGCATGCGATTTTCAACCTAATTGACATTAGTCAGAATTTATAATTTTATTACACTAATATTGCCAGAAAGCGAGAAAAAGCAAAAAAAAAGTTTGTCATGAATTGTCAATAAGGTCGAAAACCGCATGCACCTGTTTTTTGCAATCACTATCGATAGCTGATCACTTTCTGGTAGTAATTTGTTTT
Source organism: Euclidia mi (assembly GCA_944739405.2). Taxonomy (NCBI): domain Eukaryota; kingdom Metazoa; phylum Arthropoda; class Insecta; order Lepidoptera; family Erebidae; genus Euclidia; species Euclidia mi. The sequence continues at coordinate 110,741,685 of OX123184.2, read as the reverse complement.
GTAGACGTTCATTTGTTTTGTAAGTAGACGTTCAATTGTTTTGTAGACGTTCATTCGTTTAACACATTTTTATACATATATATTTATTCGGATATGTGAACGCGATGTTGTGACACTACCCTTGTAAAACATACATAGAACTAGTGGTAAATTTCCTATAACTGTTCCCATTAGTTCTATTCTTCTCATCAAGTTGTGCTAATAGAACTTGTGGGAAAAAAGTCTCACTAGTTCTATCATAGAACTGTTCAATAGAACTAGTGGGAATGATTCGACAGCGCAAGGATGATGATGATGACGGGTCTTCAACAGTACCACAGATTATACCTATAATATACAAAGCATTATAACCATTAGCAGTAATACCTAAACGTTTTATTCTCTAATTTATCTCCTTGTTGCACTATATCATCGTACTAGCGCTTGTCTTCGCTTGTCTAAAAATACAAAAACGTAAGTAGTAAGTCATTATCATACGAGAGATAACACTGTCCAGTTTAATGTCCACGTAGCACGTTGGTATAACACTACGAGCATTTCAGCCAGGAGTACGGTTAAGCTTTAAAAGACCCACCGTATTGCCAGGGCTACGGTGGGTCCGCAGCGCATAGTTTTTATATTAACGTACTGTTTTAGGTTTCCATTGAATGAAATGAGAAGAATAAAATGTACTTTTTTAATAAATGTTATAAATAAATCAGATCGACTTTTTATTTCCCTACCTTAAATGAATTAATCAAATTTACTTTGAGGCGAATTGAATTTACTCAAGACAGCTAAAGTGATCATGTCGCATCTGAGTCAAATTATTGTTTGTGAAACGGTCAGCATGATGTCACAATGCGCTTCGGTCCAGAGAGTATATGTTTATCTCTATTTCGCGCTTGCGATTAGATGTGCTATCTCACTTACACTTCTTATCTAATTCTTAGTGTGTCGTTATGACATATTTATATTAGTGTGCGTACGCTTTTCGCGATGCGTGCCACTCGTAAGCTCCGTCATGTTACCTTGTCAGTAACCTGTCTACGGTTTCTTACTAGTATGTCTATGGTTTGAACGATTGAGTTTGGAATACGAATTACACTGTACTTTTGCGAAAACGTACATGCGGGGGTGGAGGGGGATTTTGCGGAGCAACGACGTACGTCCGCCCTCAATCACGCCTAGACAGGCACTGATGAACGGCCGGCGAGCGATATAATGCCAACATTTTGACTATTTTTTTTCTTGGAGAAAAATGATAACGAAATTACAAAATCTGTTTTTACCATTTATTTTAAAATAAAGAGCTGCTTCTATTGATAATACTTTCATATAAATTCATTATGGAATGTCTAAGCAGAACACGTTTAAAATTGTAATTTAGTGCCATGTTTGTCATTTTTTTTTATCGAGCCAATCATTCCAAATCGTGTTTCTATCTTTACGATTTACTAGAAGATATGTTCAACTTTTATACTTTAATTTTTATTCATTAAAAATATCATAGTTCATTTGACTTTCAGACGTTCAAAAATCTTAAAAGTACTGTAACCTCGCCTTAAGATCTATATTGGAAGAGCTCATTCCGAGTGGAAACCGGATAACGACTTTGCATCGATAATATTTAATACTGGCTTTGGGTGATTTAGGTTCTATTATGTGGATTATCATTATCTCTATCAGTTTGTAGTATAAGCTGCATAGTGGTGTAGTGATTTTAGCGGTTGACAAGCGGTTTAGTAATGTGCCAATGGGTTTTGAACTTGGAACAAAAATTTGCCTCCTTTCTAAAAGGGAATCAAATTTTAAAGCAAAAACCGTAACGTTCCGTAGCATGCGTAGCGTAAATGGCAAAAAGCATAACCTTTATTAAAGATGGATAGCACTAGGAATATATACTTTGTAACGAAGGATTAACTATTTATTAATGGTCACAAAGTACACGCAGACTTGAAACAACGAATTGTGGATCACACAAAGAATTGTCGGTAATTTACTGGACGTAGTTTAGAACGCCGAAGTGATCGCTTAAGGTTATACCATACGTTCAGTTACTTTTGGATTTGAATGGCTTACGAAATGTGTTGGAATGTGAGCGTGGCAAGCTATCGAAATAAATACTGAAAATAAAAAAAGTACTTAGGAACCCCGAAGGTGCTAGGCTACAACGAAGTAGAGATGTGTGGAAAGAGGAGACGGAGGCCTTTGTCCTGTAGTGCGATGCTTCAGACTGAAAAAGAAAGTAGTGGTGCTAAATACAGGAGCGTTTTATATCCATAGCAATTATATTTAAATATCAAAATACTGATGATGATATCGTTACCAACGACTATAATGTTACTAACTTTAACATAATGTTATCCGTGGATGAGAGTGTTCTAGATCTAAAAGCTAGCTAACTAATAGACTCTAGATTATACCACGAAACACAAAGAGGCTTATTGATAATACGGTTATACGGTCTGTTTGCACCGTATGTGCACCGTATTTCGACAGCCATTTTAGTGAAACTACGTTTGGTTGCGTTGTCAAGCGCTCTCTATGCATCCGCTAAACGAACCTAATCGGTTAAACCAAATGCGTTCGGTGCATTCTGCTAGCGAGAGGTGCTAGATTGGAAATGGCGACATTGGGTTTAACATGAAAACAAAAATGTCTGAGAGAATAAATCTAAATTCATGAGTAATTTACAAATATGTTGTTCTTTGGAGATATTATTGTGTATTTTCGATACTAAATTGGTGCCAAAAAAAAATGTTGTTTAAATTTGTCATTATTTGTGAATACTTAATAATGTAGATTCGCTCATTAGCGAGAAGCTTGGCATAATTAAAAAATAGCCATTTTTGGGCAACACGACTTCAAACTTTAAAAAATTATAAAATAAATAATATAGTACATAATATGTACTATATTATTTATTTTGTTGTATTTATATGCATATTATGCATAGATTTATTAGGTTGAATGTTTTTGTTATTTATTAGTATCATTGTAAAATTAAAACTACTACTAAAATGCAAGAACTTAAGTTATTATTCCAAGTTTTCTGTAATAGGGTATCACTTGTGACGTTATAACAGATAAAGCATTATTTAATATTTGTATTATTTATAAATAAGTCTATGTTGATAGTAATTATTTTACTCAGATGGGTTTTAAATGAAACTAAGTCGTTATTGAAAATAAATGTGTGTATTATTTAGTATTTTAATTGTGTCTAATAAAATAGACACAACATCTGTAGTAGGTACTTAAGAAATGAAATACTTAATCAAAAATATCACAAAAATAATTAACTTTGAATTAAACTTTAAATCACTTTGTTTTACATTGCTCTTATCACTAATCTTTGTAATATCAGTCTTGAGATCACTTTTTACTTACGAACCTAAAATATAAAAAATGTGACGACTAAAACTAACAACTCTAAAGAGAATTATAAAAAGGAGCGTAATATCTGGGAATGGCATTTTTCTTGATCAAATCCAACAAACTATCTTTTTTCTTCTTACTTAATCTGGGTTTTCCTCCATACGCTTTTTTCACTTCAACCTCTACAGTTTTTTTTCTTTTTTATCACTTCTGCTTTTTTAAACGCCTGTTCTTCATAAGAAGTTTAAAAAAATATGGTACGAGGATGATTCTTGTCTATTGTTACCACTTTTAAATCTCCAATTTTTATAGCATTTCCGTCTGCATCTTTTGTTATGTTTATACCCATTTGGGAACACGCATCTTTCCAATCAAGAAAATCTACATTGTTCGTAATATTTACCCAAAAAGGCTCAGGTTTTGATCTAACAGTTTTGACTGCAGTAATGAAAGCTTGAGGGGTGTACATTGGACCACCTCTGATTTGCTTTTTAACCTGCCGTTCAGTGAGAGAATGAGCACAGTCACCCTCATTTTGGGTGTGGCCCTTTATTAAATATTTATGAGTTATTGTTTTTATATTTGGGTAACGTTGCACAACAAACATGTACATAGCCAACATCATTTTATTTTTTTGCTGACCCTGAACTGTACGGATGGGAAAATCTGTGACTCCAAGCGTATTTTTAAAAAACAATTTTCACAGTCTTACTTTTTGTCATGCAAATTAAAGTAAAATGCATTATTGTACCGGCGCTTTTCTCGGGTGCCGCCTATGCGCACATAGCGATACTTTGGTACAATAGCCTCCATACAATTAGAAATATAATTCCACTGTTTTGAAATATTGCCTAACATCCAATAATCATGAAATATAGACATTCTTTCTGCTTCTGTAAACTTCGTGCTGCACTTCATTTTGCAAATTTCTGAGCAGGAAATTTTTAATTTTACGCTCTGGTACAATTTTGTTAGAGGTACTTACTCACATAGGACTTTCCTCCATTTCTTAGTTTTCTCAAAACATTATTTTTCCACTTATTTTCATCTCTTTTACGTTTTCCTCTCTTCTCTGTTGTATTTTCTGTATTTTCTTGTTCTGGAACATTATTGACATCACTAGTAATAAGCGAACCTGATCGTACCGGTGACTGTCTGAATTGGTCATCATAAGCTTCATCAAAAATTATTGGAGACACAGGAGCTTGATTTTCAGGTGGTTGGTATGGATCCTTGACAGAATCATCACTATCTGCAAAAGAAATAAAATAATGGACGAATAGTAGTATTACTAAGAATTAATCTCTTATTTTATCACAGGAAGTTGTAAGTCAAAGCTGTACATTTAGGTTTCCTGTATCAATGCCCCTGGGAATCAAAAGCGGAACCTTTTAAGCTGTGCTCTAAAAAGTAATGAGTCTCCTTAGCAGCCAAAAATCAAACCAACAACGCAGCTAAAAGTACGCCTCGACTAAATAAAAATGAAAAAATGCGTAATTTTACTATTGGAATAGGGCTGAAAAATACCTTCAATGAATGAGGTAGATGATGAAGAACCTGATGTGCTGCTGTAGGAAGAACTCGAGGAAGAGGAGCTGTTCAAACCACTGCGTTGAGTATTTTCACTATATTCATTTGAACAAACAATGACCTCGGTTTTATCGGCTTCATTGTCGTTTTCTAAAAATCAAGTAAACAAGGAAATTAAAACAGTACACAAAATAAATTAGGAACTGGGCTTCTAACGTATAAAATAAGTAACTATTATTTTACCATTTTCATGTGATATGGATTCCAAAGGTTCTTCCACATTTTGATTAATTACTGCCAATATTTTTCTCCCTCTACTATTATTATGCGAATCCATCGTAGACCACTATAAAAGAAGTAGGTACTATAAACAGAACATTGTTTTTATTAATAATGACATGACATAGAATAATACAAATAAAATCACGAATACACCGTAGTTTTAACAACAACAACAACTTAACCTAAAATGAGACATTACTGAAACAGTATATTTTGTTTTTATTTGCTATCAAAAACGTTTAATGACGAAATATGATTGTTGGTAGTTATAAGTGTTTCCAGAAAGAATGTCATAACGCAAAATTTGACGGTGGGTTTTTAAACGTATTTCTATTATAAGGCCGTCATAAATATAGTTATGTCATTCTTCTATTAAAGGATTGTGTGAGATTGTCGACTTACCTTTGCAAAAAGAACGTCATAACACTAAATATGTATGTCGTCGTCGCTGAAAACAACCGCGTATACATGCAACGATGTCGAAACAAAGCGGCGATGAGTGTGCGACGGAAAATAAAGTCACAATCTCTCTCGCTCTCTCATTTTAAAGCATAGCATTGTGGCGTTTTTGCAGCAAAAGGAATAAAATATGCCGGATTCGCCTGTATACTAAAGTCAAAATTGCAGATTTTTTAGTTATGTCACTCTTCTCGCAAGTGAGCGAATATGTTGTTTAGCCTCTTAAGATACTTACGGTAGCACTATTAAAAATATTATTTATTTAATTCTACTACAAAATACAATAAAATACTTGTCTTTATTTTATATCAAACATCAATCACAAGAATTTCACTGGCCTGTTCAGTTGTTGTTCGGATCTGTTCTAAATCGAAATCAAACCCACATATGGGTTCAATCTGTTGTTTGACTAGCACGACGATTATTAGTTCTGTGTCTATATACAATTTGTTTATAATACATTTATGAATATAAAAGTAAAGTACTTTCATGATTACCGTAATAAAAGCTCTACCAGAGGCTTAATTAGGATCAGATTGCTGTGTTTAAGGTGAGAGAGTACCTAAGAATAACAAATATCATACCGCAGTGATATTAATGTCTGTTATTAATTAGGGGCCGTCTGACGAACGCTGATAAGAGAAGGCAGGCATAATAATGTCAGAAGAATGCCCACTTTATTACATAATTATCGTTACGAGAAATTGTTCGCGATCAACGCTCAAACTCCGTACTAAGTGTTACACACAAAAGTGTAATAAAATTAGTGTTACTTCATGCTGAACATTTTACGAGAAAAAAAGCCCTAAAAGGTTAATTTATTAGTACAGTTATAAAGTTTATACTTTAACGTAACCTTATGGTTACGGCCAAACTTGTGTCTTGTAGTTACCTGAATAACGGCAATAAGCGAGTGTGGGTCAGCTTTAGTACACGCGAAACTGCTGAATAAACTGGTGGTATTACGTGTTTAATACTCTACACCGAGTTTACGACGGTCAACAAGTTTCCTTGATTGAATATTATAACAGGTAATGATAACTTTATTGAATTATAACTTTTGTGGCGAGTTTGACTTCAGTACATACGGCTACTTTTCAGGTTTGTAGTATTTACAAGCAAAATATGCACTACTCACTGTCCTGTCAATCGTTGTTTTTTAAGTGGATAGTAATATTAACTGCCAAGAATACATATTAAGTATGTTGATCAGTTATCTAATTACTACAGTATAAACTGCTTAGTTTACTGACATAGGTATCAGGTATTCGTACTATTTTGAGAGGCTTTTACGAAAACAGCCTTAGGTAGGTAAGGCGTATGCCTTAAAACATATCAGGTAACCTTAAGCAAAACATGTACATGTTGTGATTCTTGTCATTACAATGCATAGACCTACATACATACATACATATACTCACGACTTTTTCCCGTCGGGGTAGGCAGAGACAACAGAACGCCACTTGCTCCTATCCTTACAAACCTCACGCGCTTCCTCTACACTCATTACTCTTTTCATACATGCTCGCCGGTTGCGGGTACTTCGGACCTTTCCGTTTCTTAGGATGTCTCCAATTTGGTCGAAGAATGTCCGCCGAGGTCTGCTGCGACCGACTTGCCCACACACATTTGCCTTATATATCTGATTCGTCATTCTTTCTTCACTCATTCGCTCCACGTGTCCAAACCACCTAAGCATTCCTTTCTCAATCCTTGTCACCACATCTTCTTTCAGTCCACTGCTCTTTCGTATAGTTGCATTCGGAATTCTATCAATCAGTCTTACCCCACACATACTACGCAGTGATCGCATCTCAACTGCGTTAATTCTACTTTCATGCTTTTTCTGCCAAACCCAGCTCTCACTTCCAAACATCAACGTGGGGACAAGCACTCCATTGTGAACCGCCAATCGTGCCTCTTTTGCACCGTCTGACCGTTCATAAACGCCCACAGTGCTCCATTTACACGATTTCCCGCAGTCACTCTCCTTTCAATGTCTCCCTCACATCTTCCGACCCTTGTTAATACGCTACCCAAATATACAAATTCCTTTACTTGCTCTACAATTTCACCTCCAATCGTAATATTACACTCAGTCACACTTTCATCTTTTTCAAACATCATCACTTTCGTCTTTAGTGCATTAACTTTCATACCTTTCGCTTTAAAGCTCTTGTTCATGCAGTCCATCATGTATTGCAACTCATTTGCCGATGATTCAAGAATGACTTGATCATCGGCATATAAGAGGCGCTTAACACGCACTCCTACCATATCGATCCCGCATTCAGTTTCTCTCATATCATTCATGCAGCTATCCATGAATACGTTGAACAACCAGGGCGAGGCTGCACACTCTTGTCTGACACCTTGGGAGATGTCAAACCAGTCAGAATAGGCACCATTGATTCGGACACAGGCTCTAGAACCCCTATGCAGGGATTTCAGAGCCCTTATTATAAAGTTGTCTACCCCATACATGGATAACATCTTCCATAATTCCTTTCTATTCACCCTATCATAAGCCTTTTCCAAGTCTATGAACGCGCAATACACCTTCTGGTTTTTTGCCAGACATTTTTCGGTGACGCAGCGCAAGGAAAAGACTTGATCCGTACATCTCATTCCCTTCCGAAATCCCGCTTGCACATCCCATATCTTGTCATTAGTCACATTTACTACTCTGTCAATCAAAATTCTGGCATACATTTTTCCAACAACACTAAGAAGGCTGATCCCGCGATAATTTTGACATTCCTGCTGCGAACCTTTGCCTTTATAAATTGGAACAAGCACTGTCTTCGTCCAGTCATCTGGAACTTGGCCCTGTTTCCAGCATAGATTAAAAAGGCGATGCAGCAGGTTAACTATGAGTCCGTCGCCAGCCTTCAACATCTCAGTCGTCACTCTATCACATCCAGCAGACTTTCCTGACCTCATACCTTTTAACGCTTTCATAATTTCATCCATGCCAATTTCATCAGTCGGGCTCACAAACATATCTATAGTTTCTTCTTTCTCTATTTCACACACATCTTTCTCAAATAAACTCTCAAAATAATTATTCCAGCGCTCTAGTATCTTTCTTTCTTCATTCATGGCTTCACTTCTTTCATTCCTAATCACTTTCATCGATGTACTCATATTTTTACCTCGCGCTTCTTTCACGAGTTTCCAAAAGAGTTTTATATTCTCTCGGAAACTTGCGCCGTTCCTCATACTTCTCCTTTTTCTCATTCTTCTTCCTCTCTATACATTCTTTGACTCTAGTTTTCACACATCTATACTTAGTATCTTCTTGGGTTTACGCGAATGTTACACATTGAAATTAAACTACAGTTTACGGATTTTATCGCGATGTATTGGTTTCACTAAGTTATTACATTTGAAACTAATGATCACTATATTTTTAATTTATTACTAGCCGACGTTTCGAATTCTTTACAGAATTCATGTTCACGGCAGACTGAGGTGATATTTGTCTTTTTCCTGAATGTATAAGTTATCTCAAAGTACCCGAACATTTTTCATCTACTGGTGTTACTATTTACGCAGAATGAGCTCACAGTGTCCTTAGGTCTTCTGGTGACTTTGTCCTTCTTGGGTTTCATTAGCCTTATGACAGGGTCCCAAGCTGGAGGAACATTCCAACCATCTTCCCTATTGAAATTAGGGTGTTTTTTAATTTCAATAGCCTCTCGTATCATCCTTGGAAGAAAAACGGTGTTCTTTTGCGAGTATCTGTGGTTCATCAAATCGCAGGTAGTGGTTGGGTCCCTGTTCCACATGTTCACACACAGCAGACTTTGTTGAGCGTTTATGTTTTATGTCAGCTATATGTTCTTTGAGTCGAATGCCTATGCTTCTCTTGGTTTGTCCAATGTATGAGAGCCCACATTCGCAGTCAATTTTGTAGACACCGGCCTCTTGCAAGGGTAACTGACACTTGACAGATGGTAATAATTGACTGATCTTCGTTGGCGGCTTGTAGTAAGTTTTGATAGAAGCTCGCTTCAAGATGTAGCCAATTTTGTCGGTCACGCCCTTGATGTATGGGAGGACAGCAGGTTGTCTTTCTACTGTGGCTGGTTTTTCTTTCTTCTGGGTTCTGTGACAGTGGCGCGGCGGTCGGAGCTTGTTGTCTTGCAGAACTTGCCTGACATGTTGAAGCTCAGCGTCCAGGTGTTTCTTGTCACAGATCCCGCGGGCTCTCTGAAACAGAGACATTCCTACAGTAGCTAACTGTTTAGGATGGTGGTGAGATTCACCGTTTAAGTACCTATTTGTATGGGTCTTTTTCCTATACACAGTGTGGCTTAAGGAGTTGTTTTTATTCCGGATGACAAGTACATCTAAGAAAGCTAAAGAATTGTTTGCCTCTAATTCCATTGTGAATTGTATTTGGTTATTAATAGAATTAAGATGGTTTAGGAAAGCATTAACACTATCTGTTGGTAAAATTGTGAAAGTGTCATCTACATACCGCTTGTAGAACCTCGGTGTGATGGTGGCAGTCTGCAGGGCTCGCGCCTCGAAGTCCTCCATGAAGATGTCAGCGACAACAGGCGATACTGGAGAGCCCATTGCTACACCATCTACTTGTATGTAGTATTTCTTGTCCCATAACAGATAGCCCGTTGTCAGGCAGTGTTTAAGTATTTCTGCATATTCCTCAGGCATGTTGTTTTCTGTCAGCTTCCTTCTAGTAATTTCTACACAGTCAAGTACTGGTATGCATGTGAATAATGACTGTATATCAAAACTAACCATAGTTTCCTTGTCAGAGAGATGTAGGTGTTTGATTTCACTGACAAAATGGTAGGAATCTTTCACATGTGCTCTCGTATTGCCTCTGAGCGGTGAGAGAATCTTTGCCATGTGTTGAGCCAGTCTGTAAGTTGGTGCGCCTATCTGACTAACTATCGGGCGCAGAGGAGCGTTTTCCTTGTGTATTTTCGGTAGCCCATACATTTGAGGTGGTTTTACACACGATGGTATTAAATATTTCACGTCCAAATTAAGTTTTTCGGAGTATTTCTTAACAATATCACAAGTTTGCTTGAGTATTTTGTTCGTAGGGTCTGACTTAACCAACTTGTAGGTACTTTCATCCGACAAAAGATGTTCCATTTTTTGTTTATACTCGGACGTGTCCATCACTACCGTTGCATTTCCTTTATCTGCTCGGAGTACTGTAAGTTCAGGCCTAGCTTGTAACTTCTTCAGTGCGAGATATTCGGTCTTTGGTAGATTCCTTGCCGGCACTTTCGATTGACGTAATACAGCAGAAACGTCCTGTCGTATGGCCTCGAAATCTTCCTTACTCACATTGTTCTTCACTAGGCAATCCTCAACGTTGCAAATAATGGTTTCATACGGTATTCTTGATGGAGTTATCGCGTAATTTAAACCTCTGGTAAGCACTTTCTCGGTATTTTGATCTAACATGTGTTTTGACAGATTGACAACTGTTTGTCTATGGGCGGACGATAGCGTGTGATTGGTCCGTGCGAAAACGTTCTGTTTCATGTTGTACTGGTCATTTGATTTTTGTTGTAATTTTTCAAATTTTTGAATTTTGTTACGTTTACACGCATAATATTTTGATGTTTCTCTATTGTTTATTGCATCTATGCATTTTTTAAAATCAAATGAAGTTATCAATCTGTATATTTCGTTAGATAAATTCTCAACATTTCTATTTATTCTGCGTAAGTCAGCTCGGTGTTCATGGATCTTTTGTATGAGTAACTTATGACTTGCCTGTTTTAAGATCTTAGCGCTCCCACGTATGTCCTTCTTGGCTGATATCTTGCAGCATGTAGGGATGAGATCGTGATCTCGGCATCTCTTCAAGAAATTTAAAGATGTTATGTATTTTGCGCGCTTGGTTTGTAGATCTTCTAACCGGCGTATTTTTGTTGCTGTTTCCAGTCCGTACTGGTTCACATAGTATCTTCTTGGGTTTACGCGAATGTTACACATTGAAATTAAACTACAGTTTACGGATTTTATCGCGATGTATTGGTTTCACTAAGTTATTACATTTGAAACTAATGATCACTATATTTTTAATTTATTACTAGCCGACGTTTCGAATTCTTTACAGAATTCATGTTCACGGCAGACTGAGGTGATATTTGTCTTTTTCCTGAATGTATAAGTTATCTCAAAGTACCCGAACATTTTTCATCTACTGGTGTTACTATTTACGCAGAATGAGCTCACAGTGTCCTTAGGTCTTCTGGTGACTTTGTCCTTCTTGGGTTTCATTAGCCTTATGACAGGGTCCCAAGCTGGAGGAACATTCCAACCATCTTCCCTATTGAAATTAGGGTGTTTTTTTATTTCAATAGCCTCTCGTATCATCCTTGGAAGAAAAACGGTGTTCTTTTGCGAGTATCTGTGGTTCATCAAATCGCAGGTAGTGGTTGGGTCCCTGTTCCACATGTTCACACACAGCAGACTTTGTTGAGCGTTTATGTTTTATGTCAGCTATATGTTCTTTGAGTCGAATGCCTATGCTTCTCTTGGTTTGTCCAATGTATGAGAACCCACATTCGCAGTCAATTTTGTAGACACCGGCCTCTTGCAAGGGTAACTGACACTTGACAGATGGTAATAATTGACTGATCTTCGTTGGCGGCTTGTAGTAAGTTTTGATACAAGCTCGCTTCAAGATGTAGCCAATTTTGTCGGTCACGCCCTTGATGTATGGGAGGACAGCAGGTTGTCTTTCTACTGTGGCTAATGAAACCCAAGAAGGACAAAGTCACCAGAAGACCTAAGGACACTGTGAGCTCATTCTGCGTAAATAGTAACACCAGTAGATGAAAAATGTTCGGGTACTTTGAGATAACTTATACATTCAGGAAAAAGACAAATATCACCTCAGTCTGCCGTGAACATGAATTCTGTAAAGAATTCGAAACGTCGGCTAGTAATAAATTAAAAATATAGTGATCATTAGTTTCAAATGTAATAACTTAGTGAAACCAATACATCGCGATAAAATCCGTAAACTGTAGTTTAATTTCAATGTGTAACATTCGCGTAAACCCAAGAAGATACTAAGTATAGATGTGTGAACACTAGAGTCAAAGAATGTATAGAGAGGAAGAAGAATGAGAAAAAGGAGAAGTATGAGGAACGGCGCAAGTTTCCGAGAGAATATAAAAGAATATGAAGATATGTTATAAAACTCTTTTGGAAACTCGTGAAAGAAGCGCGAGGTAAAAATATGAGTACATCGATGAAAGTGATTAGGAATGAAAGAAGTGAAGCCATGAATGAAGAAAGAAAGATACTAGAGCGCTGGAATAATTATTTTGAGAGTTTATTTGAGAAAGATGTGTGTGAAATAGAGAAAGAAGAAACTATAGATATGTTTGTGAGCCCGACTGATGAAATTGGCATGGATGAAATTATGAAAGCGTTAAAAGGTATGAGGTCAGGAAAGTCTGCTGGATGTGATAGAGTGACGACTGAGATGTATTTTGTTTCGAGTTTAACAGCCAGTCCCTAACGGCGGGGCAGACTGCCGGGTTTGTTTCAAGTTTTCCTTCTCTATGGTTAAAGACGTCAATATTTATTTTATTTTGATGACAATGCGTCCGTCGAAATACCTTAGTCGCCTTTTACGACACCTCGGTAGGAGAGAGGGAGGGCTATTCTACTCCGCCGGACACCACTCGGCCTTGTGATTGGTATAATAGTCAGCTGTCGAATCTGACAGTTGTTGTTAGACAAACGACGCGTCTGCACATCATGTAGTAATAGATATAATTGTAATAACAGAGTAGCGGTTATGTTAATGTATTGTAACTTGATATTCGGCTTATGTAATAATAATTTTTTGGAACAATGTTTACCACTGTTTACGTAGTCAAACTATGTGTAACCCGTGGCAATCAAATTATTAGTTAAAATACATACATATTGCTTAATACATATGTATCTGTATTTAGAAAATTCTTCAATGACTAACTGACAGGCAAAGCAAAGCCAAAACTATTGAACGGAAGGAACTGAAATTTGGCATAATATATGTGTTACTTGTAGACCGTAAGGGGGTATTAAGATGGGCTTTCCCAATTTCTCACGCGATTGGCCGGTAAGTATTCCTATTTATAACTAAACTTATTATTCTTTTAATACACGTGTCCGACAGGTTAAAGCCACAACAACTCTTACTGTGATAGTTGTAGTAAAGTGTTTTGATTCGAATCTTGTAAGTAGTAGGTACTATTTATAACTAGTTCTCTTTCTGTACACGATTACTCGTGTCCAATGCTAGAAAGCCGTTCCAACTCTAACTGCAATAGTTATAGTAAGGTGTTTTGATTCGACACCTGTATGTTTTTCTATTTATAACTACTTATTATTCTCACTAAACACGTGTCCGGCGGGTGAAGGCCATCCCAACGCTTACTGTGATAGTTGTGTTTTAGTTTATAGAGACCTATTGAAAATCATCTCAAGGTAGGTTGGAATACTGACGTATATGTTTCCATATCACATCGAACTTGTTTAGAAAAACATTCCACCAGTTTCAGAGTGAATTCAGAAGGAAAGTATATTTACGTAAAAGTTTGAGTTTGTAAAATTGTTATGGCAGCTCCAAATAAATTCATTAATTATTACGGATTGCTCTACAACTTACGGATGCTGGATATAAATAAGCTTATTGTATAAACCAATATTAGCCCAAAAAACAGAGCCATTCTGTTGCTTAACAACTAAAGTTGTTATATTCATGTAAAATATGTCAAGCGACCACATATATACACGTAAGTAGTACACAGTGAGTACACACATTTAACAATACCACTAGTGCCTGTAACAATATGTTTTCAGAAAATTGTCAGAGCAACGTAAACAAATCAATATAAGCTGTACTCAAAAACAAATTAGAACCTAAACATGCAGAAATTTCTTATTCATGACTTTTACAAATATAAACATTGTGTTCGAATAGAAGTTGTAGTGCGAATTGTTTTTTCCATGTACTCTGACATATGCACAGAGTAGAACTATACGTTCTAACGAGTAAAACTGCACTGTACTCAGGTAATATAAAAATGTTTATAGTAAAATTTTAAATATTTTAGGTTTTGGTATAGTTTAAATTAGATGTCAAATGAAACAGTAAATCGGGTTAATGTCAAACTAATTCTTGAAATAAACAGAGCAGTGGTATCCTGTTGTTGAAATGATGGTGTGATTTGTGGGTGCAGGGAACGTAATTAGTCATTTGTAAAATACGATATGAATTAGTGTAACAAGTGCATATAACTTTTTAAATAAGTGATTTTAATCGTCTAATGACGTAAAATGAAAGTTGAAATGCTATTACATCAGACATCGTCAGGGCATGATGGACCCTTGTTTTAAATGCTAGCATGTCTACTATTATTGTCCACGCACACATACCCACGTATGTGTTTTTCATTTGGGTTTGTGTTTAGATAATTCATGTGTGGATTGTTTTGCGTGCTTACAACCTCTAGAAGATTATACTTAGCATCAATATCGTTTTATGTGAGTCTGTGTTGAATAGGTATCCTTAAAATAATATGATTGTAATTTATCTCTATCTTTTTCGTAAATTTAGCTCCATTTTGTTGGCATTCATATTTTAATTTTAAATGTACAGACTTCTTATCTCGCTTGCCAGCATACCATAATATTTTTGGAGGCAATATTATAAATTCATCGGTGCCTCTCCATATAATTATTGCGTAGGTCGACTACTCATGAATAATGTGGGAGGTTATTGAGATTTTACCCTAGATTACTAACATGTTAATATTAGGGACTAAGTTCACGTTAATTAAAATTATATCACAATGGCACATCTTTAGCTTTTTCATGTCTGTACTCTTTCTGGAATTTACAAGTTATGTGACATTATATATTATTTAATTGATTTATAATAGGTATGCAAAATATAATCTTGTGTAATCTGTCTTCTAGTGTAATTTGCAACGTATTTTTAATCTGGCTCTCGCTGAGTGTACTCGGAAGAATATGCATCCAAATTCGAATCAAAATACTGGTCTAGCAACTGCGAATTAAAAGTGACGAGACTAACTGAAATAAAAAAACTTTTTGAGACCACCACTGCACCTAAGTAATACAACGATAGGACAAAGAAATCTTTAAGGTTTGTTTTTGATAAATGTATTATGTTTTGTAAAAAGACATAGAACAAAAGTTGTTGTTGTTGATTATGATTGGTAGCGCCATCTATCTTTTCTATTGATAGTTAATTATGTCAACACCTAGCTAATAAATTCCTTTGCATACCGCAGTGTCAAAACGAGCGATCTTTTATCCTTTTCCTACCCAAAGGCACGCCTCGCTCTAATTGGTCGCGGAATTCAATGACACTGCGACGAAGGCTGAGATCAATCGTCACGCTGATCGGTCGCGTGCTTACGCAGCCTCGCGCCGCGCCGAACGTGTGCAATACCGCAATATTTACCGCTTTAATACTATAAACGAGAACTAAACCGCCCGCGGGTGTAGTGGAGTGATCTGTGCAGCTTCAAACTAGATCAAAAGGGAGTGATCTGTTTTGTGGCCCGACTCTGGAAGACGCCGGCGGCCGCCATTTTGTAAAGAAAAAGACTGACTTGCAAGGTAAGGCGTGCCTACTATATCCTATGGTTATAAGATCGCCCGTTCACCCACTCTTCTAGGCGATTTACCAGCCATTCTTGATACAGTCCACAATATTAATATTTTTCCATATCACGAAATCGCCTAGTACATATTTCGGTGCAACGCCGAACCATTTTTTGGTCCGTATGAAGCCGAATTCATTTGCGTTTATACGTAAACTCTCGTTTATCTCACGTAGGTATCTTCTAGAAGTACCTACCTAGGTATTTATAGCACCTAGCTATACTCCTAGTCCATTTACATACCCATTACGTGGTTACTTCCGCACGCTTCCGTAGGTAATATACTTTTATGTAGCTACCTACTAATCTGAAATATCTACCCAATTATTATTACTAGAACTATCATAGTTACCTTGTAAATTCCATATTTCAAGCACTTTTTAGTTCCACCGCCTTAAAGTTGTTGCCTACTTACGAATAACTACCGCATAAACACCTACTTAGGTAAAATAATAGGTACTTTAGGTATTCTTATTTTGATTCGGTCTCATTAGCTTATACCTACGTAAGCATGGCGCAACAAAAGAAGCCATGCATGTCGAAAGAAAAAGAGCTGACAATCTTGGAAGCTAAACGTAATATTTTATTTGAGCGTATTCAAAACATTTACGAGCGCTCAAAAACTGCCGCTACTTCCGATATTAATAGGGAATCATTTCTTAGTTATTGTATGGCAGTAGATAGTATTCGAACAGATTTTCATAAGTTGTTAGACGATTATAACGCAAGATTGCTTTCTATTAATCCTGATGAACAGCCAATTATCAGGCGTACAGCTCATTCGAAGATCTTTATTTTATCATCAAGCGCATACAATCACAATTGGAGGGTAGATATTCCGCACAGCCCGTTTCTACTGGACCAGCGGTTTGAGCGCCGAGATTACCGCCAATTGAGCTTATGTCACTTGATGGCGATATACGAAATTGGCCGTTATTCTATGCGAGTTTTAAGTCTATAGTGCACGATAACGGTTCTCTGACAGATGCTGACAGGTTGTACTATTTAATAAGGTAAGCTGTTACCGAAGGCCCAGTCCGTATTTGCAGGTGTCACACCCAGTGCTGAAAACTATCAGGTCATATTCCAGTCACTACTTGATAGGTATCAAGATACTCGTGTTCTAGCGTCTACATACTTTGATCAAGCTTTAAATCTTAAACTGTCCGGTGCCGCGTCTGTTTCGAATTTCCAGCTGTTTATAGACAACTTTGTTGCCGCAGTTAGTTCCCTTAAAAACTTGAAATTAAAAGCTCTTTCCGACTTTATGTTTCTTCAACTCGCCTTAAAAACGTTTGACACTGAAACTATTCGTGCTTTCGAGATGACGGAACGTAATTATAAAATACCTACACTAGATAGTTTTATTTCTTTCATCAAAGATCAGTGTCAAATATTTCATAATACGCAGTCTAGTTCATCTAGCTCGTCTAATAATAATAACAGCAAACAAAAGTCGAATAAATCGCGAAATAGCAATAATAACTCGGTCCCTAATCCGCAATCTTACGTAGCATGCTCGGAATCTAATAATAATAATTCACAGAAGTGTCTGTGCAGTAATTTATTTATTTATTTATTTATTTATTTTAAAATCAATTACTCACTCCACTTACAGTTTCCCAACACGTAGAGAGAGTCAGGAATAACAATTAATAATGTTATTATATGGTTGCTTAAAGCTTTACCGATAACTACATTACATTAAAATTAAATTAATAAATAATTAATTATAAATTAGTATCAATAAATTACTACTAATGCTATACGAATTTCACTTAAAAATTTATAATATGTTTTCATTAAATATAATTTCATAATAATAAAAATACATAGGTACCTATAAATTATTAAAATAAATATGACTAGATCGACATAAAAAAATCGTAGCAGTGTCTTTGGAAGTCTCTTATTGGATTGAAAAATATGTCTACATCAAACTGGTGAGCAATCAGAGCATTAAGTGCAGAAATGGCACGACAAGTAGGGGCAAATTGTGCCGTGCATGTGCGAACCTGCGGTGCCGCAAGCAGGCGGCGCGAGCGCAGCCGCACGTACTGAGTTGGTGCGGATAATCCACAACGTGACAACGCTTCTGAGTTGTCTATTTTGCCATTAAGCACTAAAAAATAATGAGCCAGAAGCGCCCATTTGCGCCTAAATTCCAGAGTATTAATACCTACCATACCTGACACGAACAGAGACGGATATAAATACGGATAATACCCGTACATTTTTTTATAAAGAAACCGCGCGAATTTACGCTGCACTCGTTCCACTAACAGTTTATACTTTGCCTCGTGTGGGTCCCAAATAATGGAGTTGTACTCTAGCTTGGAACGTACGAATGCAAAATACAACGCCATGATTACATCTCTGTCACTAAATCGAGCAGCCTGTCTCATAACAAAGCCTAGCGACTTATAGGCTTGATTAAATATCGTGGTTATATGGGTGTTAAAGGTTAACCTAGCGTCTATATACAAACCAAGATCGCGGATTTCCGTTACGCGCTCCAGCGGGACACCGGATAATTTATAAGCATAAGTGAGGGGTGCGTGTGACCGTGTAAGAGTGATAACTTTGCACTTAGAAATATTAAACTCAAGCTGGTTATGCTCACTCCAAGCTACGACATTATCGATATCACTCTGGAGCGCGTCACAGTCCTCTACGCTCTTAACCCCAGAAACAGCTTCAAATCGTCAGCGAACATAAGGCACCTTGCCGCCTCCAAGACCTTCGGCAAGTCATTAATCATAATAAGAAATTGAGTCGGACCCAATGTGCTGCCCTGACTCACACCAGAACTCGTTACATATAGCTCTGATCGGTTCCCTAATATTTGAACGTACTGAATCCTATTTTTAAAGTAGCTACAGAAAAACCTGAGTAGATTTGGCGAAAACCCAGCAGTTGCGAATTTCTTTAGAAGCAGATCGGTCTGGACACGGTCGAACGCTTTTGTAAAATCGAAATAAGCTGCGTCGACCTGGTATTTTTTGTCCATTTCAGCAGCTGCGTAGTCTACAAAATTTATGAGATTCGTAGTAGTGGATCTACCCGACCTAAAGCCGTGTTGGAACTCGCTCAATTGGGTCCGAATCTGTCCAGTAATGTGACGATTTAATATGGACTCGAACACCTTGCCGAAAGCTGACAGAACAGCAATGGGCCTGTAGTGCGTGACGTTAGATTTTGAGCCATCCTTAGGAATTGGTGTGACACGTGACACCTTCCATAATGCTGGATATGAAGCCGTTCCTAGAGCCAGGTTGTAAATATACAACAAAGGCTCCTCAAACACTGATATGCAATCTTTTACCAAAAATGGTGGAATGCCATCTGGCCCAATAGAGGAGTGAGCCTTTAAACGTCTTACCGCATACCTTAAGTCAGCAGCAGTGATCTGATCCACTGTAATGCTCGGCGGAAGCGCTGAAGTGGCGTGACGCTCGCTAACGTTATGAGACAGCACTGGCCGATCAGAGAGAAACACAGACTTAAAAAACGTAGCGAACGCATTCGCAGCCTCCGTACCCGTAACCACTCTGCCGTCATACTCGTATTCTTCAGCGGTACGTGTTGAACAGCGTTGGTCTTGAACAAATGCCCAGAATTGTTTTGGATCCGTCTTTATAGCCGCCTCTGCCCGAGCCACGTAATGTTTATAGGCTAGGTCAATCAATTGTTTCACACGTTGCCTATAGAATTTATACATTTGACCACAATTCGGATTGTTTAGTTCTTTGTATTTTTTGAAAAAATAATATTTGTCTTTTATAGTTCTAATAATCTCGGATGTATACCACACTGGGTATTGATGTCTAAAGCGCGAAGTTTGTTTTTTAACTGGTACGTGAAACCGTAAACACTCTTGAATTTTATTATAAAATAGGGTCAGGGCGTCATCAACATTGGTGCTATCGTATAATTCCTCCCACGTCAACGAAAAGATAGCTTCATAAAGTTGATGGAAGTCTGCGTTCCTAAATTGCCATTCAGGTGTTGCATCGTGGGACGTGGTAGGTGTAGCCGAGCACGGCAACCGCGCGCGCACCGCCGACGTCGGCCGCGACACGCTCAGTGTCACTCCGAGCGGCGGGTGATGTGCGTCCGGCGGCACAAGCGGCGTTGTGTCCTCCCTCATTTGCACACACTCACTACTCAGATCGCTCAAAACCAAGTCTAACATATTACCATGCTGATTATAAATATTATTATATTGGTTTAGTTTTCCGAATGATAACAGATGAGAGAATTCCAACCTAACACTTGCACTAGCAGAATTCAAATTGAAATCGCCGAAGATAATAACATTCAACTTAGCATATTTTCTTATGACATCTTCTAATACTAAAAAAATATTTGTATAATGGGTATCATTTGAACTTGGCGGAATGTAAATGACACAAATTAATATTTTTTTATACTTAAAAGATATAGTTGCCATTACCATTTCCATGTCGTCGGTATAACCATCTATGTTTACAATTTGTTGTACTTGATACTGGCACCGAACCGCCAACAGTACGCCGCCCCAACCACTATCGTTGACTCGTAATATAGTACACGACCATTTCTATAAATGTCCCGCTTTTAATAATTTAAATCCGACTGCTCGTTTCAAATGTGTAAAAGAAAACAAAAGCTTGCGTTAATTGTTTAAGTATAAAACATAAAACGAGTGATTGTTCTAGTAAGACGAAGTGTCGTTCATGTAATCAACGACATCACTAATTATTACATTTTGATAAAAGATATCCGTTGTTGGGTCAATCCGGTAACCTTGACATAATTTCTAGACCACCTACGTCGCAGGTGCAGGCCGCCACGGTGGCTTCCCCCTCCGCGTCTCAGTGCGAAGTATCGTTGTGTACGACGTCCATTGCACTGGCGGCGCATACACGCGGACAACCCTCGCGCGCTTGTCATGCTCAGCGCGATGCTAAACCGCAGTGTACGGCGTCCAAAACGGTTCTATTAGCAACAGCGCAAGTTATCGTTTATGATATTAATAACGCACCGCACATAGTTCGTTGTTTACTCGATAGCGCATCACAGAATAACTTTATTACTTCTGATTGTTTCAAACGCCTCGGACTGTGGGATAACTTTAAAAATACTAACTTAGTAGTCAAGGGGATCGGGGGGTCAGAAAACATTGCAAGGGTTCCGTAGATATTAAAATATATTCGCGTTTTGATAGTGATATTAATTTTAACATTTCTTCGCTTATCGTGGAGCGTATTACGGACACATTGCCGAACGCTAAGGTGGACGTATCACTACTCACACATCTCGAGACATTGCCGCTAGCAGACGCGGAATTTGCGAATCCGGCACACTTTGATGTTTTGATCGGAGCTTCAAATTTTCTTACTTGTTACTATCTAAAGTTGTACGTAGTGAGCAACATAATTTACCGCCCGCTATTGAGACGGTATTTGGGTATGTGATTATGGGTACCGTACCTACGTTACATACTTCTCATTATATTACGTCTTGTTGTTGTTCTGTTCTTCAAGAAAATAATATTGATTCTCTTCTCAAGCGATTTTGGGAGCTCGAAGAGATTACCGCACCGCCCTTGATGAGCCGTAAGGATCTCGAGTGTGAAGAACATTTCCGCGCTACCACTGTTCGTGACGAAAGTCACGAACAGTGGTAGCGCGGTCTCTCTCTCTCGCTAAACTTTCGCGATTTGTATAATACATCTTACAAAATAAATGAGCGGGTCTTAATCAGCCCGACCACGACCACAATCGGTGCACGACGATCGAAACGTCGGCAACAAATAGGTATTTGTACCTTAAATAAGTTAATTGATTGCACGGTTGGCGTAGTGGTTTAAGCAGTCGCCTCGCCGTTTAACACTGCGCCGAGTGTTGTCGGTTCGATTCCCACACGAGACAACACTTTGTGTGATCCATAATTTGTTGTTTCGAGTCTGGGTGTTCATTGTGTCCGTTGGTTGTATGTCACCATATCTGTAAAGTCCCCCGTGACACAGGATTTACTCCTAGTTCGGGAGTTGTCACTTCAAAAAAAATAAAAAAACATACTCCATTAAGACCCGCTATCCTCGCTGTGCCTGTGTCGCGGGGAACATTCAAACAATAGACACAAAATTCATGAATATTGAACAGCAATTTCTAGATCACAATATAGTATGTTGTCCCGTGTGCACATAGCGCGCGACGAACGGGCAGCGACGAAGTTAATGTACTAAAGCAGTTTTATCTTATTTTCAGTAGTATTTAATTTCAGTTTTTTTTTAATTTATTTATAGACTCACGCCTGTAGCCCCAAAGGGGTAAGCAGAGGTGTAATATTACACCCACATTTCGCCTTGAATTTTGAAGTCCCACGAAATAGGGGCCGAGCCTATTGCCGTTACCGGGCACATTGCTAGACTCCGTGTTGCCACTGAGAATTCGGAAAAGCCCAGTAACACTTTTGCCCGACCCGGGAATCGAACCCAGGTCCTCCGATCAGCAGTCGCATACGCTATCCACTGGACCTCGGAGGCAGTTAATTTCTGTTTGGTAGGTATTACACAGTAACTGCGTCAATCAAATTCAAACTGTAGGTGTCTGAGGCTACTTTAATGGTTAAGGTGCTCAGACACAGCTCTGCAGCTTCAAAAGTTATTTCTAGATAAGACAATTTATAAACCGACCACAATTAAATAGGTGAACCTACCACGAAGGGTGAATTAACCCACATTTTATCGCGTTTTATCTTTGTGTTGGAAGGGAAAATATTTTCACCAAACTCGACAAGAGTGCAGATGAAGCAGCTCTCATAAACTAGTCTTATCATAATTGACTCTTGAGAACTTTTTTTGCTTAATATTGAAATCTTCACACATTGTTTTCCTCCCCAACATCACATAGCATATTCAGTGAGAGCAGAAAAGTGTTTAGTAACAGTTCTTCCAACTTTAGTCTTATACCAACCCGTTTGGCCAGCGTGGTATAGTAGGCCAATTCCTCCTTTCAAAGGAGAGGCCTTGTCCAGTAGTGGACTTCTAAAGGCTGATGATGAGAACTTTAGTCTAGACAGCGCTGCACTGTTTCAAAAGTTGAGTCTTATTAAATTAGTCTTGCAGTTTACATGTTTGTACCAAGTCGTGAAACTTTGCAGCACGTAGGGGTTGAGAATAACAGCCAATGCATAAGTCTTTCGGTTATTAATCTTCACATAACAGTTCAACCTTTCAGAGAATATATAGCAATTTTCCATCAAAACTGATTCTGAATAAGAGTAATCGATCAACACCTCGACGCCAGGAGTTATAAGTTTGTTAGTTTGAAGGTTTGATGCTAGAAGTTTTAAAAGATTGTGGGTGGTATAAAAGCAAAAGCTACAAATTGTTCAGATCAGTGGCGTGAAGTCTCTACTTATACACTTTTGTGGGTAACTCGTGAGGGGAATAAAGATAGTCTTCAAATATCCTGGACTTATAGCCACCGTCTGTTTGACCTTTAAGGGTTTGATCGTCAACCGCATCTGTCATCTGGCTTTGAATAAGTTTAAGATTAAAATTTAAGATAAAGATGTATTCATTCCAGTGAAAATTAACATTGTACACACAGTAAATAAAACATTGGCATATAGATTCACAGTCATTTAAAATTTGAAACATCGTTTTTCTGACTGAAGTGTTGCATCGCTATTTCGTATTTTCATTTCAATATAATTATATTTTATTTTCCGTAACATGTTGAGGCTACTATCATACTACTATCATAAAGGTTTCATAAGTCCGAGGGTCACATTATTACACATATTTTGCTTTAAGTTTTGCATGCTTACCTGGTTGAAATATGGTGATACCTAACTACTCCAATTGTTACAATTGATATTTGTTATACCCATATATCACAAAATAAACAATTTGAATTTGAATTAATATTTGAGTGACAAAATACTAAATATACAGTGTGTTTCATAACCTCCTGTCCGATCCCGAGAGGACATATTACTGACTTGTTAGGCATACCAGGAAAAAAATTAAAAAAATCTAGCTCATCATAAAACATCAGAATTAATTTCCTTAGCACAGTGCTATGGAGAAACATTACTCGGAAATTTGGGAAAATTCTCTAAGCTAACAACACTACCCTCAACAGATGATTCTATTAATTCTATTCAAATATCGTCAGCTTTCGCCGCTTTCCGTGTCAAGGGGCATGCCGCCTTTTTAAAATAGTGCAATTTTGCCGTCAAGCGAGCCGCCGTACACAAAGGGACCGCTCTAGTGATGTTTACGATCAACAGATAATATCGATTTATTTAATTTTAACGTGACATGTTACAAACTGGTAACGATAGCCTAGTAGCGATACCAACGGATTGCCATGCAGAGGGTATCCGGTTCGACTCAACGGTGCGTATCAATAATAATAATAATGATACATAATAAGTTAATAAGACTTTTCGAAGTTACCTACGTGCGTAATAAATTGTTAATAAATGCTTGCCCCGAATCTCAGAAGAGGACGTCAAACCGTCGGACTAACAGTCATGAAGATCCTTGACAGTCGTTACGGGAGTCAGTACCCTTAAATAAAGTGATACTGGTCTTAACCATGGAATGTTTTTATTGAATAACAGTACATAAAAACTTTCAATTACACAAAGTTAACATTTTAGGGGTTTACCTACCGATATTGTATCAGGTAAGCAAGCTGAAGTGGCAGTGGGCAGGGCACATAGCTCGAAGAACCGATGGCCGTTGGGGCAGAAAGGTTCTGGAGTGGCGGCCACGTACCGGACGACGCAGCAGAGGTAGGCCCCCCGCAAGATGGACCGACGATCTCGTGAAGATCGCGGGAGGCGGTTGGATGCGGGCGGCTCAAGACCGGTCTGTGTGGAGAACCTTGGGGGAGGCCTATGTCCAGCAGTGGACGTCGTTTGGCTGATATGATGATTGTATCAGGTAAACAATAACATAAAATATCGATAAAAACATTCTCCAGTGAATATCATTCGTTACATCACTAATTATTTATTTGATTTACGAATTAACAATTTGCCTACTTGACCACTCAGTCTATCGCGAACATTCCTTTTGTTTAGACTTCCGGATCTCTTTAAATTGTGAAATTCTCTAGGTATGTCGTATTCAAACCCTGAATATTTTAACATGTTGATGATGTGTTTAGGTAAAAAAAGGCAGCGATAGCCGAGTGGATATACCAACAGACTGCCATGCAGAGGGTATCGGGTTCGAATCCATGGCGCGCACCAATGACTTTTCGGAGTTATGTGCGCATTGAATTGTTAATTATCGCTTGTCCCGTGCCTTGGAGAGCACGTTAAGCCGTCGGTGCCGGTTGTCATGAAGATCTTTGACAGTCGTTACAGGGCGTCAGTACCTTCTAAATAAACTGACACTAGTCTAAACCATGGAATATCGCTTTCCCTTCGGGTTGCGGAGGTCAGACAGGCAGTCGCTCCGTGGAAAAGCTAATATTCAGCCAAATCCGGTTAGACTAGAAAGCGGACCCCAGATTGAAACTGGGATAACGCTAAGAGAAAGAAGATGATGTGTTTAGGTAGGAGTGAATGTAATTATGCAGGAGCTCATAGGGAGTACGAGGAACGGTATGTTAAACCACGGGGTCTACCCGTGCCGTCGGAACGCGCGTTTCAACGGCTTCAATGCGGTGCTCGCATCGTTACAGCTTTTCAAAGTGCCTGGAGTGTTAAGCCCAGGAGTGTTAAGTAGTGTGTGTTCAGAGATGGTGCAAAAGTGCCGTAAGTGTCTGGACGTGAGCGCAGGACATGCGGAGAATGACCGTCGCAACTTACAAAGTTGATATTTTTATCAATTTAAGGTAGGCACCTACTTACGTAAGATTAAACCAATTAAAAAGTAGTTATTAACATAGGCAAGTACCGTAGCGTCATAGCCACAGCGCGTTACCGATCGTAATAGGTCGGCAAAGTTAGCAACGCTAGCACAAGTCTTCTCTGAGACGGGTGACCGCGTGTGACATTACATGAGAGCGCTGCGGGGCTTCCGACGGCACGTAAAGCCGAATCCAAGAATCTTTAGACCATGTCGTAGGCCTTCGTGCAGTCTGAAAACTCTGACACCAGAGTTGGCCACGCACTCGCACAAAACAAACAGACAACCTAAATACTGCGTTTTGTTTTACCTAAACCATCGAAGCAAGAGATCAGCTGTTGCATCAAGCGCATTAAACTGTTTTACCTAAAATAATACTTGGCACGTGTAAAGGACGATGATTCGCGAACTCGCGACGGCGGCTTTTGTCAAAGGAGGCGGTCGGGTGGCTTATGCACTCAAAGGCGCCGCTTTTGAACTTTATGAACTTTAGGTAGATACCTAGCTATTACGATTTATGAGTCTTCAGTGTTGCCATGGGTAATCTGGTATGATATTATTTAAAATGAATTAAATTTACATGAGAAAATTTTATCTTGAATTTCCGGGAATTAATGACAAATACCTCATAATTTTACGCTACTCTACAACCCCTCCATTGATCGGACGGAGGGTTATGAGACACCTTGTATATTATTCCGACTTAGTCTGGATGATAATGCCTATCTAAATGTGGTGATCCTGCGTTCATCGTATCTGCAAATATTTTTATCTGTCTAGCCACAGAGCGTAAATTTCGTCTTAAAATATATGTGCGTCTACATCTCTCACTCGGGACATTTCTAGGTCCTATCTACAAAGATAACTTACGATATTGGAAAGCATATACATGTACATTTTTTTGATAAAATGCCGAAACATTTTACGTCTGCATAGGTTAATGCAGACGTAAAATGTCAAAAGTCAGCCTACGCAATATTAAGCTCTGTTACTTATTTATTAGGATATTTTTAAATTTATCTGAAAGCAAATACGCTACATTGAAAAATTGCCTGCAGTTTATAACATTAATTGAGTGACATTTATTTTTATTAATTAAATACGGTATTGGCATCAAAGTAGTAGCAAATCTATACTATAATAAAACTCAAAGAGCACTTTGTCTGTACATTGAATATTTTTGCCAAATTTCAATTAGATTGTGGCATGTCATCGATATAAAAAACAAAACAATTTTTTTTGGAATTATTGTCTGTCTGTCTGTCTGCATGTTTGTTAAATCATCACGCAATAACCAGTGAACGGATTTTGATGCGGTTTTCACTAATATATTGCCTGAAGACCCGATTACAATCTTGGATAACAATCATCACGCTATCACCTATGGGAGCCTAGCAGTGTCATTCAATAAATTTAATAGAATTGAATTCAAGCAACACACTCAATTGTTTGTATCGCGATAGTGACAAACGCATAGTTTGTGTCTTTGGTTAACATTTAGTATTTAGTTTATCACAATCCGTTTATTTTATCAAAAGTAATCGCAATTTAAAATATATCTGTATATATAAAATCCTTGCGTTACTGACTGACTGACAGACAAGCTACAGCCTAAAGTATTAGATGTAGGAAGCTGAAATTTGGCATGTATGTTCCTTGGGGACCGTAGGGGTGCACTAAGAAGGGATTTCCCGAAATTCCCACGGAATCGGGCAAATTGGGCAAAACGGGTAAAATGTGCAGGCGTACCTGCGGGTGTCTACTAGTATACATATATTTGCATTGGCTTTCAAGTGATTCGGACTCAATTTGGGCAAAAATTTGCTTTATCTTCTTTTCTAATATTTATATTGTCAGCGCTGGATCTTAACACCGACTTTTAATTTTGCCAGTAGTGCCATCTAGGGGTATTACTTAAAATTATTATTTTGCACACCATTACAGCTTATATTACATAGTAGAGCATCGTAGACTTACTATTCGAGTGTTACTTTTTGAGTGCAAAGATTCAAATTAACTAATAATTATGTAATCCGGCCAGATAATAGGCAGGTATTTATTAAAAGAAAGAGCTTAGAATTTAGATGGCAGGTACAGGATACTACTTTTCTAATACAGTAAATAAGAAACTTAAATATGAGTGTGAGTTTCATCAACCGATCAGTATGTTATTTTACATTATCAAGGCCACAGAAAGGGATATTTAAAGGATACCGACTTCCACGCGGGCGAAGCCGTGGGTACAGCTAGTAAGTTTATATTTTTATACAGGGATATTAAATAACACACTCTTGACTGTAGATGTGCGAAACGTACACTTTGTATGAGATATTTCAGAAATTTAAGTTAGATGACAGTTAAGTAACTTGGAAATTTAATCATTTACATACATAATACCTTATCAATACACCATTTGCAATTGGATAGGAATAGAAGAATATTTTAATTTAGCAGCAAGCTCTATCACAAAATATTTATTTGTAAAGGCGTTTCCAGTTTTCTCGGTGAATTGTGACCAAATCAACGACACTCGTTTTACAGTTTTTATATGACTCACTTGTGTTTGTGAATATATTTGAAGAAGGTAGAGAAACCTACAATAACGTAGCACTAATGCACTACTGTAATCGTTTATAGGGCCATGTCCATCAGTGCTCTCTAGAATCACTCTTCTGACAACAGGTTTAGAGGCACGTCATTGACCTACTTTGAGGAACAGCTCTTTGTAATGATGCCTGTTAACCAAGTTTATAGCTAACCCGTCCGACAAGCTACCGAAGACGTCAATAACTTTGAAAAAATTAATATTGAAGTAGTTCTAATTAAATGGATTCGAACTTTGTTCTGGAACATGAGATAGTAGCCAACGAAACTTTCTTAAGACCGTGCTTGAATATAATTTCGTAAATGTTAATTGGAATCTTGGCTACTTTGTTTGTTTCGTGCTATAAAATAATATTCTTTTAAGTTTCGTAAGAGATTTTACGGTTATATGAAACAATAGATTTTAATTGTAAATTTTATTGAAATTCGAATAAAGCCTTGTATTCATTAGGCAACATTTGTTGATAAACACTGTTTATAAGCAGTGTTTCATCATCTCTGGATACAGTTTATAAACATTCCATAAACAAATGTGACGAAACATTGTTTCTGAAACATGTTGCCGTGTTCCCCAATCAAACGGAGAACAAGCCGAAACATTTTGTTTATAAGCAAAAGTCAACAGTTGTGGACGTGTGTTGCGCGCGTTTATTAACATGGAAGTAGTGTGGTCCAACAACCAAGTTTCGATGTTCATAGAGCTTTATCAACAGCAGAGACTTGAGACTCTTCAAATAGAGATTATAAAGATAAATAAAAAAAATGATGCTTGGGCCGATATTGCTGCAGAATTGAATATGTCGCAAAAAGAAGTGAAATCGCTCACAATTTTCCCGTGAAAAAAAAAGCTTAGGTCATCAAAAGGACTCGTATTTGTATACCAAATCAAAAAGACTTGTACTTGTGTACCATCAAATTCACGAAGGTCATGAAATACGTAATTTTTTATTTAAGAGATAATTCCGAATCCACCACCTTTTCTTATTTTTTTATTTAGTAGCACTCTTATGACTTATTATGTAAGGACAAGCAGCACCGAGCATCACTACCTCCTCGGGCGACATCCTAACAACAACTGATAAGTGTGGACGGCCATGTTTCAGAAGCAGTATTTACGGTAAACTTGATGATAAACACGTCATAAACAGTTTATCAACAAATGTTTCCTAATGAATACAAGGCTTTAGACATTCTTGAGACAACTTGACCTTTGATAATCCACTGAAGGTTTTTTAATTCTTGTCTCAACTTTTGTGTTGGATGATTTTTTTTAAATTAAAATATTACGATGTGCCTTTGCATGAAAGATGCTTGAAAATAATTGGTATAAAGATAATAGATTATAATATTAGTTAACAAATTCTCTCGAAAATATGAAACTCTTTGAAATTATTTTATTTTCGGGTTCGCATATAGTGAAACGGTTTTTTTTGTATTTTATTTGGCAATTATTTGAAACATTTGGTGTTGACATCATGAATTAGGTTTACAAGCACTTTTGATCGTAATGCTTTTAAAAAATAATATTATTAATAATGATCATCATCATCCGCCTAGCGTTATCCCAGTCTCAACCCCGGGGCCGCTTTCTAATCTAACTGGATTTGGCTGAATATTAGCTTTTCCACGGAGCGCCTGCCTATCTGACCTCCGGAACCCGAAGGGATAGAGATATTCCATGGCTTAGACTAGTGTCAGTTTGTATATACTTCCTTTAACGACTGTCAAAGATCTTCATGACAGCCGGGACCGACGGCTTAACGCGCTCTCCGAGGCACGGGGCAAGCGATAATTTACAATTTAATACGCACATAACTCCGAAAAGTCATTGGTGCGCGCCATGGATTCGAACCCGATACCCTTTGCATGGCAGTCCGTTGGTATCTCCACTAGACTATCGCTGCCTCCTTATCAATAATGATACTAAACTTAAAAAAATTGTTTGGGAATCTACTCTGAAAATACAATTTACCTACGTTAAGACAGAGGCGAGTTTTACCTATGAACATAATCAACACTTCTGCCTCGGAAGTTGGTTCATTAAAAATCGGCCACCGAGCTTTCGATTTCCACAAGAGACAACATTTTTTTTTATTGATAAATTCTTATTGCGAGTCTGCGTGTTCTCTGTGATCGTTGGTTGTATGATTGTAAAGGTTTCTCGCGACGCAGGAACGATGACTAGTGCAGGCGATGTCTTTCAAAAATGAGTTGTCGTGTAACCATGATGAAGTTACGAGTGTATTTCTAGTTCACTTTAGACCTCAAAAAAAGGCATAAAAACAGTTGCATATAATAAAGTTTATAATAGATAAGGAAAGTAACCAAGGTTAAAGCCAGGGTGTGCTTTCGCTCTACTGATCTGTCCAATCGTAGAGAGGAGGCATTCGGGTACGCGCTCCCGGCTCGCTCGAGCAGTCGCAATCACTACCAATATCCCCTCCGTGATTGCGGCATCCTTTATTACCTTTGACATCCTTTCCAAACACCAACCTCCTTTAACACTCTCTTGTCCTATCCTGTATTTCCCTTCCGTTCCTTATCCGAAGTAGAGGTGAAGAAGATGGCGCAATGACTGCAAGGGGATTAAATACTACTTTACCCCAGGAGGGTACCGGATGTACCGGAGAATCCCTCTCTGAGCATTGTCGCTCAGACTGCCCCATCGTATCTGAGGGGGGGGGGGGGGGGGGGCAAATTCTCAACAGCGACGCGCTTTACCACACGTCACGTTTTGCCTCCCCTTTCAACAGAGGCAAAAAGAGGGCTAGGGAATACCTTTTTGCAACGGTGAATGTTTGTGGAGGAGCGGATAGTAAGATCGATGAATTGTGTGATATGATGGATGTAAGGAAAGTTGATATACTAGGAGTGAGTGAAACGAAGATGAAAGGTTGCTCAACAACTACTCATGGCCAGTATCATGCATACTGGTCTGGAGTTGTTGAGTCTGAAAGAGCTAGCCGAGGAGTTGGAATGATTTTGTCGGATAGGATGAATGAGTGTGTGAAAGAATATGAACATGTCAACTCCAGGCTTCTCAAATGCGATTAAAACTTGGCTTAATGAAAGTCTTTGTTGTGTGTGTTTATGCTCCGGACATGTCCAAGCCATTGAATGTCAGAGAGGAATTCTGGGATAAGGTTAGAGATGTGCTTGCTAGGTGTGAGATTAATGAAAGAACAATTATGTTAGGTGGCTTTAATGGATGGGTGGGTGTGTCTCGTGATGGATGTGAAAGGGTTCTAGGGTGATTTGGTGAATGAAAATGGTGAGAGTTTGCTGGAGGTTTGTATGGAGAGAAAAACAAAACAAAACAAAACAAAATATTACTTTCCGAAAACCGGTTGCCAAAGCTAGATCATTAGAAAACATGGATATGAGTATTTCTATGAATACATCAACTTCTTCAGAACTATTCAGTAAAAGTATGGATCTCTCAACGAACCTCACGTCCATACACAGAGAAGAAATGAATGCCGAAATATATAGTTTGAAAAATAATTTAGAAAGTACTCAGAATGAGCTAGATAACATATCATTAGAAAATATGGAATTAAAGAAACAAGTATCGCACTTAATACAGGAAATAAAAATATTAAAAGAAATATGTTCAAGCCTCTTCACAATCATCTTCACAAAACAAATTTGCGCTATCAAAAAACTGTGTCAAACGTCATCTGACAGAAACTTTTAATAAGAGTCCACTTACATTAAAAAATAAAACTATGTCGAAAGAGCGACTACCCTTCCAAAAAAGCAATGCAGATTTAAAATCGACTCCATAAATTGAGTCATGTAGAGTGAATGAACAGCAAAAAATATGTGCAAATAAATCTCGTTTACTTATTAACTCAAAGAAACCCAGTGAACCATTACAAAACGATCTCGGAAATAGACAGAAGAGTCGAGTCATTATATTAGCGGATCAACAAGGAAAGGGTTTACGCGATGCCTTACAAAATCTTCTTGGTACAGAATTCTCAGTATTCTCTTTTGTAAAGCCCGGTGCAGGGCTAAGTAACATATTATCTGTTCAAAAATCAATCATCGAAACATTAAACACTCAAGATTTTGTAATCGTATTAGGTGGTTGTCATGATAACAACCCGCAAGATTGAAAATATGATTTGCGTTTGTGGTTGTCGTCTGTTAGAAATACGAATATTATTATTAGTGAAGTACCATATAATCGATTTTTGCGTTAAGTTAAATTGAACTACTTATTGAGGTTTATTTGTAAAAGTTATAAGCATGCTATATTTCTTGATATGGATTATTCAAGATTGATACCAAGTTAGTTGAGTTATGCAAAAAATGTAGCAAGATCATTATTAATCTTCGTATTGATTATTACAATAAAAAACAAATGTTTCAACTATCACAAGAACATGCTAATATTGATCCTGCTAGACTTTACTGTGACAAGGGTATTCAAACTGATTTTAATTGCAACTCATTGGATGTTTTGAGGAAGACAAATTTTCTGATGACCAAAACCGAACCGAAAATATATCTTCAAATCAGTTATTTCGTGAATAATCATCTGTCAATATTTCATCAAAATATCAACGGCTTACTCAACAAATCAGATATGCTTACAGTTACGCTTAATGAACTGACTTTGAAGGATGTTTCAGTAGATGTAATATGTGTAACGGAGCATAATATGGTACAAGGTGATGAAATTTTCCAAATATTGCCGGGTTATAAGTTGGTATCTTTCTTCATGAGGTCAACTAGATATGGGGGCTCATGCATTTTAATAAAGAACGATCTTAAGTTTAAACCACTTCATGAAATTAACTCTATGTCTATGGCAAATATAATTGAATGTTCGAGTATTGAATTAATATATCACCAAATATTTGTATTATGCATTTACAGGTCGCCCAACACAACTGTTAGTTCAATAAATACTTTTTTCCTAATTTTAAGTAAAATTCTTACCAAACTGTGTACTCATGGTAAAAAACTAATACTATGTGGCGATTTTAATATCGATTTGATGAGTCGGTCATTAGCAAGCAAGGACTTTAGGGAATTACTTTTGAGTTTTAATTTGGTTATTCAATTTCAACAACCAACACGCATTGTCAGTAAAACGTGTATAGACAACATTGCTCACAACATTAGAGGGTGCAAAGGCGAAATTATCGATTTCGCGTTATCTGATCATTCGGCTCAATTACTAAAATGTCCGATAAAAAGGAATTGTCTAATAAAGCATTGGTACAGCTATAAACGAGCTTAGCTATAAAAGATAACAAAAGTTTTTTCATTAAATATATGAAACAGTTTTCCTTTCAAACTATTTACCAATCAACCGACCCTAACAAAGCCTACAATTATTTCATTGATTTGTTTACATTACTATATAATTTGTGTTTTCCATTAAAGAAAACAAGAATAAATAGCTCGAATAAACTAAAATGGCTATCAAGAGGTATTCAAACTTGTAGTAGGAGAAAACGTGACCTCTTATGGAAATACAGAATACACCCTAACTTAGAAAATAAGAATATATTTTAAACATATGCTAAGCGATACAAGAAAATTATACGTCTCACAAAAAGATCACAAAACAACCATTTCATTAATTCATCTACAAACAAATGCAAAGCGACTTGGCAAGTAATCAATGACATCAAATGCAAATATCCTAAAGAAGGTGTGATGAAACTCAATATAAATAACGAAGAAATAACGAATCCTAAACACATTGCAAATGCTTCTAACGATTATTTTATTGAGACAGCAGTTACTAGCTCAGATAAAGGGTCAACTAATTGTTCAAAATTGAATTTCAACTCCAAATCCCTATTTATGCGTCCAACGATACCACACGATATCTATAAAATTATAACTTTATTAAAAAATACATTTAGTGCAGGATACGACGGCATCATCACACACATTGTAAAGGATGTAGCACCACTAATAGCTTACCGATTATGTCATATTATGAACCTTTGCATAGAACATGGCACCTATCCTGACAGTTTAAAAATAGCAGTAAATAAGCCTCTCCATAAAAAACATAGCAAATCAGATTTAACGAATTATAGACCTATTGCCCTTTTGCCTATATTTTCGAAAGTGTTTGAGAAAGTTATTTACGAGTGTCTATATAACTTCTTTGAAACAAATGATTTGTTCACAACTTGTCAGTATGGTTTTAGGAGAAATCAATCGATAAATTTAGCAGTATACAATTTCTTACATGAAGTATTAAAAAAAGTTGATGAAAGATCTCCAATAATTGCACTCTATATGGATTTGTCAAAAGCTTTCGACCATGTCAATTATAAAATCCTATTAGATAAATTATATACATATGGTGTCCGGGGCAATGTCCATAAACTACTTGAATCATACCTTACTAACAGAAGACAGTATACGGAAGTAAAAAGACTCATTTTTCCAAGTAAAATTGAAGAAACATATCAGTCTAAAGAAAAATATGTGCTGTCAGGTGTTCCTCAAGGTAGTATATTGGGTCCTCTATTATTTATCATTTATGTCAATGACATGCCAAAAATAATTACCCATAACATGACATTATTTGCCGACGACAGCACCATATTATTTACTAATAAAAATTTATCAAATTTAGAATATGACATTAATACATCTTTAAACATAATAATAGAATGGCTCAGAGAGAATAATTTAAAAATCAATTTAAATAAAACAAAAATAATGTATTTTAAGCAACGAAATAGAATAGAAAATTGCTTAAATGTGTCCTACCAGAGTACAAAAATAGAAGAAGTAGATAGCACAAAATTCTTAGGTCTATATATTGATAGCAGAATAAACTGGAAGGAACATATAGAACATGTTTGTCAAAAAAATTCTCAATTTTCATATGCACTCTTTAGGTTGAGACAAATAGTTAACCAATCCACTTTATTGACTGCCTATTATGGATATGTTGCCTCTACGTTACGATATGGAGTAATTTTTTGGGGAAATTCATCAGAAAAAGAACGAGTGTTCATTGCTCAAAAACGCTGTATTCGAAATATGTTCCAGTTGCAACAAACTGATTCTTGCAAGCCATATTTTAGGAAATTCTGCCTTCTTTCATTGCCGTGTCTATTCAATTACGAAATTGCAACTTTTGTTAAGATAAATATTGATAAATTTGAATACCGAACTAGAAGTCGACACAATGATCAATTATCAATAGTTGCTAGCAAAACGCAGTTATTACATGAGAGTGTTTTTTGTTTGGGTCCTCGTATTTATAACAAAATACCCTTAGAAATACGATTAACTGAAAATATAAATAGGTTTAAATGTCTTCTGCACAAATTGCTGGTGGAAAAATGTTATTACTCACTAAAAGAATATTTAGAAGATAATGTGATTTATTGATTGAATTTTTAATGGAAGGGTTTCTGTGTAATTTATTTTGTTTTGAATTGACTGTAATTTATTTTAATGATATGGTTATGAATTATATTTTCAATGTATACTTAATCTGGCATGAATGTATCCTATTTGTTGACCTATTTCAATAATTGTCAATGTCATCAATGTACATCTATATATAACTTAATAATATTATGATAGAATACATGTATTATTGTATGCCTAAATGGCGGGACATAGCATGTTCAAATAACCAAACATTCCAACTTATGTACCTATGTTACACACTAAATATTTTTGAATTTGAAAATTTGAATTTGAAAGCTTGTGGTGACAAACACTTTGTTTAGTCACAAGTTGATTCATATGTATACATGGCAAAGGCAGACAGAAAGGTGTATGATAGATTTTGTTGTGGTAGATGAACGTTTAAAAGGAAAAGTGAAAGATACTAGAGTGTATCGAGGCTTAAATGTGGGTACTGACCATTTTTTGGTAGTTAGCCGCATAGCGGGACTAACCACTAAATGGCGCCATCGCCCTCGCATACACTCAGCTGCCATTGAAAGAGTGAAAGTTGAACGATTTGAAGAAGAGGATGGACGTAGTCAGTATCAAGAGGCGTTGGAAGACAGGTTTAAAGAATTGTTTGAGGAAGATGATTGCGAGATAGAAGAATTTTGGAAAGAGTTTAAGAATGGAGTATTAGAGACAGCTATACAAGTATGTGGCGTAAGCAAGAGGAAGCATGTTAAAAAGATTTGTAATGAATGGTGGGATCAGGAAGTAAGTGGTGTGGTCGCGGAAAAGCGCAAAGCATGGATTGACTTGCTGGCCATAAGAGCCAACAAAAGGGTACAAGGTAGTGTGACTGACAATGAAAGGATAGTGAAAGAAAAGTATGTCAGGTTGAAACATAAAGTAAAAGAGACAGTGAGAAGAAAAAAAGAAGAATGTAAGGATAAATTTGATAGAAAGTTTTTTCAGCATTTTCGGGCCAATATCAAATTATTCTGGCACTTAGTTAGAACAGCCCGAGGCAAAGCAAGTGACTCAAAAGTTGGTGTGATAAGGGATGTAAATGGAAATATTATATGAGAGCATGGGGAAGTTTTGGATCAGTGGAAGTTGTATTTTGAGAATTTATTTGAACGAGGAGAAAGTGACACTAGGAATATAGTAGCGAATGAGGAAGATAATTGTGCAAGTAATATAAGTATGGAAGAGATACGGTATGCAATGAAAAGTTTGAAAGCGGGTAAAGCTGTGGGATATGACAGAATATCCGCTGAAATGCTCAAGGTAGGCGAAGGCATCACCGCAAGCCTGCTGTAACTACTTTTCAATAAATTTTGGCGGTCCGGTCGTGTACCAGGTGACTGGAACAAGGCCGTAATTGTGCCACTGTACAAGGGAAAAGGGTCACAGCAGGAATGCAAAAATTATCGCGGTATAAGCCTCCTGAGTGAGTGTTGTTGGCAAATTGTATGCAAAGATACTGATTGAAAGAGTGATCTCTGAAACGGATAGTAAAATTTGGGATGTGCAAGCGGGATTCAGAAAGGGAATGGGATGTACGGATAAAGTATTTTCCTTACATCGAGTGGTGAGGGATGAACTTTGGTTAACACTTTCTGTGTATGGAGTGAGCAGCAGTCTGATACGGGCACTTGAATCCTTATATAGGGGTTCAAGTGCCTGTGTCAGAATAAACGGGGCCTACACGGACTGGTTTAACATTGATCGTGTTGTTAGACAGGGATGTGTAGCGTCTCCTTGTCTGTTCAATCTACTCATGGACAGTTGTTTGACCGATCTGAAAGGGTCTGAATGTGGATTAAGAATGGGTGAATCTGTGTTTAAGACCCTGCTATACGCTGACGATCAGGTTCTTTTTGCGTCGTCAGCGTCTGATTTACAGCAGATGGTCACCGTAATGAATGAGGCGTATAAGAAGAAGGGCATGAAAGTGAATGTAAGCAAGACTAAGGTCATGGTCATAGAGAGGGAAGACAGTATAACTGAATGTAACATAATGATAGGAGATGAAAAAGTGGAACAAGTGAATGAGTTTGTGTATTTAGGGTCTTTGTTTACGAGAGATGGGAAATGTGAGGGAGATGTTGAAAGGAGAGTGAAAGCAGGAAATAGTGTGAATGGCGCCTTACGGTCCATCATCAGTAGCGAAATTATACCAAGTAAGGCTCGTCTTGCTGTACTGCAGGGAGTTTTGGCGCCAACACTGATGTATGCTAGCGAATCATGGGTATGGCAGACGAAGCATGAAAGTAGAATCAATGCTGTGGAGATGAGAGCTTTAAGGAGTATGTGCGGCATAAGTTTGAAAGATAAAGTGCGTAACAGTGTGATACGGGAAAAGTGTGGTCTAAAAGAAGATGTAGTGACAAAGATTGAAAAAGGAATGTTGCGGTGGTTTGGACATCTGGAGCGGATGGATGAAAGAAGAAATACGAAAGGAGTGTATCGTGCGAGAATAAATGGAAATGTCGGTAGGGGACGCCCTAGGCGGACGTACGCCGACCAAATAGGTGATATACTGATAAAGGGCAAAATAAAAAGTACCTATAACCGACGCGCATGCATGACGAGGTTAATGAATGTCGATGAAGCGAAAGAGGTATGTTTGAACCGAAGCATGTGGCGTTCCATAGTCTCTGCCTACCCCAATGGGAGACAGGCGTGACGTTATAGATAGATAGATAGGAAAGTAACCACTCGCGGCA
The DNA here is from genome assembly GCA_944739405.2 of Euclidia mi. Lineage (NCBI taxonomy): Eukaryota > Metazoa > Arthropoda > Insecta > Lepidoptera > Erebidae > Euclidia > Euclidia mi. The sequence goes on along the minus strand of OX123184.2, from coordinate 110,702,773 downwards.
GCCATTTGCCTCGGAATCATACACTAACAGCCAACGTAGTAGTTTCAATAAAGACGGGTTAGACACTTATGGAATAAAATCTACTAGGAGTTTAACTACTAGACATGTTTTAATGCTTTAGAGATTTGTATAAGGCACGTCATGGCAACGGTTAGTCATTCTGTGAAACGTTCAAGAGGAGTATAAGATCTATGTAATCCATGAAGCAACATCGGGGCTATAGATCAAATTTTACATTTAAATGCTTGATTACAAATTTGAATATATTTTACTACCGGATTAAAGATTGGTTGATTAATTTTATCGTTTCTATTGTATTCAATTGCTGCAGTGAGGATTTTTGACCAATTTACATAAGGTTATGTAAAGGCGTACAGTGTTATCTCGCTGAAATACGCCGTTGTTACTTTTGCTATATACTATGGCGGCAAAGTATTTAGTTATAATAGACAAATCAAATTTCTTAGAAACTCTCTCACCCATAGTGTATACGAAACGGCTACGTCCAGAAATGAAATTCAACATAATTCAAACCGTGGGGCAAGCTTATATAAAATCCTCTATTCTCAAAACTGAAGAATAACGAGTAAAAAATAATAATGCAAGTTGCATTAAAGCAGAGTGCTCACCATAATATCCTCTCAGATCTGGTTACAATATTGCAGTGTGCTGCTTTTTGGGGTTTATTTTAGTTGTTCAAACAATATATGGACCGCTTCTGAAACAATAGCCACTATGTATCTTGTGAAGTCTAGGGATTGTTACCAGTAGGTATGTATGCTGTTGACTCTGCTTTCAAATAGTTGTACTTTGTTTTGCTATTCATTTGAAAGACTTTTTTTGGAAAGTTGTGGAAAATAAGTTATTGTTTTATTTCGCAGACGCGTGGTTATGTTTTGTTGGTTGTCAAAGTGTATATTTACTTTTTCTGAGCGATGATTTATTGAAACGTAAGAATCTTGAGATTTCTTTTTTTTCGCATGTGTGTGGAGTTTTCGGAGCGTCGGAAGCTCTCAAAATGCTTGCCCTGAAACAACGCCCTGCAGTTGTTCCATTGAGAACAACTTTTATGTTGACTCCGAAGCATGAAAAGCTTCGTAATCCTGAACAGCCATCGGGGCCTCAATATCTTGCTATTAGAGAATATAAAGCACTGACGCGAAAATTAAAATCTCTGTCTGATCTGTACATCAAGTCGTTAACCTGGCGTACCTTATCGTGGGTAGTTAGACCAAATAGTACAAAAATTTTTTGCTCCAAATTTAAAATTAATTAAAATAGTTAATAGTAAATTTTAAGTAATTAAATGTGTTTATATTTATGCAAGTATAAATACCAACCAGTTTAGTGTTAATTCCTGCCACTCATTCCAATATAGAACATTACACAATTACAACATTGTCATGGACGCAGTTGAGGACATGAAAACTTCTTTTGCCAACACTATGGCTAGCATTCAGGAGCGTATGGCCAATTTCGAGGCCGAGCTGCAGAAAAGTGCCAAACAGCCTAACAGTGCACCCAGCTTAACAGGTCTCGCAGCTGAATTTTCAACGTTCCGGACATTTGTTATGGAGACTATGGGAGCATTCCAACATCAGATGCAGCTACTGGCGCGCGGAGTTGACAACATAGAGATGCGCAGTCGACGGAAAATGCTCTTATTCTATGGTGTCACTGAACGCACTAATGAAGATCTTGTTCAGTCAGTTATGGGCGTCATGAAAGATCTCCATCTAACAGATGTGATTAAAGACGACATCAAGCGCTGTCACAGGATGGGTCGGCCGTCAGGTGCTCAGAAGCCTAGACCTATTCTTGTGAAATTCAAGGTAACTGCAGTTCGTGACAAAGTTTAGTTCTCCAAAACCAAACTAAAAGGAAGCGGCATAACTCTCTCTGAGTTTTTAACCAAGGCCCGGCACGATGTTTTCATGGCGGCAAGGCACCAATTCGGTATCACAAAATGTTGGACTCGAGAGGGTTATATCTTCGTGGTAGACTCAGATGGCACACAGCATAAAGTATCTTCAGTTGGCGAACTCAGCCGCATTAAGACGGCCACACATAAAACGCCGGTCGCTGAGAAACCCTCGGCCCTGAAGGCGAAACGAGTTGCGGCCACAAAGAAATAATGTAGCATATTACAGGTAGTAGTTGCAGCATCCACGGTTTGTTTACTTTGTTTGTACCTATGTATTTTATTTACACTTTTACCCTTTCTTTAATAGCTCTAAAACTATATTATACCTCCTTCTTCGTTACTTAATTCTTCCTATTTGCTTACTATCGACTTTTGTACTGTATTAATAATTCATACCTCCTATTAATCACAATTAATTATCATTTCTTATTGTACCTACTTGACAAGACAACTGACGGTTGTCAATGTCAAAACTACGTTTCGTTCCTTCTGTTGGACATCGTTCAGAACAAGAGCCGAGATTTTTATTTGAACGTATAGATATTTTACTTATTTTTCTAATACATTGATATACAAGTTCTTCTCATTTTCTTCTTGTTTATATTTTATACAAGTATATCATTAAAATAACTATTGGTATATATTTATTCAATCCTTTTGTTTACTTACCGTTTATTCTTTTATAGCCTTTCTTCGTGCCCGGATGTTGCAATTATTAAATTGTTTTGTTCGATGTTGCCATGATACGTTCATGTTTACTGTTTTATTATTTAGCTGTCGACTCATTATGTGTACATGTACCTATGTATTTTTTTTCTGTAAGTCTTAACACTCAGCTGGCAGGTGGATAAGTTTTGTTTTTTTTTTTTTAAGTACCGTATTACATATTATTATACATATTATATATAAAAATATATATTTTTAATATTAATTATATATTTTTCTGTATTATATTTTATTATATATATTTCTTTTATTATATATTATTGTTTATGCTATGTCAGATCTGAATGAAAGTAGTGATAATGACAGCTTTTTTTCTGCAAGTAGTCTTAATAATAGCTTTTCAAGCATTTCATCTCTTGCCGACTCCCTCCAGTGCAAGTTTGCCGATGTACCCGGTAACTTGAATGTTGTCCATATTAATGCCCAGAGTATTCCGGCCCATTTCCAGGATATGCTGACAACTTTTGACTGTAGGAATATTCATGCCATTCTTATTTCCGAATCGTGGTTAAAACCATGCCTGTCCTCTGTTTCTTACTCTCTTCCAAATTTCCGCCTTATAAGAAATGATCGTACCGGGAGTGGTGGTGGAGGTGTTGCCATTTATCTCCGGGCACACATTCCTTTTAACATTGTTTCTATGTCATCACAACCACCGCCACTCAATGCCGGCGAGCATCTCTTCCTTGAATTAGATTTGGCTTATACCAAGGTTTTACTTGGTGTTTTTTATTCTCCGAACTGTCGTGTCAATTACTTCTCTTCTTTTGAACGCATCTTAGAAAATCTAGCTCCTTCTTACAGTCACACCATAGTCATGGGCGATTTCAATACATGTCTGTTAAAAAAGGATTCACGCTCATCATCTTTGTGTAGTATTGTTGAATCCTGCAATCTATCTATTCTGCCTCTAAATGCTACACATAATTTTCCAAACTCTACTCCTTCTCTTCTTGATCTGATTTTTGTTTCCTCACCCTCTCTTATTGCCAAGCATGGTCAGCTACCAGCTGATGCTTTCTCTTACCATGACTTGATTTTTCTCTCCTATAAACTACGTCTTCCTAAGACAAAAACTAAAATTCTTCTGCAACGTAATTTTGGTGGCATGAATGTAGAAAATCTACGTGCGGAAGCAAACGTGATAAATTGGAGTCCCTTACAGAACGCAAACTCAATTGACGAGAAAGTTGAATTATTTACGAATTCTATTATTCGCTTATATGATGTCCATGCACCGGTACGCGCAATTAGAGTTCGTCAATTTCCGTCACCTTGGCTAACTAATGACATTAAGGATTTACTGTCGAAGAAAGCTATGGCTAAAACGAAATTTAAGTGTCGAGCAATTCTTATTAATTGGGACAACTACATTGCGATTAGAAATCACTGCAAAAAGGTGTGTAGGCAAGCACAACGCCAATACATCCATAACTCTGTTGAGAATGAAGATCCAGCTAAAGTCTGGAAATTTCTAAAAACTTTGGGAGTTGGAAAATCTACACAAAATCTCATTTCTGATAAATTAGATATTGATTCTCTAAATCACCATTTCACTGCTTCGTCTAAATTTGATAAGACTACTAAAGCAAATACTTTGCATGATCTTTCAGCACTTCCAACCCCAAACTATCCATCCTTCGTTTTTAATCAACTATCAGAGTGTGATGTTAAAAGAGCCGTATTATCAATTGCCTCGAATGCTGTCGGTAATGATTGTGTCAGCCGAAAAATGATCCTTCCTATCCTTGATGAAATTCTTCCCATCCTATGTCATATTTTGAATTTTTCCTTAGCCGGAGGCGTTTTCCCTACTTTATGGAAAGACGCCCAAATTATTCCTCTACCCAAAAAACCTAATCTTCATCATTTTCCGAGTATCGTCCAATCTCCGTGCTACCATTCCTTTCGAAAGTACTCGAGCGCCTTGTCCATATCCAACTTACCACATTCCTTAATAAGAACCTTCTCTTTAATCCGCTCCAATCTGGTTTCCGTCCTGGTCACAGTACGGTTACGGCACTGATCAATATTACCGACGACATCAGGCTGGGTATGGAAAATGGTAAAGTAACTACACTATGCTTACTTGATTTCAGTAATGCCTTCAATAACGTTGATTTCCATATACTGCTTGGCATTTTACGCTCAATTAACATATCTCCACCTGTGATTGATTGGTTTCACAGTTACCTGTTTGGTCGCCGACAACGTGTACGAATTGAAGACTCGTTCTCTTCGTGGTGCAGGACTACAGTCGGCGTTCCGCAGGGTGGCGTTCTATCTCCCTTACTTTTCTCAATTTTTATTAATTCTATATCTTATCAACTTCAGTCATCCTACCACCTTTATGCAGATGATCTTCAAATTTACACCCAAGCTCCTGTCCATGAGTTGACTGAAGCATTTCGAATCGTCAATTCTGATCTAGAGCGAATAGCTGCATGGAGCCTCAGATTTGGTCTTCAAATCAACCCTACAAAGACGCAGGTTATTGTTGTGGGTAGCTCCAGAATGATTTCGCGTATCGACACGACTTGTTTACCCCAGATTCTATTTAATGGTATACCTATACCTGTAAGTGATTGCGTAAAGGACTTGGGCGTTCATATTGACAAGACCTTATCCTGGGGTCCTCAAATTAGGGAAGTTAGTCGAAAAATATTTTCTGCGGCTGGGACTTTGCGAAGATTTCGAAATTTTCTACCTATTGCCACTTAGATTGCGCTTGCAAACTCTCTCCTCTTACCTATCCTTGACTATGGTGATGTCAGCTATCTAGATCTTACTGAGGAGCAACTTGATAAACTTGAGTGTCTCCAAAACTTATGTATAAGATTCATATTTGGATTGCGCAAATATGATCATGTTTCCAATTTCCGCAATTTGCTCAAGTGGCTCCCAATTCGCCTTCGACGGAATACTCATATACTTTCTTTACTCTATAATATTCTATTATGCTAGACCTATTCTTGTGAAATTCAAGGTAACTGCAGTTCGTGACAAAGTTTAGTTCTCCAAAACCAAACTAAAAGGAAGCGGCATAACTCTCTCTGAGTTTTTAACCAAGGCCCGGCACGATGTTTTCATGGCGGCAAGGCACCAATTCGGTATCACAAAATGTTGGACTCGAGAGGGTTATATCTTCGTGGTAGACTCAGATGGCACACAGCATAAAGTATCTTCAGTTGGCGAACTCAGCCGCATTAAGACGGCCACACATAAAACGCCGGTCGCTGAGAAACCCTCGGCCCTGAAGGCGAAACGAGTTGCGGCCACAAAGAAATAATGTAGCATATTACAGGTAGTAGTTGCAGCATCCACGGTTTGTTTACTTTGTTTGTACCTATGTATTTTATTTACACTTTTACCCTTTCTTTAATAGCTCTAAAACTATATTATACCTCCTTCTTCGTTACTTAATTCTTCCTATTTGCTTACTATCGACTTTTGTACTGTATTAATAATTCATACCTCCTATTAATCACAATTAATTATCATTTCTTATTGTACCTACTTGACAAGACAACTGACGGTTGTCAATGTCAAAACTACGTTTCGTTCCTTCTGTTGGACATCGTTCAGAACAGGAGCCGAGATTTTTATTTGAACGTATAGATATTTTACTTATTTTTCTAATACATTGATATACAAGTTCTTCTCATTTTCTTCTTGTTTATATTTTATACAAGTATATCATTAAAATAACTATTGGTATATATTTATTCAATCCTTTTGTTTACTTACCGTTTATTCTTTTATAGCCTTTCTTCGTGCCCGGATGTTGCAATTATTAAATTGTTTTGTTCGATGTTGCCATGATACGTTCATGTTTACTGTTTTATTATTTAGCTGTCGACTCATTATGTGTACATGTACCTATGTATTTTTTTTCTGTAAGTCTTAACACTCAGCTGGCAGGTGGATAAGTTTTGTTTTTTTTTTTTTAAGTACCGTATTACATATTATTATACATATTATATATAAAAATATATATTTTTAATATTAATTATATATTTTTCTGTATTATATTTTATCATATATATTTCTTTTATTATATATTATTGTTTATGCTATGTCAGATCTGAATGAAAGTAGTGATAATGACAGCTTTTTTTCTGCAAGTAGTCTTAATAATAGCTTTTCAAGCATTCCATCTCTTGCCGACTCCCTCCAGTGCAAGTTTGCCGATGTACCCGGTAACTTGAATGTTGTCCATATTAATGCCCAGAGTATTCCGGCCCATTTCCAGGATATGCTGACAACTTTTGACTGTAGGAATATTCATGCCATTCTTATTTCCGAATCGTGGTTAAAACCATGCCTGTCCTCTGTTTCTTACTCTCTTCCAAATTTCCGCCTTATAAGAAATGATCGTACCGGGAGTGGTGGTGGAGGTGTTGCCATTTATCTCCGGGCACACATTCCTTTTAACATTGTTTCTATGTCATCACAACCACCGCCACTCAATGCCGGCGAGCATCTCTTCCTTGAATTAGATTTGGCTTATACCAAGGTTTTACTTGGTGTTTTTTATTCTCCGAACTGTCGTGTCAATTACTTCTCTTCTTTTGAACGCATCGTAGAAAATCTAGCTCCTTCTTACAGTCACACCATAGTCATGGGCGATTTCAACACATGTCTGTTAAAAAAGGATTCACGCTCATCATCTTTGTGTAGTATTGTTGAATCCTGCAATCTATCTATTCTGCCTCTAAATGCTACACATAATTTTCCAAACTCTACTCCTTCTCTTCTTGATCTGATTTTTGTTTCCTCACCCTCTCTTATTGCCAAGCATGGTCAGCTACCAGCTGATGCTTTCTCTTACCATGACTTGATTTTTCTCTCCTATAAACTACGTCTTCCTAAGACAAAAACTAAAATTCTTCTGCAACGTAATTTTGGTGGCATGAATGTAGAAAATCTACGTGCGGAAGCAAACGTGATAAATTGGAGTCCCTTACAGAACGCAAACTCAATTGACGAGAAAGTTGAATTATTTACGAATTCTATTATTCGCTTATATGATGTCCATGCACCGGTACGCGCAATTAGAGTTCGTCAATTTCCGTCACCTTGGCTAACTAATGACATTAAGGATTTACTGTCGAAGAAAGCTATGGCTAAAACGAAATTTAAGTGTCGAGCAATTCTTATTAATTGGGACAACTACATTGCGATTAGAAATCACTGCAAAAAGGTGTGTAGGCAAGCACAACGCCAATACATCCATAACTCTGTTGAGAATGAAGATCCAGCTAAAGTCTGGAAATTTCTAAAAACTTTGGGAGTTGGAAAATCTACACAAAATCTCATTTCTGATAAATTAGATATTGATTCTCTAAATCACCATTTCACTGCTTCGTCTAAATTTGATAAGACTACTAAAGCAAATACTTTGCATGATCTTTCAGCACTTCCAAACCCAAACTATCCATCCTTCGTTTTTAATCAACTATCAGAGTGTGATGTTAAAAGAGCCGTATTATCAATTGCCTCGAATGCTGTCGGTAATGATTGTGTCAGCCGAAAAATGATCCTTCCTATCCTTGATGAAATTCTTCCCATCCTATGTCATATTTTGAATTTTTCCTTAGCCGGAGGCGTTTTCCCTACTTTATGGAAAGACGCCCAAATTATTCCTCTACCCAAAAAACCTAATCCTTCATCATTTTCCGAGTATCGTCCAATCTCCGTGCTACCATTCCTTTCGAAAGTACTCGAGCGCCTTGTCCATATCCAACTTACCACATTCCTTAATAAGAACCTTCTCTTTAATCCGCTCCAATCTGGTTTCCGTCCTGGTCACAGTACGGTTACGGCACTGATCAATATTACCGACGACATCAGGCTGGGTATGGAAAATGGTAAAGTAACTACACTATGCTTACTTGATTTCAGTAATGCCTTCAATAACGTTGATTTCCATATACTGCTTGGCATTTTACGCTCAATTAACATATCTCCACCTGTGATTGATTGGTTTCACAGTTACCTGTTTGGTCGCCGACAACGTGTACGAATTGAAGACTCGTTCTCTTCGTGGTGCAGGACTACAGTCGGCGTTCCGCAGGGTGGCGTTCTATCTCCCTTACTTTTCTCAATTTTTATTAATTCTATATCTTATCAACTTCAGTCATCCTACCACCTTTATGCAGATGATCTTCAAATTTACACCCAAGCTCCTGTCCATGAGTTGACTGAAGCATTTCGAATCGTCAATTCTGATCTAGAGCGAATAGCTGCATGGAGCCTCAGATTTGGTCTTCAAATCAACCCTACAAAGACGCAGGTTATTGTTGTGGGTAGCTCCAGAATGATTTCGCGTATCGACACGACTTGTTTACCCCAGATTCTATTTAATGGTATACCTATACCTGTAAGTGATTGCGTAAAGGACTTGGGCGTTCATATTGACAAGACCTTATCCTGGGGTCCTCAAATTAGGGAAGTTAGTCGAAAAATATTTTCTGCGGCTGGGACTTTGCGAAGATTTCGAAATTTTCTACCTATTGCCACTAAGATTGCGCTTGCAAACTCTCTCCTCTTACCTATCCTTGACTATGGTGATGTCAGCTATCTAGATCTTACTGAGGAGCAACTTGATAAACTTGAGTGTCTCCAAAACTTATGTATAAGATTCATATTTGGATTGCGCAAATATGATCATGTTTCCAATTTCCGCAATTTGCTCAAGTGGCTCCCGATTCGCCTTCGACGGAATACTCATATACTTTCTTTACTCTATAATATTCTATTATGCTAGACCTATTCTTGTGAAATTCAAGGTAACTGCAGTTCGTGACAAAGTTTAGTTCTCCAAAACCAAACTAAAAGGAAGCGGCATAACTCTCTCTGAGTTTTTAACCAAGGCCCGGCACGATGTTTTCATGGCGGCAAGGCACCAATTCGGTATCACAAAATGTTGGACTCGAGAGGGTTATATCTTCGTGGTAGACTCAGATGGCACACAGCATAAAGTATCTTCAGTTGGCGAACTCAGCCGCATTAAGACGGCCACACATAAAACGCCGGTCGCTGAGAAACCCTCGGCCCTGAAGGCGAAACGAGTTGCGGCCACAAAGAAATAATGTAGCATATTACAGGTAGTAGTTGCAGCATCCACGATTTGTTTACTTTGTTTGTACCTATGTATTTTATTTACACTTTTACCCTTTCTTTAATAGCTCTAAAACTATATTATACCTCCTTCTTCGTTACTTAATTCTTCCTATTTGCTTACTATCGACTTTTGTACTGTATTAATAATTCATACCTCCTATTAATCACAATTAATTATCATTTCTTATTGTACCTACTTGACAAGACAACTGACGGTTGTCAATGTCAAAACTACGTTTCGTTCCTTCTGTTGGACATCGTTCAGAACAGGAGCCGAGATTTTTATTTGAACGTATAGATATTTTACTTATTTTTCTAATACATTGATATACAAGTTCTTCTCATTTTCTTCTTGTTTATATTTTATACAAGTATATCATTAAAATAACTATTGGTATATATTTATTCAATCCTTTTGTTTACTTACCGTTTATTCTTTTATAGCCTTTCTTCGTGCCCGGATGTTGCAATTATTAAATTGTTTTGTTCGATGTTGCCATGATACGTTCATGTTTACTGTTTTATTATTTAGCTGTCGACTCATTATGTGTACATGTACCTATGTATTTTTTTTCTGTAAGTCTTAACACTCAGCTGGCAGGTGGATAAGTTTTGTTTTTTTTTTTTTAAGTACCGTATTACATATTATTATACATATTATATATAAAAATATATATTTTTAATATTAATTATATATTTTTCTGTATTATATTTTATTATTTATATTTCTTTTATTATATATTATTGTTTATGCTATGTCAGATCTGAATGAAAGTAGTGATAATGACAGCTTTTTTTCTGCAAGTAGTCTTAATAATAGCTTTTCAAGCATTCCATCTCTTGCCGACTCCCTCCAGTGCAAGTTTGCCGATGTACCCGGTAACTTGAATGTTGTCCATATTAATGCCCAGAGTATTCCGGCCCATTTCCAGGATATGCTGACAACTTTTGACTGTAGGAATATTCATGCCATTCTTATTTCCGAATCGTGGTTAAAACCATGCTTGTCCTCTGTTTCTTACTCTCTTCCAAATTTCCGCCTTATAAGAAATGATCGTACCGGGAGTGGTGGTGGAGGTGTTGCCATTTATCTCCGGGCACACATTCCTTTTAACATTGTTTCTATGTCATCACAACCACCGCCAATCAATGCCGGCGAGCATCTCTTCCTTGAATTAGATTTGGCTTATACCAAGGTTTTACTTGGTGTTTTTTATTCTCCGAACTGTCGTGTCAATTACTTCTCTTCTTTTGAACGCATCTTAGAAAATCTAGCTCCTTCTTACAGTCACACCATAGTCATGGGCGATTTCAACACATGTCTGTTAAAAAAGGATTCACGCTCATCATCTTTGTGTAGTATTGTTGAATCCTGCAATCTATCTATTCTGCCTCTAAATGCTACACATAATTTTTCAAACTCTACTCCTTCTCTTCTTGATCTGATTTTTGTTTCCTCACCCTCTCTTATTGCCAAGCATGGTCAGCTACCAGCTGATGCTTTCTCTTACCATGACTTGATTTTTCTCTCCTATAAACTACGTCTTCCTAAGACAAAAACTAAAATTCTTCTGCAACGTAATTTTGGTGGCATGAATGTAGAAAATTTACGTGCGGAAGCAAACGTGATAAATTGGAGTCCCTTACAGAACGCAAACTCAATTGACGAGAAAGTTGAATTATTTACGAATTCTATTATTCGCTTATATGATGTCCATGCACCGGTACGCGCAATTAGAGTTCGTCAATTTCCGTCACCTTGGCTAACTAATGACATTAAGGATTTACTGTCGAAGAAAGCTATGGCTAAAACGAAATTTAAGTGTCGAGCAATTCTTATTAATTGGGACAACTACATTGCGATTAGAAATCACTGCAAAAAGGTGTGTAGGCAAGCACAACGCCAATACATCCATAACTCTGTTGAGAATGAAGATCCAGCTAAAGTCTGGAAATTTCTAAAAACTTTGGGAGTTGGAAAATCTACACAAAATCTCATTTCTGATAAATTAGATATTGATTCTCTAAATCACCATTTCACTGCTTCGTCTAAATTTGATAAGACTACTAAAGCAAATACTTTGCATGATCTTTCAGCACTTCCAAACCCAAACTATCCATCCTTCGTTTTTAATCAACTATCAGAGTGTGATGTTAAAAGAGCCGTATTATCAATTGCCTCGAATGCTGTCGGTAATGATTGTGTCAGCCGAAAAATGATCCTTCCTATCCTTGATGAAATTCTTCCCATCCTATGTCATATTTTGAATTTTTCCTTAGCCGGAGGCGTTTTCCCTACTTTATGGAAAGACGCCCAAATTATTCCTCTACCCAAAAAACCTAATCCTTCATCATTTTCCGAGTATCGTCCAATCTCCGTGCTACCATTCCTTTCGAAAGTACTCGAGCGCCTTGTCCATATCCAACTTACCACATTCCTTAATAAGAACCTTCTCTTTAATCCGCTCCAATCTGGTTTCCGTCCTGGTCACAGTACGGTTACGGCACTGATCAATATTACCGACGACATCAGGCTGGGTATGGAAAATGGTAAAGTAACTACACTATGCTTACTTGATTTCAGTAATGCCTTCAATAACGTTGATTTCCATATACTGCTTGGCATTTTACGCTCAATTAACATATCTCCACCTGTGATTGATTGGTTTCACAGTTACCTGTTTGGTCGCCGACAACGTGTACGAATTGAAGACTCGTTCTCTTCGTGGTGCAGGACTACAGTCGGCGTTCCGCAGGGTGGCGTTCTATCTCCCTTACTTTTCTCAATTTTTATTAATTCTATATCTTATCAACTTCAGTCATCCTACCACCTTTATGCAGATGATCTTCAAATTTACACCCAAGCTCCTGTCCATGAGTTGACTGAAGCATTTCGAATCGTCAATTCTGATCTAGAGCGAATAGCTGCATGGAGCCTCAGATTTGGTCTTCAAATCAACCCTACAAAGACGCAGGTTATTGTTGTGGGTAGCTCCAGAATGATTTCGCGTATCGACACGACTTGTTTACCCCAGATTCTATTTAATGGTATACCTATACCTGTAAGTGATTGCGTAAAGGACTTGGGCGTTCATATTGACAAGACCTTATCCTGGGGTCCTCAAATTAGCCGCTTGCTTGCCCGTGTTATATGGCATATAACAAAATTCAAACACTAAATTGCCCGTGTTATATGGCATATAACATCGCATCTGAGTCTGCTTTGCCCGTGTCATACTGTATATGACATGGCTCCCGCGGTCGAAAGAGTGAAATATATTCGTCTCTGTCGCTCTAGGGCTTAGTTTGTATTATGTATCTCGTTTCTACGTTAAATTTCCCGTCATACTAATCCCAGTCGAGTTTCGACTCCATAGAGAAATTAAAAAAAAAAACGTTCGTTGTCAATGTTGTCATTGAGTGTTGAGTCGGTGCGGAATGTGCGGAATGTGTGAGTGTATTTGTGCTGGTTTTTCTGTTAAATTTAGTTTTATTCTTTAAGATCTATTGTGTTTATCAAGGTATGTAAATAACTAACACGTATATATAATAATTCCAGCATGAAATATAATATTTGACTTTTTTCGAGACCTTAAGTAGATTTTGGCGCGCAACAGTGATTTTACTGAGAGCATGGGAACTGTTTCAGAAATGTTCATATTACTCAGAAGTGGTGAATGCTATCCGTATGATTTATTTTTGTTTTAAAAGAATATGAGACAACTTATTTAATGTTTATTTACTTGTATGTTTATAACTGTTATTTGTACATTATATGGCCTTATCAAATTTAACATAAATTACGCCGCGCGGCGCCAGGTAATGGTTTGGAATCAGAGGCCTGTAATTCATAAATATGTATAAACAAGTGTACTTTTTAATTTTTATCTCATTATCTTATATATAAGTAACGTAATTAAATATTAAAAACTATATGTCACCGCTTTAAGTTTTGAGGTATGAACTTATAAATACAAAGCGAGCTCTAAAACGCGCTATCTCAATTTCAAACGAGCATCACTCGACACCAGAGTCGTAATCTAAATAAACAAAGATAACATTGTATAGGTAGTTTCATAACAAACATAAATAATATAACACTTGACAACCTTTCAAAACAAATTGAGTCACAAGGACCGATTGTGTGGAACCCGACCCGCGCGCCGAGGCGATAAAAACGCGCGGGCATTTTATCGTTATCGCTTTCAAGTGGCCGGGCAGAGGGGCCGGCGTGGGTTGCGGCGCGGAGCAAGCAAGCGGTTAAGGAAGTTAGTCGAAAAATATTTTCTGCGGCTGGGACTTTGCGAAGATTTCGAAATTTTCTACCTATTGCCACTAAGATTGCGCTTGCAAACTCTCTCCTCTTACCTATCCTTGACTATGGTGATGTCAGCTATCTAGATCTTACTGAGGAGCAACTTGATAAACTTGAGTGTCTCCAAAACTTATGTATAAGATTCATATTTGGATTGCGCAAATATGATCATGTTTCCAATTTCCGCAATTTGCTCAAGTGGCTCCCGATTCGCCTTCGACGGAATACTCATATACTTTCTTTACTCTATAATATTCTATTATGCTAGACCTATTCTTGTGAAATTCAAGGTAACTGCAGTTCGTGACAAAGTTTAGTTCTCCAAAACCAAACTAAAAGGAAGCGGCATAACTCTCTCTGAGTTTTTAACCAAGGCCCGGCACGATGTTTTCATGGCGGCAAGGCACCAATTCGGTATCACAAAATGTTGGACTCGAGAGGGTTATATCTTCGTGGTAGACTCAGATGGCACACAGCATAAAGTATCTTCAGTTGGCGAACTCAGCCGCATTAAGACGGCCACACATAAAACGCCGGTCGCTGAGAAACCCTCGGCCCTGAAGGCGAAACGAGTTGCGGCCACAAAGAAATAATGTAGCATATTACAGGTAGTAGTTGCAGCATCCACGGTTTGTTTACTTTGTTTGTACCTATGTATTTTATTTACACTTTTACCCTTTCTTTAATAGCTCTAAAACTATATTATACCTCCTTCTTCGTTACTTAATTCTTCCTATTTGCTTACTATCGACTTTTGTACTGTATTAATAATTCATACCTCCTATTAATCACAATTAATTATCATTTCTTATTGTACCTACTTGACAAGACAACTGACGGTTGTCAATGTCAAAACTACGTTTCGTTCCTTCTGTTGGACATCGTTCAGAACAGGAGCCGAGATTTTTATTTGAACGTATAGATATTTTACTTATTTTTCTAATACATTGATATACAAGTTCTTCTCATTTTCTTCTTGTTTATATTTTATACAAGTATATCATTAAAATAACTATTGGTATATATTTATTCAATCCTTTTGTTTACTTACCGTTTATTCTTTTATAGCCTTTCTTCGTGCCCGGATGTTGCAATTATTAAATTGTTTTGTTCGATGTTGCCATGATACGTTCATGTTTACTGTTTTATTATTTAGCTGTCGACTCATTATGTGTACATGTACCTATGTATTTTTTTTCTGTAAGTCTTAACACTCAGCTGGCAGGTGGATAAGTTTTGTTTTTTTTTTTTTAAGTACCGTATTACATATTATTATACATATTATATATAAAAATATATATTTTTAATATTAATTATATATTTTTCTGTATTATATTTTATTATTTATATTTCTTTTATTATATATTATTGTTTATGCTATGTCAGATCTGAATGAAAGTAGTGATAATGACAGCTTTTTTTCTGCAAGTAGTCTTAATAATAGCTTTTCAAGCATTCCATCTCTTGCCGACTCCCTCCAGTGCAAGTTTGCCGATGTACCCGGTAACTTGAATGTTGTCCATATTAATGCCCAGAGTATTCCGGCCCATTTCCAGGATATGCTGACAACTTTTGACTGTAGGAATATTCATGCCATTCTTATTTCCGAATCGTGGTTAAAACCATGCTTGTCCTCTGTTTCTTACTCTCTTCCAAATTTCCGCCTTATAAGAAATGATCATACCGGGAGTGGTGGTGGAGGTGTTGCCATTTATCTCCGGGCACACATTCCTTTTAACATTGTTTCTATGTCATCACAACCACCGCCAATCAATGCCGGCGAGCATCTCTTCCTTGAATTAGATTTGGCTTATACCAAGGTTTTACTTGGTGTTTTTTATTCTCCGAACTGTCGTGTCAATTACTTCTCTTCTTTTGAACGCATCTTAGAAAATCTAGCTCCTTCTTACAGTCACACCATAGTCATGGGCGATTTCAACACATGTCTGTTAAAAAAGGATTCACGCTCATCATCTTTGTGTAGTATTGTTGAATCCTGCAATCTATCTATTCTGCCTCTAAATGCTACACATAATTTTTCAAACTCTACTCCTTCTCTTCTTGATCTGATTTTTGTTTCCTCACCCTCTCTTATTGCCAAGCATGGTCAGCTACCAGCTGATGCTTTCTCTTACCATGACTTGATTTTTCTCTCCTATAAACTACGTCTTCCTAAGACAAAAACTAAAATTCTTCTGCAACGTAATTTTGGTGGCATGAATGTAGAAAATCTACGTGCGGAAGCAAACGTGATAAATTGGAGTCCCTTACAGAACGCAAACTCAATTGACGAGAAAGTTGAATTATTTACGAATTCTATTATTCGCTTATATGATGTCCATGCACCGGTACGCGCAATTAGAGTTCGTCAATTTCCGTCACCTTGGCTAACTAATGACATTAAGGATTTACTGTCGAAGAAAGCTATGGCTAAAACGAAATTTAAGTGTCGAGCAATTCTTATTAATTGGGACAACTACATTGCGATTAGAAATCACTGCAAAAAGGTGTGTAGGCAAGCACAACGCCAATACATCCATAACTCTGTTGAGAATGAAGATCCAGCTAAAGTCTGGAAATTTCTAAAAACTTTGGGAGTTGGAAAATCTACACAAAATCTCATTTCTGATAAATTAGATATTGATTCTCTAAATCACCATTTCACTGCTTCGTCTAAATTTGATAAGACTACTAAAGCAAATACTTTGCATGATCTTTCAGCACTTCCAAACCCAAACTATCCATCCTTCGTTTTTAATCAACTATCAGAGTGTGATGTTAAAAGAGCCGTATTATCAATTGCCTCGAATGCTGTCGGTAATGATTGTGTCAGCCGAAAAATGATCCTTCCTATCCTTGATGAAATTCTTCCCATCCTATGTCATATTTTGAATTTTTCCTTAGCCGGAGGCGTTTTCCCTACTTTATGGAAAGACGCCCAAATTATTCCTCTACCCAAAAAACCTAATCCTTCATCATTTTCCGAGTATCGTCCAATCTCCGTGCTACCATTCCTTTCGAAAGTACTCGAGCGCCTTGTCCATATCCAACTTACCACATTCCTTAATAAGAACCTTCTCTTTAATCCGCTCCAATCTGGTTTCCGTCCTGGTCACAGTACGGTTACGGCACTGATCAATATTACCGACGACATCAGGCTGGGTATGGAAAATGGTAAAGTAACTACACTATGCTTACTTGATTTCAGTAATGCCTTCAATAACGTTGATTTCCATATACTGCTTGGCATTTTACGCTCAATTAACATATCTCCACCTGTGATTGATTGGTTTCACAGTTACCTGTTTGGTCGCCGACAACGTGTACGAATTGAAGACTCGTTCTCTTCGTGGTGCAGGACTACAGTCGGCGTTCCGCAGGGTGGCGTTCTATCTCCCTTACTTTTCTCAATTTTTATTAATTCTATATCTTATCAACTTCAGTCATCCTACCACCTTTATGCAGATGATCTTCAAATTTACACCCAAGCTCCTGTCCATGAGTTGACTGAAGCATTTCGAATCGTCAATTCTGATCTAGAGCGAATAGCTGCATGGAGCCTCAGATTTGGTCTTCAAATCAACCCTACAAAGACGCAGGTTATTGTTGTGGGTAGCTCCAGAATGATTTCGCGTATCGACACGACTTGTTTACCCCAGATTCTATTTAATGGTATACCTATACCTGTAAGTGATTGCGTAAAGGACTTGGGCGTTCATATTGACAAGACCTTATCCTGGGGTCCTCAAATTAGGGAAGTTAGTCGAAAAATATTTTCTGCGGCTGGGACTTTGCGAAGATTTCGAAATTTTCTACCTATTGCCACTAAGATTGCGCTTGCAAACTCTCTCCTCTTACCTATCCTTGACTATGGTGATGTCAGCTATCTAGATCTTACTGAGGAGCAACTTGATAAACTTGAGTGTCTCCAAAACTTATGTATAAGATTCATATTTGGATTGCGCAAATATGATCATGTTTCCAATTTCCGCAATTTGCTCAAGTGGCTCCCAATTCGCCTTCGACGGAATACTCATATACTTTCTTTACTCTATAATATTCTCTTTAATCCTTCTACTCCCCCTTATTTAAAAGAACGCTTCGAATTTCTTACGGACACACATTCTAGATCTCTGAGGTCATCGGTGAATTTGAGACTGGCTATTCCAATGCATTCGAGCCGATTTTACGATCTGTCGTTCACAGTGCAAGCTGCACGCTTGTGGAATGCACTGCCGTTATTCATCAAACAAGCTCAAACAATTACATCATTTAAAAATATGGTCAAAGACTACTATTTATCACTCTAACCTTGATATTCTAGTAAGACTGTTTTATTTAACTTCCTTCTTCTTTCATGTAATTATGTAGTCATATTATTAATATATATTATTAGTATTTATGGATTTTAGAATTATTGTTATTATGTATTTAGTTATTTACAATAATATATTGTATGTACTTGGTGACTATAATATATGTATGTATTTTTTGTACGCTAGTGTATGTATTTGTATATTATATTATATTTGCTATCTGTTTATTATTGTATCTAAATCATCTAAACGCCAAACTACCCTTCTTTCTTTCTTTCTGGCTCCGTTATTTTCTTGTCCATCCTAAGGTTGCCTGTAAGACATTGCATATTAGCGATAAGGCCGCCATTTGTCACACTTATGACTTTTATAAATTTCTACATTTATGTTTATACTCTTAAATTTTGGTGTACAATAAAGATGATTTTATTATTATTATTTATTATTATTACCTTGGAGTATTGTTCTCCTTTTTTTTAAAGGCAAATCAGCCCTTTAGGTCCACACTGAGGCACAGGGAACCTTACAAACATTCAGTCAAAGGACACAAGAACACACACCCAGACTCGAAACTTTTGATAATCGAACTCATTATGACGCTCAGCTAAGTATAGTTTTCGCCAAACTTCTAGTACTCTCTGAAGTTGAACCACGCAGGTGTTTGCGCAGGTACAGTCAAAAAGAAAGCCTTTACAAAAAAAAATCAATATTCATATTTTTGTTACCATAATGAGAAAAAATATTATATTTAATTATTGTCACAACAAAGTGATGAACCAAATGTGAAACAAAGTCTTATATATAGGCAAAAAGATGTTGAAAACTGTAAACATAATATATTATCTACACTACCTACATACATATATGCCCTTCCTTTTTCTCTGTATGCCTTCTTCAGCTTCCTTTTACATAAATTGCAAGACATTATATACCATTTTTCTGATTTGACTTCGTAAAACGTTATTTCTTTTAGGCATAAGCAAATAACAAAAACGTAACAATTAAAGTTAGCAAAAACAATAACAATCAACAAATGTAACTAAAACAACAACAAGCGGATAAAAACACAACAATAAAACAAAAAGATAATTTAAAGTTGCGTGGCCCATTTCTTAGTGACTGTACTTTACGGAAGATTCGAACACAAATTCAAATTTCGAATGCAATAAAACATATCCGAATGCAACCTATCATAGCCGAAAGCGCCCAAACAGTTCCGAGTCCCGCTACGAATCGTGAAGTCCCCTCCCGCTACCCGCCCCCGTTCCGCTGATACCTAATTTTCGATTACTGCGCAGCTATACGCAGCAACTTCAGAGGGAACTAGAAATTTGGCGATACTTATACCAAACGCTGAGGCGACCGTTTAAACCACTGTGTCATACGTGTAGAGACGATATGAGTACAAAAGAAAATCCTATAACTAAGTCCTTTGTTTTCATATCCACGCCAGCTAGAACTTATAACACGAACTTCCTATTTTGTGCAAAGTATTTTATGACAGAGCGTCTTATCTCCCCAAGCCTTACACATTTTCCTGAATAAAGAAAACAATATTTTTATAAGGATTCGTTTTAAATATTCTCATACTAGTCGCCATTTTAATATGGCTGTTGGCATTACAAAGCTAACATTTGGCGTGCAGGCCAGTGTTCATAGGTTTCGATCATTTGATTATGATAATTGTATTTTACTATTTAAATTCAGTTCTGACAAGCAGCCAAGATCAACAATAGAACTGTTGTTTTTTGGTCCCGCAAAATTGATGTAAATTATTTCCCCGCTTTGTTTTCGAATTAAGTCACACGGAAACCACATTCTAATGTGCAATTGCAGCGCAGACAAAAACATGAAGCTTACTTGATAAGATGCTTTAAACAATTTTTGAACTTAGTTTCCAAACCATAACTACCACACCGTTAGAAGATAAAGAAGACCACATAGATTTCTAAGAACATGCTATCTTATTGACTGATTGACTGCAGTACAGAAACTGGATTGCCGGATTGTCTGCTTACTCTGACGCACCAGAATTCTCTGCGCAAGAATAATTTCTATGATTATTTTCATAAAATATTGCATGACCAGCTTATTAATAATCGGATTCCTTTTTATATTACAGAAGAGAAAAATATAACAGAAATAGCTAAAGATATGAAAGACATCTTTCTAGAAATAGATACACACATTCAATAAACCTAATGCGTAACTCGCAAGCAGACTGTAGAAAATTAGATCAACATAATTGAGAACGAATATATGGTTTTTAATTTCCACATAAGTGGAGCAGGCGTTGTAATAATATTCTATTAGGCGGTAAAACTTCATATATTTTACCTAATGCGAAGAATTAAATACATGATCAAAACATTAATACGCGTAACTCCAGTATATAATCTAAGAAAATAATGTTCTCGAGAAATCACCAATTAGCGCGGAGATAAAAGCGTTTTCAACATTTACAAGACATTTGACTCGAGTATGGCCGACTTTCAGCCTCTTTCCTTGTTAAAGCCCGTGTTCATAAAGTGTTAAGTTTACTTTTACGCGCGCAGGTGTGTTCGGGGCAATTCTTCTCAGGGCCTTAACGTGCACGGTAGATAGCACCGGATGTATGAAGCCTTTCGTAACGTAAGCCGCTATATCAACCTTTATTTCTGAGTGTTCGAGGCACGGATTAGTGTTGCTTTAAACTGTAATTAATTGCTCGTGTGCTGGAAGGTACATTGTTTTAAAGATTGTGGATTTTTTGTGTCGGATAAAATTAATAGAATGGTATTTGTCTCTTAAGGACATGTTTTAATCTATGTAGTTGATCTTGTTTCATTGAACTTGATGCAAGACTTGAATTAACTAAATGAGATAAATAATGTGAACCCAATACTACGTTGTATTATGTAACCCAAAGGTGAAATACAGAATTATCATTGGTAATAACGAACTAATGTTTTATAGGTTGTTACAAAACTTAACTGTAGAATATCGAATATCCAATAAATTTCCTTTGAACATTTATTGGCACACTCAAAAGCGTTAGTTCATTGGCCAGAGGCAACTTGTAAATGTTACCATATCCAAAGGTTTCAATAGCACTTTAATGTTAATAATTTCCCAACGCTAAGGGGCGGCAACGCATTTGTGACTCCTGCGGTGTTGCTTGTGTCCATGGGCGGCGGTAACTGCTTACCATCAGGCGATCTGGCTGCTCGAAAAAAAAACATGGATGTTCAAAAAAGAGAGTGCTGTTGACATCATTGCACCTGTGCACGCTTTAAAACTAGTTAAAGGACACAGGGAGTATGAAGTTTATGCAAAAAGTATTTTTTATCGACTTAACAGATGGTGTAGTTGTTTAAACAACCGCATGAGGTTTAATACGCCGCGTTGAGTGCTTGAGTTCAATCCCCTAACAAGACAACACTTTGAGTGATCTAAAAATTTTCTCGAGTTTTTATTTTTATTTTTCATTGGATGTTTATTAAGCTTGGCGAGTATCATTCCTAATTAATAATCATCTAAGAGACCCCTCATCAGGGTAAATAGAAACGTCGTGTACGGCGTGTTAAAAGGGTGTACATAAATTATTATCATCGAAGTTTTTTCCAGTGCGATCTTAGCGATCATAAAGTGAGATAAGTAGGTAATGGTGAAATATTAAAATTACTGTCTAAGGGTATCTGTTTATTTAAATTTTAGTATTACTAGATCCCATGAATAAAAAAAATCTTTCTTAGTAGTTTCGTTGGCAACAAATTGTAAATAAGCGTAGGAAGCCTAGCTAGGTTTCTGACATTCACCAGAAAGATAAAAATAACGTTAAGCCACTTTTTTGCTTTACTATTCTTAGACATGCAAGAACAAGGTCATTTTCGCCATAACGATTGGTGGTTCGGCGTTACACCGAAACCGTAGGGTTCTAGGCGACTTGGAGAAGGAAATGGACTGTATAGAGAGGGCGAGTTCTGGGTCGCCTAGAAAGGAATAAGGGAAGGGGTGATTGAGTGGGTATAGGATATTTCAAGGATGGAGGGCACTTACCTTATACTGAAATCTTCTTCTCCTCAGAAGGACAGTCTCCTGGTGTTTTCGAGAATCCTGAAGATGTTTGATTCACTACACTACACCATTCGTTTCACTTTCACTTGCGAGCGGGTTTTCCTTGGTGGAAGCGGTAATAAACACATACGGGAGCGGCGCGATACGAACGAGACGACGTTCTCAGCGAGCGGAATGTTCTGGACTGTCACTCGCGTCCACGATCGCGTCGACGAATCAGGCGAAGGCAGTGCCTCTTCCAGGGAGTGGGATAGAGCGGGACGGAAATATGGTATCGCTCGCACTAGACGTGAAACGATTGATCTTGATGCGATTAGTTATATATAGGAAGGTAGATGGCTCTACCATATCCCCTCGGCCCTAAAGGGTTGCCTTTAAAAAAATAGAATTGAACTTAGCTATGTTGGGTGTACTACCGCATAACCCATCAATAGGCTAAGACAGCGATATGACAATAAAATTAATCTAAATTAACTTTAGCGAAAGCTACAAACTAAATATTTAAACTAAGAGGTAGGTCCAACTTCAGGCTAGATCTCACTGAGTTGGAAGCGGACGCGAGTTGATCAGTGCCTCGACTTGTGCAAGGACAATTAAAGGCTCTTCGTAAGAGAGGATCTGTTGACCTATAACTTTGAAGAGATGCGTTTTAATTACTTTGACCATGCTTGCCCAACATCCACCGAAATGTGGTGATGCTGGTGGAATAAACTTCCAGTCAATATGATCTATGGAGAGTTCTTCCTGAAGACGAGTACGATAACCCGCGACGTGATTGAAACAAGTAGCGGGAACAAGTTCAATCAATTTACTAACGCGGTTGGCGACAAAAGTCTGCCAGCGGTGAGGAGAAGAATAAATCCAAGCGAGCACTACTTTGGAGTCGGAAAATGCGTATATTTATTAATAGGGTAGTGGGCCAAAACTGTGTCTTGAACCTTGCGGAGCAACTGAGACAGCAGAAGGGCCGCGCACAACTCCAGTCTCGCAAACGAAATGGTTTTAACAGGCGAGACCTTAGACTTGGCACAAACTAACTGCACCGAGTAGTTAGAACCAATGCGGACTTGCAGATATACGACTCCGCCGTAAGCACGCTCGCTGGCGTCAGCGAAACCTATCAAGTTGATGGTACATCCATCTACCAACCCAAGATGACGCGGAATAGTAATTTGATTGAGCGCGGTAAGCTCAATACAAAACTGGCCCCAAGCGGCGACAATATGGTCAGGAGGTGTTTCATCCCACTCACACTTTGATAGCCAAAGCTCCTTGATCAAGAGCTTGGCGTACAAAATTGTGGGAGCCACAAACCCATTATGTCCCATAGTCGAGCCACTGTGGACAGCATAGTGCGCTTGGCGCACTTATCATCTGGCGGTGAGACGTCAAACCGAAAACTATCGCAGGATTTGTCCCAGCGTAAACCGAGAACCTTATGCGGTACAGACTTCTCAAACTCAATGTCTGGAGAAGCCTTATGAGAATCTGGTATGCGTGCGAGAACCTCCTTAGAGTTGCTTGTCCATTTGACAAGATCAATCTGGCCTCGCTTGAAAAGCTGAATAAGCTCTTCACAAAGCGAAATTGCTAGCGGAGCGGGTATGACATTACAAGCAATGTCATCTATATACAAAGCGGATGTGTAGTATAGTATAGTGTAGCGTAGCGTAGCTTAGCATAGCATAGCGTAGCATAGCATAGCATAGCGTAGCATAGCGTAGCATAGCATAGCGTAGCTAATTAGTGCTTTATCTTAAACACAGTTTTAGCACCCACCTTGATCTCTTGAAGAGCAGAACAACAACAAGACGTAATACAATGAGAAGTATGTAACGTAGGTACGGTACCCATAAACACATACCCAAGTACAGTCTCAATAGCGGGCGGTAAATCATATCGCTCACTACGTACTATTTTAGTTAGTAGCAAGTGCGGAAATATTGAAGCTCCGATCAAAAGATCAATGCCTGCCGGATTCGCAAACTCCGCGTCGGCTAGCGGCAATGACTCGAGATGAGTGAGTGATGCTACGTCTACATTAGCGTTCGGCAATGCGTCCGTGATACGCTCCACGATAAGCGAAGAAATGTTAAAATTAATATTCCTATCAAAACGCGAATGTATTTTAATATCTACGGAACCCCTGCAATGCTTTTCTGATCCGCCTATCCCTTTGACGGTTGAGTTAGTATTTTTAAAGTTATTCCATAATCCGAGGCGTTTGAAGCATTCCGATGTTATTAGATTGGTCTGAGATGCGCTATCTAGCAGACAACGTACCATGTGCGGCGACCCATTAACATCATATATGATAACTTGCGCTGTCGCTAACAGAACAGTCTTAGACGCCGTACACTGCGTTTTGGCCCTGCGCGGATCATTATAGATGCGCGAGTGCCGTCCTCGCGTGCGCGTCGCCCGCGCAATGGATGTCGTACACAACGATACTTCGCCCTCAGACGCAGAAGGCGCAGCTACCGTGGTCTGCACCTGCGGCGCGAGTGTGTCAAGATTAGCGGCTTGACTTGACAACCGGTTATTTTTATCGAGATGTAACAGTGTATGATGTTTTTGTTTACACGAGCGACATCTCGTTCTACTGGAACAATTACTCGTTTTATATTTTATGCTTAAGATATTAATGCAAGCTTTGTCATCTTTTACGCATTTAAAACGAGCAATTGGATTTAAATCATTAAAGGTGGGACACTTATAGTAATGGTCGTGCACTATATTACTGCACAGACACTTCTGTGAATTATTACTATTAGATTCCGAACATGTTACGTAAGATTCTGGATTAGGGACTGAGTTATTATTACTATTTCGCGATTTATTCAACCTTTGTTTGTTGTTGTTAGTGTTAGACGGGCCAGGTGAACCAGACTGCGTATTATGAAATATTCGACACTGATCTTTGATGAACGAAATAAAACTATCTAGTGTAGGTATTTTATTATTGCGTTCCGTCATCTCAAATGCGCGAATTGTATCAGTGTCAAACTTTTTTAAAGCGAGTTGAAGCAACATAAAGTCGGATAGATCTTCTAAATTTAAATTCCTAAGAGATTTAACCGCGGTAACAAAGTTGT
This sequence comes from Euclidia mi, assembly GCA_944739405.2. Classification (NCBI taxonomy): domain Eukaryota; kingdom Metazoa; phylum Arthropoda; class Insecta; order Lepidoptera; family Erebidae; genus Euclidia; species Euclidia mi. The sequence continues at coordinate 110,677,216 of OX123184.2, read as the reverse complement.
CTATAAACAACTGGAAATTCGAGACAGACGCGGCACCGGACACTTTAAGATTTAAAGCTTGGTCAAAGTACGTAGACGCTAGGACACGCGTGTCCTGATATCTGTCGAGTAGTGACTGAAATATGACCTGATGATTCTCAGCACTGGGTGTGACACCTGCAAATACGGACTGGGCTTTCGGTGACAGTTTACCTATTAAATAGTACAACCTGTCAGCATCTGTCAGAGAACCATTATCGTGCACTGTAGACTTAAAACTCGCATAGAATAACGGCCAATTTCGTATATCTCCGTCAAACGACATAATCTCGATTGGCGGTAATCTCGGTTTGCGGGCAACGGGCTCTGCTGAACATTTACCCTCCAATTGCGATTGTACACGCTTAATAATACAATAAAGATCTTCGAATGAGGTATACGCCTGATAGTTCGGTTTTTCATCAGGATTGATAGAAAGTAATCTTGCGTTATAATCGTCTAACAACTTATGAAAATCCGTTCGAATACTATCTACTGTTATACAATAACTGAGAAATGCTTCGCTATTACTGTCAGACATAGATGCGGTTTTTGAGCATTCATAGATATCTTGAATGCGCTCAAATAAAATATTGCGTTTTGCTTCTAAGATTGTCATCTCTTTGTCTTCCGACACGCGTGACTTCTTTTGTTGTGACATGTTTACGTAAGTATAAGCTGATGAGACCGAAACAAAATAAGAATATCTAATGTATCTATTATTTTACCTAAGTAGGCTAAGAAGGCAACACTTTAGAGCTGAGGACTTAAAAGTTGCTTGAAATATGAGATTTATAAGACAACTATGATAGTTGCAGAAATAATAATTTAATAAGTAGGTAGCTACATAAAAGTTTACCTACTGATGCGGGCGGAAATAACCATGTGACGGTTATGTGAATATATTAGGAGTATAGCTAGGTGCTATAACTGCCTAGGTATAGCGGTATAACGTATAAAACGTAAATGAATCCGACTCGTATGGATCAAAAAAATGGTTCGGTGTTACACCGAAACCATAGGGTTCTAGGCGACTTGGAGAAGGAAATGGACTGTATAGAGAGGGCGAGTTCTGGGTCGCCTAGAAAGGAATAAGGGAGGGGTGATTGAGTGGGTATAGGATATTTCAAGGATGGAGGGCACTTACCTTATACGGAAATCTTCTTCTCCTCAGAAGGACAGTCTCCTGGTGTTTTCGAGAATCCTGAAGCTGTTTGATTCACTACACTACACCATTCGTTTCACTTTCACTTGCGAGCGGGTTTTCCTTGGTGGAAGCGGTAATAAACACATACGGGAGCGGCGCGATACGAACGAGACGACGTTCTCAGCGAGCGGAATGTTCTGGACTGTCACTCGCGTCCACGATCGCGTCGACGAATCAGGCGAAGGCAGTGCCTCTTCCAGGGAGTGGGATAGAGCGGGACGGAAATATGGTATCGCTCGCACTAGACGTGGAACGATTGATCTTGATGCGATTAGTTATATATAGGAAGGTAGATGGCGCTACCATATCCCTTTGTAGAATTATTTTGTGTTACCTGCGTGGACGCTGTATGTTTTACGTAACGATACAATTCGTCGAAGGTTTGTAAAGAAAGAAAAAAAAAACCGATTGGTCGCGCGAAGCTATCAGTAGCGGCGGCGACCAATCGGTTCGATACAATCTACGCTTTTCTAAACGTCTTAATTCTCATGGATCTAATTGGTTTCTTATAGACATATTACGTGGAATGTTAATAAATCGTCCAAAACTCTGAAACGCGAAACCTACGATTTATGTTTACTTTAGCACTTACTGTTAGGTTCTCTCTGTAAGCCTATAATGGCCTACCGGAAAATCTTCTAAGTTAATGAAAATTCAGAAACGAAACAGTTGGGTGAGCTGGGCTGGGACCGACAATTCCGGGAACAGTTTTATATATCGAGTGTTACGCTTGATTATTCCGACTTATTCGTAGACTTTATGTTACTTAGAATGTAGGTTTTAACAGTCATTCATATGGTTACTCAGTCTAGGAATCCCTACTAGGCATAAAATCAGTGTCGGCGTTTAAAAAAAATATTCTTATGTTATTAAAAGCGTCCTAGACTCGAAACAATTGTTTATGGATCGCCCTAATTGTTGTCTCGTGTGAGAATCGAACCCACAACAGTCGGTGTAGTGCAAGAACGGCGAGGCGACTGCTATGCTGGAGGTACAGTCAAATCACAACGACATAATATATATTGCAATAATGATCACCGTAATAAGAGTCTACATACTTCTTCTACCAAGCGTTTTCGTAAATCGTGTGTTACCATTGACAATGTCGTCTTGTAAGCGATCCTGGACTTTATCAGCCTCTGCACAATCATCATATCGACTGATGAGCGTCTCCTAAAAACAACATTAAGCAAATATGATGATATGAAATCATAAATCACCTTTGAAACAAACATAATTTCAACTTTAATTAGAACATTCATTAGGCGAACAAATCAAAATTTAGCTTTATTTAGATGAGCTGAAACAGTACGAATTTGAATTAATTATCTGTATTTGTTTGTGCTACATATACATTTTGATTACCTCGTGATTTAAAAGGTTAAATAGATACTTCATTACTTTGAATGCGATTGAAAAATTGTGTGTAAAAAAAATTCGGTCAATTATTTAATTTTGATTGATTACGACTGTGATTTCACTCAACTGATTTATCTTATACCAAAATATCTTATAACTACTAGAAATTATACGATCATTGCTTAATTCGATTTAAAAGCTACCATGAGAGGTTTCACTGCCACCGAAAGTCGTCCACTGCTGGACATAGGCCTCCCCCAAGGCTCTCCACATGGACCGATCTTGAGCTACTTGCATTCAATAGCCGCTTTTCTAATAAGATCGTTTGTTTAGGTGTGTGTGAATCAATTAAAACACACAGGCACTAAAATTCCAGAATTCCAAATTATAAGTGACTTGAAATCCTGTGATTCAAATTATCAGAATCTGCAGATCAAAATCGGGACACAATCAAAGAGATTTAGGGATGTACATCAGAGCTAATAGAATGTGTGTGGATTTGAAAACAGTAGAATGACCAACATCATTGCCTTAGTTTACTTGTGACCGTGGTTAGTATAGTCTGGTCCAAATGTCAGATTTTCTAAGGTGTGTAAATCCAAAACATGATTAGCCTTGAACTCGTAGTAAAATTTAAAATGTCGCGCTATGCCAAAGTATATAATTATGTACATAGCTAATATAAGAGCGTTTTTGTGATGGAGCTTCACAGTCGCAGTGGACCTGTGGTCTATTCACTGTGGAGCTCCATTTCAATCCATGGCACATTTGCTTTCTTTCTCTCTTTGCCCATCTACCTGCAGCAAACAAGACCTTATAGTGACCTCAGGCAATGTAGTCACCGTAGCCAAGTTTTGGGAACAGAAAATATGAACCATTGGTAACAATAATAATAATATGTGAGTTGGCGAGTCACCGTCTGCCCCTTTTCGATGTACTATAAGAGTACTTAGGGCAGACGCCGGCCTTAATCTATAGTTTTCATCTAAACTAATTCATTTAACACCCATCTCAATAGCCCAGAGTAATTACTCGTAGTTTCCATAAAAGTAGCAATAAGCCCCTTACCTGCTGCGGCTAACCCGTGACGGTACTTAATAGTGCAGTGATGGAGACGCCTCAGTAGGTGTGCCATCACATTCTAGATTAAAACTCTCAAAGGGCCTCTGCGCGTTGCCAAAGGGCCGGGTATTGTTCTAACAAATTAGAATAATGCCCGTGAAAGAGAAACAAATAATAATATTATTCTACGACATTCACACAACACCATCTAGTCCCAAACTAAGCAGAAGGTTATACTATGGGTACTAGACAATGGATAAACATACTTTTATACTTTTTTTTGTAAATACATACATATTATACATAGAAACAACCAGACCAAGACAAACATCCATGTTCATGCACACAAATGTTTCACTTGAGCGGGAATCGAACCCGCGACCTTCGGCGTGGCAGTCGTTTACACTCCCGCTACACGACCGGGTCGTCAAAAATTTGGTCGTTGGTACGAAGAAGTAGAACGTTTTTAGTGAAGAAAATATTGGTAATTATTACATAAATTATTTTAAAAGCGTAGGTAGTATACGACGTAAAATTATTCTTTGAAAAATGCTCTCTAACAACCTGTTCCCTAGAAATGTGCTTACCTAATAAGCTCGCAATTTGTTACTTGAAAACGAGGCTCAACAACAAATCAATAATACTTGTCTTAAACTTACCCCTACCTACCCAAGCAAATACAACTAAGAGTAACATTATGCATGTATATGTCCATATTGTCCATACAATGAAAAATAATATGAACACCATATTCTCGTAAAAGTTCGTATTAATCTCAACGTCCTTCTTAGTTAATTAGCACCCAATAATCGTGACCTAAAAAGCCTTTGAGCCTTGTATTTACGTGAAACTAAACCGAAACCAAGCCCTAGTAATGCTAACCAATGCCAGACTCGCCAAATAACGAGAGAACTTAATGTTCCCCAGACCTCGTACCTAATCCATTTTGTACAAAAACGACGTATATAATCCCCGTAGAACACAGCCGAATTAAAAAGGTAACCCGATCGTAAGATTTACCAAGGAAATATTTATGAACATTAATTAGTCGGTTTACCTGTAGTGAGACACAATACATAAACTATGCCCTTTCACCCGTAGAGCCTACAGATTTATGATGGGACTTTATGGAGCTTGCGACATAACAGGTAAGGGTTTGTGGACCGTATTACGTTGTTTGCCTTCGCTTTTGGTTTATTTTCGATATTTTGCCTGCAGCCTTTGTGTGACATTTGTTGAAAGTTGGAGGTGAAACTAAAGTATGAAATATTTCATGGTCATTTATGTCATTGTATGAAATAAATGTACATTTTTTGCTTTGTTTGGTATATGTGGAAATGTCAATGCCTTTGTCAATGTGGACGATATCCGTTTATTCAGTTGACGCAGAAATTTGATATTTTTACAGCTCCATAGTATTTCGTATGAGTTTTAATGCCACAATTTCACTCGTTACTGAAAAGAAAGAAAATTAACAACTATTTTTAAAAGATCAATCGGCAAAAATTGAAGTGTTCTAGATACAATGATATTGAGCACCGCGGCTCACATTATGAAGGGTCTGATTATTCGAGTTTATTTTTGCTCCAGCCACCAGGTTCTGTAGGCAATATCCTCGGATCCCTTTCTCTCTGTAAGCGTGTCGCAAATTTGGTTATCGTTTCTGTTCTCATAAGTGTAGGTGACAAAATTGCCTTTTAATTAAGCACCTATGAGGCGTAAGATAAAGCTCTTCCACTTAATATTCTAAACCCTAACAACATCAGAACAGATTCAATGAAAACGCAGGAACCATGATCATGTCACAAGGAATAAAAATATTCTCTGAGAGTCAATCGCGTTTCCTTTACAAAACGAAGTGAGGTCGAATCCAATCGTGTTACAAACGAACACTAGTCCAATTTGTCGACACAGGATGTTTGAGGCCAGACGTTATGACACACGGAAACTGAGTCCTATTCCAACTGAATCGAGTCCTATTCAGTTTATACAATTTGGCCTCGAAGTTAAAGGAACACAGTAAGATCTAAATACCAGCATTGAAATTGTAAAATCAAACAATCAAATAGAGTTTGATTTATTCTTACTGGTCTTATCTTCTAATATATAAAATCACTTGTCCTGGCCAACATATCAGCGCGGTGCAAATAATTCTGAAGCTTTCTAAAATTTGGACTGTAGACTTTTTTTATGATGTCGGACTTATGGTAAGAAAGGATTTTTAATACATAACATAACTTCACGCCTTTTGTTCCCGAAGGGGTAGGCAGAGGTGTACCTATTACACACCCACTTTTCGCCTTCTCGAAAAAGTCAGAGGTGTGTGCCCGGGATACTTGGGGATCGAACCCGAGACCATCGTCTCGCTAGTCCGTTACGTACACCACTGGGCTATCGCCGCTTTTGATATTATGTATTTAGTATCATCATCATTGTCTTGCCCTGGTCCCAATTTATTTGGGTTCGGCCCAGTATGTCCTTCGCTTCCATACTTCTCTGTCACCAGTCATCCGATCGTTTACCCCTTTCTCTTTCATATCCATCCTCACACAGTCCATCCATCTCTTTCTTGGCCATCCTCTCCCTTTTCAACCTTCTACATGCATATCCATCACTTTTTTACCTACATACATCTCATCTCTCCGCATAACATGTCCATACCAGGCCAATCGACTCCCTTTCACCTTTTCAGCTATTGGCGCCACTTTCATACTACCTCTAACGTAATCATTCCTAATTCTGTCCATTCTTGCCACTCCACACATCCATCGTAACATTCTCATCTCTGCCACATGCAATCGTTTCTCATCCATCTTCTTTGTAGCCCAACACTCAGCTCCATACAGTACGACAGGCCCTTTAATTTCACAGGCATTTTGTGGTCGCATATTGTGCCTGAGACCTGTCGCCATTTCATGCATCCTGCGTTGATTCTTTGCCTAACATCCCGATCAATTTCGCCCTCATCTTTCAGGAGTGAACCTAGGTAGCGGAAAGCGGAACATACTGGTAGAGGTGTACCACCGAGTGTAACCGGTATAGGACTGGAGAGACCGCCAAAGTCACAGAACATATATTCCGTTTTGGTTCTTCTTATTCTCAAGCCTACATTCTCCAATCTCTGCCGCCACTCCTCCAGCTTGCATTGCACCTTCTGTCCACTCTCTGCTTCTAGAACGATGTCGTCGGCAAACAACATGCACCAGGTTGCCTCTTCCTGTATGTCCGATGATATAGCATCCATAATTAACAGGAAGAGGTAGGGGCTAAGGGCCGACCCTTGGTGCAAGCCTACGGCCACATCGAATCTGGCTGTGATACATGGCATTCAGCGTACATGGCTTGAATCAACGTCAGGTATTTCCCAGGCACTCCTTTCTTCTTCAGGGCCCACCACAAGACTTCACGGGGCACTCGATCACATGCCTTTTCAAGGTCGACGAACACCATGTGCAAGTTTTTATGTATATGTAGTATATTCCACCTAAATTGGATGAAAGTTTGGTCCATTCAAATAGCATTTAGAACGGATAAAGCCGCAGTTAAAATATAGGTACTTATTTTGTATTCAATTTATTTACTTGTGTAAAATCTAATTGGTCCATTGAATTAGCTTTGCACTCATTGTTAGGACAACAAAGTCAAATATTAGCAAGGGAAGATCTTCAGTAAATATTAGCCGTCTTTGCGTTAATGGGCGCAATGAGTCTGTGTAATCAAATGTATACAATCCTGGTACACCTCAAAGACTTGAGCACTCTATGTTTGCATAATAAAATGTTTATTTGTACGTCTTAAGTTGAGATTTAAGTCAGCGATTATATTCGCCAAAGATCAGAAATCATCATCATCGTCGTCAGCGTCAACGGCCTTCACGTAAAATAGAAACAATTTTATGTGAAGTCCCAAAAGTGGGCTGCTGACTCCCGCCCCAGGAATATTATTATGAATATTAATTCAACGCACTGGAACTTAAGGACTCCTAAACTTGAAACAACAACAATTTATGTATCACACAAGGTTTATTTCGTTTGGGAACCGAACCCATGACACCCAATGCTGTGCTGCATCCGTACGCGGGGAGGGAAAAAGATTATAGCACCGAGATTCTTTGTTCCCATATTCGGCTTTATAGAAACCGGGATCAGCATCGAGATAATTAAAATCGCATCACCTGTTGTTAATTTTCATTACTCCCATATAAATTAATTAGCATAAAACAGCTAATGGATGGACGGGAACGGGTAAAATTTGTAAAATCGATGTATCCCGTTAATTTGGCATTTCATTGTGATCCCGGTAAAGTGCTTATTGGACTGCAATGCTGAAATTCGAGCATAATAATAATAATTACATGATAATTATTATTGCTATTTTACTAGTCATGTATTTGAATAGGTAGTAAAGGCTGTTCAATGGTGACCTAATGTGGGTGCCCGGAATACTTAACCTGCATTAAACAAACGTGGCAGGCATCTAGTAGTATACAATACGAGTAGGTGCGACCCCGGCTCACGCTTTATATCAGAATCAGCTAGTTCTTTTAAGACCCCTTTTTTAACATAGTCGGGTTATAATTTTTAAACTTATTTTTTTATTTAATCCTTTTCCGTATCCCGATGGGGCATGTAAACTAACCGTGCAATGTTTACATTATCATATGTCAAGGAAAAAAGAAAGAAAAATAGGTACCTAACGCGAAGCATCTGAACCGCGCGAATTTTAAGTAAAACCTCGTTTTAAACTTATATTTTGACTAAAAGAGTAATTATTTACATATTCGTAATGTACTTAACAATACCATTCATTTGATACCAAACACGTAATAATTATCTTAGTTACCGTGGTGGTGCCGTAATAGCAAATTTAGATAAAATTTATATAGCCTATGTCACCCGGGCTATTATTACGTATCTATTGATACCCCATTAATGAAATCGGTTCAGTAGTTTAGGCACTACGGTGGAACAAACATACATACTTATACATAGACTGCCAAAAACATTACCCTTTCTTTTGGCTTCGCTGTAGTCGGGTAATAAGTAACATTTACATAAGTACCCACACTGGCTGACTTCATCTCAGTGTACTTAGCATCAGTTTATTTGCTCTCCCATTCATCGTATTTGCTCATCCATGATTCGATTAATCATATACGTCAATCCCAATACATATTATGTGTTCACATTGCAATTAGTCTGCAAATTATTCAATTAAGGTTATCCATAGACGGCATATGAAAAGAGCTCTCACAGACCTTTACTTTCACTACAAGTTTGGTACGACAGTAGCAAGTGCACATTCACTTTTAAATACCAAATAATGTCAACCTACAAGACCCGCTACGCCATAAACTGTGATCGTAAAACCTGTGTGAAAACATTCAGCTGTTACAGCGAAGTATTTTTACAATTTTATCGTAAAACAAGGAGAACAGTTGGGCCATTATCGTCCATTTGGTGCACTTAGCTAGTGTGGCTACTGTTTAATAAGAAACTTGGATACACGTAGGTACACTTCTTGGCCAAACAGAGTGCACGGTTTCCATTTACGAGACCACCGTGACTAAACACCCACTCGAGGACTCATTTATTATTATCTTAATATAATAAGGTGCATAGGGTTCCCACCAAGAACTTAGGGTTCCAAGCCAACCTCACCTGCAAGCGGTGCACCTGCCGATCAACGGACGAGGCTCTGGCAAACAAAATATCCCGATAAGCGGCAATAGGCTCGCCACCTATTACGTGGTATCAAAACACTGGCGAAAAGTGGGTGTTTAATATGCCTCTGCCTACCCCTACGGGGAAACAGGCGTGAGTCTATGTATGTATGTTAATATAATAAAATCCTTGCGTTACTGACTGACTGACAGACACGCTACAGCCGAAACTATTGGGCGCAGGAAGCTGAAATTTGGCATGTATGTTCCTGAGGGGCTGTAGGAGTAAGAAGGCGTTCCTCGAAATTACCACGGGATCGAGCAGAAACAGTCAAATTAAATAGTAAGTGCGGGCGTAGCTACGGGCATCCTCTAGTCTATACATCTATTCATATAAATAAAATTGGAGTGACTATTTGTAATATTAAAATAACCGCTTTTTACTAAATGCATATGGATGTATACACGGTAAGTACATAATGATACCGAAATGAAACTTTTTATAATTTTTGTCTGTCTGTCTGTTTGTTCTCGCTAATCTCTGGAACAGCTGGCCCGATTTTGATGGGACTTTCACTGGCGGATAGCTGATGTACCAAGGAGTAACTTAGGCTATAAATAAACCGGGCACGTGAAGTATTTCACCAGGATGCGGGTGAAACCGCGGGAAACGGCTAGTCTAATATAAATTCATCTAAGTCCTAGTTGAGTGAATTTCGAGTCTTGTTCCCAACAGTTTAATTAAAAGTGTACTTTATTTATATTAAAGTTAATCTTAATTATTCAAGCTAAGTGCGAAGTAAACTCATGTCTCTGTTAGAGTGCCTAGGTATTTGAGTTGTAAAAGCTTTCATATTTTGTACTTGATGTTCACATTGTATAGCAGTGATAGCCTGGGGGATTTCTTGGGTTAAATAGACACATTTGTAGTGGGTTTCACCTCGACGCGTCTGTGACATGTACGTTAATCAATGTCAACGACTTGCGATGACGACATTGCTGGTCAATGTATACAGCTGGCAAAAGTGTAATTACTTGGGTACGATTTGAATATTAATAGCAACGTAAATAATATTAATGATATGTATTTGATTTAAAGACTAGATCTAATGAAACTGCTGTTTTCTTGTAATGTCTTAATGTTCCAAATAAGAGAGGAACAGACAGTTATTAGATTAAGAGCTTTGGAACACGATCATTATTTCTCATTATAGCCTATTTCCTTTATTATACTGTGTTTTATACACCGTATGTGTACATCGAACATATTTTCTTCTATTCATAACTCTAAAATATATTTGTTCGTTTGTTTTACACAATCCTACTATGATATATATACCAATTATACTATGATAAACGCAAAATTTTGGGTTAAGCTGTAACCGCGAGTCAAAATAAGCATTTTCATATTACGACAAATTCACAGCAAAAATATCCAGCTTCCCATATCTTTACAGTAATTGAAACTGGCAGCAGTTACACATTATATAGTATTCGATTGGAGCAACAGAGATTTTCCATTTTATTTTCCTTACGTATACTTAAGGTATTTGGAAGAACTTTTCTTTTCCCACAAGACTGTACCTACATATTGGACTCATTTATCGTCAATTTGATTTGTGCGTTCAATTTTCGTATACCCTAATCCATTAATATAAAGGTAAACGTATACTTCAGGTAGTAGGTCGTGCACATAGCACAGTGTGTTTTATTTAAATCGTGCTAGGGATCGAAATCGACGCATTTTTTAAGTTTTGACGTTATTGTTTTATTATATGGCAACGATAGACTAGACTTTTCCCGCAGTTTCGCTCGTGTGAGTGTAGGTTGTTGCAACTAAAGGTAGTAAGTATTTGTTATTCAAAGGTATACCTTAACTATATTACTACATATTACTATTAATTATTTTGCTTATAATAATACCAAGAATATGTGAAACGAACATTCATAATAAGGCTTGAGGCTTGCTTCATAAACTAAATTTCCATGCACAAAAAAAGTTGTTAAGACATATTTCTCTATGTTATGTATCTTCCATGCAATAACTAATGTTCCCTTTCTTAATTTTCTGTATAAATATAGGTAGTTATCTGGAACAATAACATTTTATGTGAAATACTACTGTGGACTGATATTGCAAACCAAATGATGTTACAAAAATATTTTTTGCTCAAAGGTATATTTTGATATTTTAAAATAGATATTACAGTAGAATTATCCAGTAAACATAACACTAGGACTGATACAAAAACCTAAGTTTTTTACATCGAGCCACTTTCGTAGTTGAACACAATTGTTACGAACTTCGTCCCTTGTGCAGTCCACCGATGCTGCTTTTATTCGTTTCATCCTGTTACGTCACCTCCAAGTGTGCAGTTTTTTTACATGTTACCGTTAACGGCATAAACTGGCAAATGAGTGCAAGGTTAGGTCTACGACAATAGTTTTGAGATATCTTCCATAGTTATGTAATTTGCAATCATGCACATTTACCTGTTAAAAAAAATATCGTGAGGCAACCTGCATAACCTGAGAGTTCTCCACAGTGCACTCGAAAGACGTTAAATTGGCTAACCAGCCCTAAGCCAATATGTCTGTGTGCTATGTGTGCAGCGGGCTATGGTCCGACGATTTCCATTATCTGAAGCCTGAATGCCTGTGTGACGTATTATAAATCAAGCCTGATTATGATTATGACACTTACTATAAACAGATATTTTTGACTGACATTGATAGATCGGACTGAAAAGATATTGGTCAAATGTTACGTGTTTTGAGTGGCTCTTTGGTACTTTTTAAATTAGACGTGGCAGATGGTGTTGTGGTCGTGGTACAGAATTGAAGCGCAGTTTAACCAGATTTGACAAAACATTCGCTTTTTACGGTGCAACTGCCGCCTGCTCGCAGGTATCAAATGGCATAAATTGCTGTATAATTTATTTCCGGCGCGGCAATCGGAAAGCGGCGAGAAAGAAATCACCAAAAGACTCATCTAGGGACAATTTTTACCACTATAGTTAAAAATGCACCATTTTTGACCTGTAACCGAAACTAAAACTAACATCACAGGGCACAAGTTCGTTTAGAAATTATGTCCTTTCTCACTACGTAATATGCGCAACGCAATCCATTTAATACGCACAAGTCAGCCACCCTTTATTATGCGCGTTCAACTTGGACGATGAGATCCCTAAAAAGGGATCTCGCACTAAATTTATCTCAGCCATTGAAGACATCAAAAAAGCAAACAATGTTACAAAATTTAAACAATAATCAATCAGAACTAACATCTTGTTTTATATTATAGAAGCATTAAAACCTGTTAGCTTACAGTTGAATACGTCAATATGAGCCTTAGAGAAGTTTGCAGGGATGTTATACTTATTGTGCACTCAAGTTTATGCTTGAATAGATTCAACTATAGGAGATTTCGGAAACTAGTTTATGTTAATTTTTACATACATACATACATACATATCGTCACGCCTTTTATCCCCGAAGGGGTAGGCAGAGGTGTATTTCTACACCCACTTTTCGCCAGATATACTTTAATTCCATGTAATAAGGGGCGAGCCTATTGCCGTACCGGGCACATTTCCAGACTCCGTGCTGCTACTGAGAATTTCGTGACAGAAAAATCCAATAACACTGCCCGACCCAGGAATCGAACCCGGGACCTCCCGATCCTACGCGCACATTTATGCCGCGAGACCAACGAGGCAGTCGTATAGGGTTTGATGTCGAGTTTTCCGTCTCTACGCAAATATGGTTTTTGCATTGTGTTATCCCTTAGTCGCCTCTTACGACACCCACGGGAAGATAGGGGGTGGTGGCACTTGTATTTTATGCCGTCAACCACACGGCATTAATTTTTAATACCGGTAAAATAAAAGAATCGAAATAAAGTTTTTTTGCACTCTTTGCATAAATATCTATCTCTCATAATTTGATTTCTTAACCCTAATCATAACATGACATTTGCTTTCAATTGTTTTCACGATGCGGTAACGGGTGATGACAGTTTCTGGCACTACATAATTATATATTATCCCGTTCGCCCGTAATGATAACCATCTTGATAACCAACTCTGTCAATCGCACCAAATGACACATTTTTGATCCGTTTGACGTCCATACATTGCCGGGCCGCATCGAAAAATATTTTTATTCATATTTTCTTCAGAACAAGATTTAGTCATTTTTATCTCTTCATAAAACTGATTGATCCTATATGAACATCAATATAATTGATACAAAGTATTGAAATAAAATAAAGCACAAGTGAACGATGGCATGCAATTATAGCAGAACCACGTTAATACGGAGCTCTTTTATCTGGATTCGACATAATCCGGACAACCACGCTTGAGCTCGTTGTGATATGTTTACCCAGCGTATAATTAACCAATAATAACAAAATATAAATCTACTGGAAAGCTCTTTACTTTACGGATATCTACATAATTATTATTAGTTTTCGCAATTTATGTAGTTCATACTTCTGTATATTTGTCATCAGCTCTTAATAGCGTAATATATTATAATACCTTATGTTAACGGTTTATGTAACTTTTGTGCTTGTGCCCGACGCCGACGTCTTTATTTGAAGTTTTAATTTTAATTCAATTGCAAATAATTTATTCATATGGGTGCAAACCAACACGTGCGAACCTCATTTTTTTTACCACCGGCTTGTTTGTCATCAAAAGACAACGATGTATCTTCCGCTATGTTTCCATATAAATAGGTATAGCAAAGTGAGGTGTAATTATATACTTCATAGTATATTGGCAACTACTTATACGCCACCATTCAATCCGTATGATCAAGATACAAGGAGTCACTATCCTATTTCATTTCTTGCGTGTCGTAAGAGGCGATACAGTAAACGACACGAAGCCAATACCACGGTAATATAATCTAACAGTATTGTAACTCGGCCGTCTTCGTGAGTTATATACCTACAGACACGCCGTATGCAAACCAGCTGTAGGGCTGCCCGCTTCAAGTATTTTAATTAAGCTACTTGACGTTTTTTTTTGGTTTTGTGATTGTTCATATTAAGTAAAAGCTTATATTTTTATTCAAACAAATGAAAATCGAATGCATGAAATAGTAAACTGCAGTCGCCAAAGGTTACAAAACTTAAATTTTTACTTCAACACCTACCTTCTGAGCCAAAATGCAAGTACCTACGTCCTTAATAACTGACGAGTATAATAATAATAATTTTTCATTTCGTAAATTAATCTCCCTATTACTATCAGCACAGAGCAACTTGAAATAACAGTTATTTGGTCACCCATCTGATGTCCAGCCGCTTTGAAAGTTACTTAACGTCAACCATCAAATTGTGTATGCGCTACTTACAGTAATATCTGTTCATTGCCAACTTGTTCGATAACACTACATACCATCTACCTTATCATTATAATTTCATAAATGCTTCATAACGATATTACGTTTAATTCAATATGTATTTCCAAAAACCTATAACTCGGGGTGCTTTAAAATTAAGCGAAAAATTATGTAGGTACTTAGTTAAGTACCCTAAGAAGTTACCTATTGGTTATGTAATAAGCAGGTTCCCATTGGCTTCCATTTTGAAAATTACCCTGTAGGTAGTACTAATCATAGACAATAATGAAATAATACATTGTCCATAACGCAGGTAAAAGTGTCCTGCTAGTATACATAATATTATAACCGCAATATGTTTTAAAAATAATAAACGTAATAATAGATTAAGCTTATCAAATTACGACTTTATCACGCTAAAGTTAATTACCGTGTCGGAAGGTAGGTGTGAAAAGCGTAGTTATAATTTAAAATAAGGTAGGTAATAGTATAATACTAGAACTAGCAGGAACCTTCGTAATTTGTAACAAAAATACATTGTATAAAATAATCTTATCTTACGGAGTTTACAGGTAATTAAAAAAAATATATAGTTGGTGAGTTATCGAAGAATTTAAACAACCAAAAACTGCACAATATAATCTATACATCTTCGCCATATTATTTGAATAACAAAACACTGGTACAAAAATCGTCACCGTCTGTTCGTCACTGCGTACTTTAGGCACAGTCTATTAGACTGGGTACCCTTTGGGTACCGGCGAGGAGGCGCGTAGGTATAACTCGAGTTTCATGCGTTTGTATGGAGTTACAATACTGTTAGATATTATTACCGTGCCAATACTGTCTTTGGAAAGAAACGTAAAACTTTACAATAAACTCAATACGAACCCATCTGGCAGGCGTAGTACATACTCGTAGTAGGCCAAAATTTAATAGCGACTTACGATATTGGGTGACAAAATAGGAGTGACTTAAGTCAAGCAGTAGACGAAAGTCTGAAGTGTTTGGCAAAATATCTTAGGTGATGATCTAATTTGATCTAAATAATGTATAAGTAAATTCATGTACTTCATCATTTCTCGCTTCAAAAATCACAGCTTCATTCCGCAAGCACTGCCAATAAACGGATGTAACCACGTTAACGCATGCTTCTCAATTACAATGACGTACTCAATATCTAAATATATATTTATGAAATATTATAATCTCCTAGAAAACATGAAGTTAGGTATCGTTTAGAGTACCTACATTTTGTTTTTAATTCACTCGATTTACTTCGTCATTGGAGCAAGTTGTTTGGCCTAGTTTCAGTTTCATTATTTACGGCCTACGACTTTTATTAACAACGTTATGAAGATTTACGATGGTACACCCGAACTCGATCGCCAATGTATTATTAAATCATTATCAGCTGTGTGACGGAATGTGTTGGTTGTCGGTATTATCTCCAGAGTTTAAACTTAAAACGTTTCGACAGGATCAGGATGATTTTCGTTCCTTTTGATTGCCTTGCTGATTTCAGCATGAATGGGCCGGCTCGACCGGGGAAGTACTAAACTCTCACAGAAAATTGACGTAAAGTAACCGTACTTAAATTGTTGTGTGTCTATTCCTTCTCTCTCATCCCACTCCTTATCCTATCCCTTTTTCCAACCCCGAGAGGCAGCAACGCACTTGTGACTCCTGTGGTGTTGCTTATGTCCATGAGTGGCGGTAATTGCTTACCATCAGGCGATACCGTCTGCTCGTTTGCCGCCTATTACTCTAAAAATTTAAAGTAATAATTACTATACAATATCACTAGTTTAAATAATAATTAAACATACTTCGCTCCGTCTACAAGGTGAAATTCTTTCATATCTGGTTAGACTAAAAAGCGGAACCTGGACTCAGCTTGCTTTCGCGATAACACTAGGACGAGGATTATGATTATAAATGTATCATGAGCAAAAGTAATATTAAATTAATTAAGAATAAAAGTAACACGATGTTACCTGGCAATTATTCAACTGGATTATCGGATAGTAGTAAAACAGGCCCTAAGCGTGGTAATCGATTTCGATTCCAAAATAACAAATTAATGTAGTTATTATGTTATGTTGATTACTAAATCAATCTTAAACCGTTTTGTTGGACGCAGATTGTTTTTTTCACGCTTCTGGCTATAAACAATAAGGTATCAAGTTAGTTATTTGGTGATTGTATTTCAATTTAATCAATTCTACAGGTTTTGTCCAATATCCGCCCTTGACTTTTGTGGTCTGGATTTCAAGTAGGTAACCCGTTTTTAATTATCCCAACCCTTTAGCTCTGTAAGTATACATATATACCATACTGAAGACCCTAACACTGCTTACGACTCTTTCAGTGAAATGTTTTCATTTTTGAACTGCTCTTGCTTTCCATATAAACAAATAAAAGTAAGAACCAATAGCAAACTACAGTGGATATCAAAAATAATAAAAAACAGCAAAATGAAACGGAGTCTACTATGGAAATACAGACTAAGTAGGAATGAGTTCAATAAAAACAAATTTAAGACTTACGTTTAAGAAAATTATAAATCTAACCCAACTAGCTCAAAATAATTTTAAAATAAAAACTTCTCATAACAAATCCAAAACAACCTGGGCCATTATAAATGAATCTAAATTCAATATACTGAAAAACACTATCCATTCCTTGACACTACCAAATACAGTGACTACCGATGCCTTTGAAATTGCAGAACCCTTTAATAACTTTCTTATTGACAAAATAGAACCCGTAAGGAATTTAAAGCATAGTAAAATAAATAATTTGTAAATAAACTATTTTTTTATGACAACAAGTACACCAAATGACGTTCTTAGAATTATACTTACTTTAAGAAATTCAAATAGTGTAGGACATGATGGCTTATGCACAAAAAATCGTAGCCTATGACATTTGCTGCCATCTGAGCTATATTCTTAATATCTCAATAAGTGCTAGCGTTTACCCAGATAAACTAAAAATTGCTATTGTAAAGCCTCTTTTAAAAATGGCGATGGTCTAAACAAGGGATGCTACAGGCCAATAGCACATAAGAACAAAGATTTTCGAAAAATATATCTCTGAGCAACTTCAACAATACCTAGAAAAGTATAATATCCTGTCGGAAACCCAAAAAGGCTTTCGCAAGAATAAATCAATCAATGTCGCGATCTTTGACTTCTTGAAAAATGTTATTTCACACGTAGACAAAAGAACACCGATTTGTGCGTTATATTGTGATATGACCCAGGCGTTCGACCATGTATATTTTTACATTTTACTTAGTAAATTAGAGACCTACGGTATACGAGGAAATATACTGAATTTAATGGCATCATATTTAAAGAATCGTATACAATATACGGCGATTTTAAAAATTGATATTGTTTCAAAACAGGAACTAGTGTTTGCGTCAAAAATTTCAGTTTGATACATTCACGCGTTTCTGAGTAAAAAGGTCTTCACAGACGGACGGACAACAAAGTGGATCACTTTGTTGTCCGTCCGTCTGTAAGGGTACCGTTTTTTCATTTGGAGGTACGGAACCCTAAAAATAATTTGTATTGTATACTCATGTTTAAACGAAATAAATTAACTTTATCTTATCTTTATCTGAGTCAAAGTCAAAGTCGAAATCATTTATTTATTTAGGCCACAAAGTGACGCTTATGGACGTCCAAAATTAAAGTTAATTACTAGACGATTCTACATTTACATTTACTGCCACGTTCGCAATGCAATAGGTAAAACTTGGAGAAAGAATGGGCAGTAAAACTCGTGGCCACTCTTTTTAACTGCCCGTATAATGGTTTTACATGTAATCTTTGTAAGGAGCTGCAACTGTTTCATATTGTGAGTTATCGTCGTCAGAATTGTACACAAAAATATAATACATATTATTATTTGGTGTTTTTACATTTCCCTTCTAGTTTGTCTCCGTGTTTGACACCTTTTACTGGTTTCTATGGCTAAAGAGTCGGCTATATAAAGTGATGGCTATGATTACCGATCTATAGATATTTCTCAAGTGACATAGACATATTTCTTTTAATTACATGCATTTAATTTAGAAAACAACCGCAGCCTGACCAACAGAAGAGAAGAGGAATGAATAGAAATTGTAATGTTACTTTAGGATTTTAGTTAGCTATGAAATGAAAGGCAGCGATAGCCTAGTGAACATACCATGTACACAGACTGCCATGCAGAGGGCATCGGGTTCGAATCTACGGCGCGCACCAATGACTTTTCGGCGTTACGTGCGTATTGAATTGTTAACTATCGCTTGTCCCTTGCCTCGGAGAGCACGTTAAGCCGTCGGTGCCAGCTGTCATGAAGATCTTTGACAGTCGTTATAGGGCGTCAGTGCCTCTAAATAAACTGACACTAGTCTAAACCATGGAGTATAGCTATCCCTTCGGGTTGCGGAGGCCAGACAGGCAGTCGCTCTGTGGAAAAGCTAATATTCAGCCAAATTCGGTTAGACTAGTTAGCGGACCCCAAGTCGAAACTGGATTATCGCTAGGTGGGTGATGATGAAGTAAAAGGAATATTATACAAACTTTTTCACATGGATGTTACTCAACACTAATGATTGTTTTTAATTTCTTTGATGATATTTAAATCATGTTAAAGCACATCTTTAATTTGACTTCACACATTAAACACAAAATAAACTAGCGGTCCAATTCAGACGCTGTAAGAATTTAGTTAAACTGAACAGGGTGCAAATAATGTGAATGCAGCCAATATAACTTAATTGAAATTGGGGCTAGTGCACACCTGCGACTGTGGAGCGTTTGTGTTCTTTTAACGTTGAAACTGTTCTTGTGGCGCTGGCAAACACTCGGTGTTAGCTTACACTCCCTTTTCCCGTCCGTCATCCGATTGCGCCAAATTATAAAAAGTCACCGCTGCGTTCAGAGGCACCCAAAACGCCTTCGATAACACCACAAGCATGAAGCATCGGCACATGACATGTCGCATTGCTCAAATCAAGACATTTATAGTAAATAAAAAAAAACTATACTTAAGTAAAAAAAAAAAACATGAATACTGGGTCAGCACGGCCCGTACCGTTCGGTAGGTCGTGTTGACGTATTGTATGGTGCCGTACCATGCCCTTTCTTATAGATGTATGAAAAATTTACATCAGCTTTTTTCAGTTGGTCATTCAACTAATTTTACTTGATCTGAAATTGGGCTGTATGTATTTTGGGTCTATTTCTGCGTTTCTAGTTGTATCTGCCTTTTTACCAGATTTGATGCGAGACGCGTTGTTGGAACGCTTATGCACGACAAACGCTAGTGAGTCGTACCCTTATAGCCTTTAAATAGAACAGTGGTTGTTCCTTCCGTATGCTCACCAGTAATAACCCTCAGATTGTTTCAGCTGTGAGTTTTTAAGGTTTATACTTATGTTATCTTTTATCATGCTCTCGTTTTTCGCTGTGGATGCAGGGTCATTTTCCTGGTGGTTCGGCTGTACACCGAAACCGTAGGGTTCTAGGCGACTTGGGAAGGATGAATGGAATGGACTGTATTAGGGCGAGTTCTGGGTCGCCTAGAAAGGAATAAGGGAAGAGGAGATGGATACGGGAGGAGGTGATTGAGTGGGTATAGGATATTTCGAGGATGGAGGGCACTTACCTTATACAACCTTTTTCGTTTCCGTAGGGCAGTCTCCTGGCGGTTTCGTGATGCAGCTGCTTGTTTTCACTACACTACACCATTCGTTTCACTTGCGAGCGGTTTATATAATCACATACAACGGTGCGGCGCGGTACGGTATCGAGACGGCGTTCTCAGCGGGACGAATGTTCTCGACTCACTCGCGTCCACGATCGCGTCGACGAATCGGGCGAAGGCAGTGCCTCTTCCAGGGAGAGGGAAAGAGAGGGACGGAAATATGATATCGCTCGCACTAGACGTGGAACGATTGATCTTGATGCGATTCGTTATAGATAGGAAGGTAGATGGCGCTACCATATCCCCCCGGCCCTAAAGGGTTGCCTTTAAAAAAAATAGAATTGAACTTAGCTATGTTGGGTGTACTACCGCATAACCCATCAATAGGCTAAGACAGCGATATGACAATAAATTAATCTAAATTAACTTTAGCGAAAACTACAAACGCAATAATAGCGAAAACTACTAACTAAATACTTAAACTAAGAGGTAGGTCCAACTTCAGGCTAGATCTCACTGAGTTGGAAGTGGACGCGAGTTGATCAGTGCCTCGACTTGTGCAAGGACAGTTAAAGGCTCTTCGTAAGAGAGGATCTGTTGACCTATAACTTTGAAGAGATGCGTTTTAATTACTTTGACCATGCTTGCCCAACATCCACCGAAATGTGGTGATGCTGGTGGAATAAACTTCCAGTCAATATGATCTATGGAGAGTTCTTCCTGAAGACGAGTACGATAACTCGCGACGTGATTGAAACAAGTAGCGGGAACAAGTTCAATCAATTTACTAACGCGGTTGGCGACAAAAGTCTGCCAGCGGTAAGGAGAAGAATAAATCCTAGCGAGCACTACCTTGGAGTCGGAAAATGCGTATATTTATTAATAGAGTGGTGAGGCAAAACTGTGTCTTGAACCTTGTGGAGCAACTGAGACAGCAGAATGGCCGCGCACAACTCCAGTCTCGCAACCGAAATGGTTTAACAGGCGAGACCTTAGACTTGGCACAAACTAACTACACCGAGTAGTTAGTACCAATGCGGACTTGCAGATATACGACTCCGCCGTAAGCACGCTCGCTGGCGTCAGCGAAACCTATTAAGTTGGCGGTACATCCATCTACCAACCCAAGATGACGCGGAATAGTAATTTGATTGAGCGCTAAGCTCAACACAAACTGGCCCCAAGCGGCGACAATATGGTCAGGGGGTGTTTCATCCCACTCACACTTTGATAGCCAAAGCTCTTTGATCAAGAGCTTGGCGTACAAAATTGTGGGAGCCACAAAACCCATTATGTCCCATAGTCGAGCCACTGTGGACAGCATAGTGCGTTTGGTGCACTTATCATCTGGTGGTGAGACGTCAAACCGAAAACTATCGCAGGATTTGTCCCAGCGTAAACCGAGAACCTTATGCGGTACAGACTTCTCAAACTCAATGTCTGGAGAAGCTTTATGAGAATCTGGTATGCGTGCGAGAACCTCCTTAGAGTTGCTTGTCCATTTGACAAGATCAAACTGGCCTCGCTTGAAAAGCTGAATAAGCTCTTCACAAAGCGAAATTGCTAGCGGAGCGGGTATGACATTACAGGCAATGTCATCTATATACAAAGCGGATGTGTAGTATAGTATAGCATAGCTAATTAGCATAGCATAGCTAATTAGTGCTTTATCTTACACACAGTTTTAGCACCCACCTTGATCTCTTGAAGAGCAGAACAACAACAAGGCGTAATACAATGAGAAGTATGTAACGTAGGTACGGTACCCATAATCACATACCCAAGTACCGTCTCAATAGCGGGCGGTAAATCATATCGCTCACTACGTACTATTTTAGTTAGTAGCAAGTGCGGAAATATTGAAGCTCCGATCAAAAGATCAATGCCTGCTGGATTCGCAAACTCCGCGTCGGCTAGCGGCAATGATTCGAGATGAGTGAGTGATGCTACGTCTACATTAGCGTTCGGCAATGCGTCCGTGATACGCTCCACGATAAGCGAAGAAATGTTAAAATTAATATTCCTATCAAAACGTGAATGTATTTTAATATCTACGGAACCCCTGCAATGCTTTACTGATCCGCCTATCCCTTTGACGGTTGAGTTAGTATTTTTAAAGTTATTCCATAATCCGAGGCGTTTGAAGCATTCCGATGTTATTAGATTGGTCTGAGATGCGCTATCTAGCAGACAACGTACCATGTGCGGCGACCCATTAACATCATATACGATAACTTGCGCTGTCGCTAACAGAACAGTCTTAGACGCCGTATACTGCGTTTTGGCCCTGCGCGGATCATTATAGATGCGCGAGTGCCGTCCTCGCGTGCGCGTCGCCCGCGCAATGGATGTCATACACAACGATACTTCTTCGCCCTCAGACGCGGAAGGCGCAGCTACCGTGTTCTGCACTTGCGACGTACTCGTAAGTGTGTCAAGGTTAGCGGCTTGACTTGACAACCGGTTATTTTCATAATGTAACAGTGTACGATGTTTTTGTTTACACGAGCGACATCTCGTTCTACTGGAACAATTACTCGTTTTATGTTTTATGCTTAAGCAATTAATGCAAGCTTTGTTATCTTTTACGCTTTTAAAACGAGCAATTGGATTTAAATCATTAAAGGTGGGACACTTATAGTAATGGTCGTGCACTATATTACTGCACAGACACTTCTGTGAATTATTAATATTAGATTCCGAACATGTTACGTAAGATTGTGGATTAGGGACTGAGTTATTATTACTATTTCGCGATTTATTCAACCTTTGTTTGTTGTTGTTAGTGTTAGACGGGCCAGGTGAACCAGACTGCGTATTATGAAATATTCGACACTGATCTTTGATGAACGAAATAAAACTATCTAGTGTAGGTATTTTATTATTGCGTTCCGTCATCTCGAATGCGCGAATTGTATCAGTGTCAAACTTTTTTAAAGCGAGTTGAAGCAACATAAAGTCGGAAAGATCTTCTAATTTTAAATTCCTAAGAGAATTAACCGCGGTTACGAAGTTATCAATAAACAGCTGGAAATTCGAGACAGACGCGTTGCTGGACAGTTTGAGATTTAAAGCTTGGTCAAAGTACGTAGACGCTAGGACGCGCGTGTCTTGATATCTGTCAAGTAGTGACTGAAATATGACCTGATAATTCTCAGCACTGGGTGTGACACCTGCAAATACGGACTGGGCCTTCGGTGACAGTTTACCTATTAAATAGTACAACCTGTCAGCATCTGTCAGAGAACCATTATTGTGCACTGTAGACTTAAAACTTGCATAGAATAACGGCCAATTTCGTATATCTCCGTCAAACGACATAATCTCGATTGGCGGTAATCTCGGTTTGCGGGCAACGGGCTCTGCTGAACATTTACCCTCCAATTGCGATTGTATACGCTTAATAATACAATAAAGATCTTCGAATGAGGTGTACGCCTGATAGTTCGGTTTTTCATCAGGATTGATAGAAAGTAATCTTGCGTTATAATCGTCTAACAACTTATGAAAATCTGTTCGAATACTATCTACTGTTATACAATAACTGAGAAATGCTTCGCTATTACTGTCAGACATAGATGCGGTTTTTGAGCATTCATATATGTTTTGGATGCGCTCAAATAAAATATTGCGTTTCGCTTCTAAGATTGTCATCTCTTTGTCTTCCGACACGCGTGACTTCTTTTGTTGTGACATGCTTACGTAAGTATAAGCTAATGAGAACGAAACAAAATAAGAATATCTAATGTATCTATTATTTTACCTAAGTAGGCTAAGTAGGCAACACTTTAGAGCTGAGGAACTAAAAGTTGATTGAAATAAGAGATTTATAAGACAACTATGATAGTTGCAGAAATAATAATTTAATAAGTAGGTAGCTACATAAAAGTTTACCTACTAATGCGGGCGGAAATAACCATGTGACGGTTATGTGAATATATTAGGAGTATAGCTAGGTGCTATAACTGCCTAGGTATAGCGGTATAACGTATAAAACGTAAATGGATACGACTCGTATGGATCAAAAAAATGGTTCGGCTGTACACCGAAACCGTAGGGTTCTAGGCGACTTGGGAAGGATGAATGGAATGGACTGTATTAGGGCGAGTTCTGGGTCGCCTAGAAAGGAATAAGGGAAGAGGAGATGGATACGGGAGGAGGTGATTGAGTGGGTTTAGGATATTTCGAGGATGGAGGGCACTTACCTTATACAACCTTCTTCGTTTCCGTAGGGCAGTCTCCTGGCGGTTTCGTGATGCAGCTGCTTGTTTTCACTACACTACACCATTCGTTTCACTTGCGAGCGGTTTATATAATCACATACAACGGTGCGGCGCGGTACAATATCGAGACGGCGTTCTCAGCGGGACGAATGTTCTCGACTCACTCGCGTCCACGATCGCGTCGACGAATCGGGCGAAGGCAGTGCCTCTTCCAGGGAGAGGGAAAGAGAGGGACGGAAATATGATATCGCTCGCACTAGACGTGGAACGATTGATCTTGATGCGATTCGTTATAGATAGGAAGGTAGATGGCGCTACCACCTGGAGAAATTATCGTGCTTAGAACAATTGGTTTTTTGGTTTACGTTTTGTTATGTAGTTCTTATAATGTGTATTAAAATAAACTATGGTATGAAAACGTCCGTTATATTGAGTATCATTTACATTTACTTGTTTAAAGAAATCCGATCTGAAATCAGAATCTGTTAAAAATGGTCATCTGATCTTAAATTAAATCGGTCACAGCCTTCTTGCCAGAAGGCTATATGTATCATATTATGCCATGCAGATATATATCATATTATGCAGAAGGCTATATGTATCATATTATGTACTCATATTATGCCTAATATGAGTGTAGAGGGGCAATAGTTTTGTTTCATGTTTTTCTAAAGTATAAGTATACAAGCATACGTGTAAATCTTTCTTTTTTATTAAAGCTGTGGGAAATGTACACCAGCTGGCAAGACGTTTTCTTTTTTTGTTAACCGTATTAGAATAGCCATGTCAGCCCCAGCTAGAAATAAATGGCCTTTTTATTGCCAAAGTGTGAAATGGTTATATTATTCTAACTTTTTCTAAATACGTACCTCCCTATTTCTAGAAGTATTTCGTGCGGGTTTCACGATCTTTGAGATCGGTTTATATAGTTATGATCAATACAGCAGAACCGTAGTTGAAAATCCGTGTGGTGATGGGTTAAAAAAGTACAAAGTGTCCCCACCCCATTTAATTATGTAAGTGTCGTAAGAGGTAACTAAAGAATTTGCACAAAACACGCATATTCTACGCAAAACTTGAAATCAAATTTTGTACCAACTCAGGCCAGCGTGAAATGGACAAAACTTTCTATTGACTAACAATGCTTTTGTGACGTGCAAGATAGGTCTGTGTCCAGCAATTGCATAAGTATAATCTTTTATCATCATGCAGTCTTTTTCACTGTATGATGATAGTTTATCAGTTGCAAACGATTATATACCATGCCTAAAAAAATTTACATTTCTTTTTACCTCATTTGTTAAGAAAAGTCCTACATTCTATAGGTACAAGAAAGCACGTTCAAATATTCAAGGCAAATACCCGACAAAACGTTTTATCGATTGGAGAATAGTTTATATGTATATGTAAAGATCTATTTGGTTCGCTTGAACTTGTATCCTAATATTTAGATCAGCCGAGATCCCATTTATTTTTCTTACGGGTCTGATATCAGCATACGAATGTCTTACAAAAAGCACAATAAGATGTTTCTCTCGCTTCGATGTTACTGTTTTATTTTATTGAACGTATAAGGTTTTATTTTCAATAAGAAAATTATATACATATGTGCTTTGCATGGTAGTGGTTAGATTATTGAGTTGTTTATTGATATTTGCAAGTAAGATATTGAAGGTAGATATTTGATTTGTTTATCATATGATACATTTATAAGACTTTATAGATCGAATTGACTTAGCCCTCGGCTCTATCGTCGCGTGCCCTTTTTACTTCCTAAGGAGTGTCCAAAATATACTCCAAATACCGAGATATTGAATCATAAGTAACCTTTTCTTTTATCTATCTATCTATCTATCTTTTTTGATTTTATTGTCTTGTTGGTTGTCTGTCTTTCTGTTTACCCGGAATATAATTATGTAGAACGGCTGCACCGATTTCAATGGCTCTTTGAATGTAAAATAGAGGACATTGTATAGGCCATAATTGGAGCCAGTAGGTGGCGCTGTTGTCGAGATACCAAAAATAACGCGAAACCGCGGGAAAGAGCTAGCCTTGATACAATATTTCATGCTAAGCTTATCTGCAATATACTAGTTTGAGGAAAAGTCGTCGTAAAACACATATCACTCTTTAACACTGATGATAAAATTGATTGCTACTTGGAAACCAGGAAACAACTGAGATATATAGTATCGTATGATATCAAAGATAACTCATCACATGAATGAGTCAGTCTATTTTTATATTAAATTTAACAAAAGATGAATGCAATATCCACTAATAAGATATTTCTACCTTATTGTCTTGCTCGTATCTAAACATCAAGAAGTAAAACAAAATGAAATAAATATTTAAATAAATATATGCTGCTGGAAATAATTAATTAAAACATTGTCGAAATTTGTTTGACAGGAAAAATGCTCTTCACAGCTCTTCGCTATATCCCCCGCGTGGGATCTCAACCTTGTCGTGGTGGGGGGGCTCAGTTACCGTGGGTTGGACACCCGCGTTGAAGCTAAGAGAGATCCCAGGAGTGGACGCTCCGCGTGGGCTTGGAGGGGCCTGCGCAGGACGCCTGACCATGTGGCGGACCAATACCCGTCGGGGGGTAGTGACGAATGCTTCGGCGATACCCGACCCTCCAACACACGGGTACATGAGAAACACGTATTGGTTTTTAGACAGTTAGAGTCTGACAGTACCCTTCTCCTAGGGCGGAGGAACTCCATGAGGATTTTCCAACCCGACACCAAAAAAGTAAAACCTCTGCTCTTAGAGTGCGCTGGCTTTTACTTGAATAAAAATAGTTCTCAGGACTCAGAGGCCCAATTCTCGAAAATAAATTTGTTTTAAATGCAGTTTTGATCTAAAGTCAGTGTCACACTTAGGTCATAGATGGTATTCTCCTAAATTATTTGTTCTTTAAATGATACTGCAACAAGATAGTAAGTTAACAATGTGTCAAAATATGTATCTACGCCGAACTATGTATGTTCTAATATGTAATCGACGATGATGACATTATTAGCGGAATTTATAATATATTCAAAATATACTGTCGATGTCAGATAAAATAGGAAAATTGGCCTTCAGATTTAAATAGCAATTTCAATCATTTACGAATAATCGAATTTGACTAACCAAAAGTTGCTTTTGCGAACTACATTACATAATCCACTAATCATATGACGGCATCGTAGCATCATTCAATATCATTATCAACACATACATTTTCACGTCCAGGTAAAACAGGTTTGGATGGAAAAAAGGTAACGACCGAATATAAATAAGATTGGATAGATAGGGCACCGAACCGTTTCGTGCGTGACAGTATTAGTTTCATGGTCTCGGGTCAGCCTCTCAGGTCAGTAAGTCAGTACGTGATGTTGTGGATAAGCTACGGAGTCGGTATTGGTATTATGTGCGTGAGATTCGGCTCTGAACTCTAGCTGGTTTTCATGGTCGCATTTGTCTAGTTATTCGTTTATTGTGATATATAATCAAATATCTTCTTTACGCTTGTAACCTCGAAGGAGAAGGCAGAGGTGTAATATTACACCCACATTTTACCTTTCGAATTAAAATAACAACAGAGGGCGAGCCTACTACCGGGAATATTGCTAGACTCCATGCTGCTACTGAGAATTCGAAAACACTCATTAACACTTTTGCCCAACCCTGGAATCGGACTCGGAGTCAGTCTTATTATTTTTTATTAACCACTAGTGAATTTAAAATAGTTTCTTGTGTCATATTTTAGCCTCCTGGCGTAAGATGCAATTATTTCAGAAATATTTTTTAAGCATACCCATATTAAAAACATGCATGGAGACGCATAATATTATACAAGACAGATATACTAATTATTATTCATTTTACAATATCTATGTATTGTTTTTTTTTCTCTTACATTACCAACCCTGTAGTTCGTATTTTTACATTTCATATGAAACCATGATTGAAATTCAAATTGTGTTCGTCGAAGTGTACTTAACAAACAAGTTTCAGATCCACCATCTTAAAAAGTAGTTGCATACAAACTTAAAGCCACATTTTCTACCCTCTTCTTAGCTAAATCGTTGTTTACTGCCCGTCTCCAGCACAAAAGCTTTTACTTCCACAAAATGTATTGATATCATGCGGTGTAGCGTCGAGTATATACATATATACTTATACTCTTATAAAATAAAGCTTGATGGCATCGTGGGCAGGGATGGATGCTCGATAAGATCAGTGTATGTGGAGGGCCTCGGGGGACTCCTATGTGCTACAATGGACATCTATCAGCTGATATGATCATGATAATAATAAAGGTTAAAAGGTTGTTTGTTTGAAGGAGCAAATCTCTAAAATCTTCGTCCAAGCGTTGTCCCAATTCGATTGAAAATTTTTAGATTATTCAGATTACACAGAAAGCTTTACTTGGAGTGCCAAAGAGTCAGACGATATTTCATGGTCCAAACCAGAGTCAGTTTTTGACTTCCTAAAACGACTATTAAAGATCTTTATGACAGCCGGGTTAGTTACCCATCTGTCGTGCACGAAACGCATACCTGCTGGGTATGTGTCTGTTAATATCTCCACTAGGCTATCATTGCCTTATCTCCTATGTCTTGTTATTTAGATATAAATGATAAAGATGTATATATCTATGTAAATTATAGATATTTTATTGTAATATATTTTATTTATTATCACGTATCATATGCGTAAGAATCCCCTAAAACAATTAAACAGAAGGGTATCAGGAAAATATTTCAGCACTGATGTTTTTTCGTGTGTTAAGAACCACGTATGGTAAAAGTACTTTACGTAAGTGGATTAACGTAAGTGGCATTTGGTTCTTTGTGCGATAATATAAGCGTTGATTCTTCTAATTATGTATGCTGTTTCCATCCATCTTTGATGCTAATTCGAGTATAACTTAAACTCATCTAAGCTTCTTGCATACTGATTTAAGCTGTGACCAAGATTCAATGCTAGGCAGTGTCAACCTAAGGAAGTGGTAGGTGCTTGATAAAAAAATTGAGAAATTTAGAAATGTGATCGAACTTACGCAGATCAAAAACGAACCGAATGCAATGATTGAGAAGTCGGTCAAGTTTGTTGATAAGGCCTATTGTCCACGTAAACCGCACGTCATGCGCACGCTTTCGTCAATTGACGATTGCAAGACGAATGCTTGCATCTTGCGTATAAAAAATCTAAGGCCTATTGTCCACGTAAACCGCACGTCATGCGCACGCTTTCGTCAATTGACGATTGCAAGACGAATGCTTGCATCTTGCGTATACAAAATCAAAACTGTGTCCACGTCTCGTCATGCGGTCGTCATGCGATGCGCGCGGCAGCATGCCGCATGGTAGCTTATCCACAACAACACGTAGTGACTTACTGACCTGAGAGGCTGACCCGAGACCATGAAACTAATACTGTCACGCACGAAACGGTTCGGTGCCCTATCTATCCAATCTTATTTATATTCGGATATATTTATTTGGTCGTTACCTTTTTTTCATCCAAACCTGTTTTACCTGGAGGTGAAAATGTATGTGTTGATAATGATATTGAATGATGCTACGATGCCGTCATATGATTAGTGGATTATGTAGTGTAGTTCGCAAATGCAACTTTTGGTTAATCAAATTCGATTATTCGTAAATGATTGAAATTGCTATTTAAATCTGAAGGCCAATTTTCCTATTTTATCTGACATCGACAGTATATTTTGAATATATTATAAATTCCGCTAATAATGTCATCATCGTCGATTACATAGTAGAACATACATAGTTCGGCGTAGATACATATTTTGACACATTGTTAAACTTACTATCTTGTTGCAGTATCATTTAAAGAACAAATAATTTAGGAGAATACCATCTATGACATAAGTATGACACTGACATTAGATCAAAACTGCATTTAAAACAAATTTATTTTCGAGAATTGGGCCTCTGGGTCCTGAGGACTATTTTTATACAAGTAAAAGCCAGCGCATTTAAAGAGCAGAGGTTTTATTTTTTTGGTGTCGGGTTGGAAAATCCTCATGGAGTTCCTCCGCCCTGGGGGAAGAGTGAAGGGGACTGTCAGAATCTAACTGTCTTAAAACCAACGCGTGTTTCTCATGTACCCGTGTGTTGGAGGGTCGGATATCGCCGAAGCATTCGTCACTACCCCCCGACGGGTATTAGCCCGCCAGATGGTCAAGCGGGCCCCGAACAAAACCACTTTGGCGGTGGATGAAGGTGTTGGGCTCCACCGCCAAAACACCCAGCGGCCGCAGAGGATAGGGAGGACGGCAACCTGGCAACACCGCATCGCCTCTTCCTGAGCGGCCCCACCGCAACGCAACAATGGTGCGCTCCCACTCCCACGCCCGACTGCAAGGCACGGACAGAACTATCCCCCGCACCCGCACCTTTGGGCGCATCCTGCGCAGGCCCCTCCAAGCCCACGCGGAGCGTCCACTCCCGGGATCTCTCTTAGGTTGAACGCGGGTGTTCAAGCCACGGTAACTGAGCCCCCCACCACGACAAGGTTGAGATCCCATGCGGGGGATATAGCGAAGAGCTGTGAGGAGCATTTTTCCTGTCAAACAATTTTCGACAATGTTCTAATTAATTATTTCCAGTAGCATATATTTATTTAAATATTTATTTCATTTAGTTTTACATCTTGATGTTTAGATGCGAGCAAGACAATAAGATAGAAATATCTTATCAGTGGATATTGCATTCATCTTTTGTTAAATCTTAATATATAAAATCCTTGCGTTACTGACTGACTGACAGACAAGCTACAGCCTAAACTTTTAGACGCAGGAAGCTGAAATTTGGCATGTATGTTCCTTGGGGACCGTAGGGGTGCACTAAGAAGGGATTTCCCGAAATTCCCACGGAATCGGGAAAATCGGGCAAAACGGGTAAAATGTGCAGGCGTAGCTGCGGGCGTCCACTAGTCTATACTATAATAAAACTATAGAGGTGAAAAAGTCTGTACATTAAATATATTTTGACGAAAATTATTTTTTAGAATTGATGTCTGTCTGTCTTTCCCTATGTTGCTAAAGATCTCTTAAATGGCGAAATTGATTTCAATAAAACTTACACTCATGTACAAAGGATACTCAAACCTATAAAATAGTATTTGTTACATAACAATCGGTTGAGTGGTTTTCGGTGTACAGCTTGACCCCTGCTTTGTACGTAGTCCCAAACAAAACAGGGATCATCCAAAACTGGTTATATATGTGGTGCCATCTATGATCATTATAAGTTTGTTAGTAAAAGTATAGTTAGTCTAAATAGGTACCTTTAAAGTTTTTATGGCTATTTAGCCGACTTCAAAAAAGGAGATGATTCTTCAAAAATAATGACTATTGATCTTTTTTATATATGTAAACATAGATGGCGTTGTGATGAGATTACTTGGATTGGTGTCTTTGTCGTTTCTTTTGAATATTTGATAGTTGCATATGATTGTGTTTCTTTGATTTCTTTCGTTCGTTCGTGTTCTGTTCATATTACCTACAGATATATCATTATTCCCAATTTCCCACTCCTCACGTCACGTACGTGGGAATTTTTGAGCGGGACACTGAGGCCTGAATTCAGATACCTCTTGAGTTACTCAACGGGGCTATCTTACTTTCGGCAGGGCTGGATATTCGTAGTCCTGTGTGTATTTTCTAAGAAAATCGCAATGACAGACACTTGAAACAGCTAAAATCGACCTCCGAACATGTTGTTTTTCACATGGTCAGTTATATGTGGTATGTTCACGAGTGAGCGGTAAAAATAATTTACATGTTCTATGTGAAGGTGGTAAAACAGTTAATGTTGTGTATAAAGAAATTGTCTAAATATCTATATTAGGTATATAATCTATATATATATATATAAAAGAAAGTCGTGTTAGTTACACTATTTATAACTCAAGAACGGCTGAACCGATTTGGCTGAAAATTAGTGGGGAAGTAGCTCAGAATCAGTAAAAACACATAGGATACAATAAAATGGAAAAAATAATCTGGGAGGCATTTTAGAGAGGGTCGAAGTTTGTAGGGACAAACCTCCTACCGATTGACAGTAAGGACGCGACAGTAAGCGCTGTAAGAATTGAGTGCTGCGCATGTGCTATCTGTCAGTACTGTCACATTATACATTGTCATATGGTGCACTGTCAATACTTCGTGCGCTTACTTATATTGCTTAAATAAACTAATAATTATTGTAACAGCCTTGGCTAATCTTTACTAATATTAGGTACAATTGCTAAAATTTGTATGTATATACCAATTTCATGCTAAACCGGCTGAACCAATATTCTCTACTCATAAATGCGAAAGTGTGTATAGAGATATATCGGACCATGGCTTTGACATTTGACTGTATGCTAAGTGATGTTGTTGAGCACCTTTTGGTAAATAATGTCATGAATACTGACCAAGTTTCTTCGTACCCTATAGAGTTTCTGAACTCCTTCCAATTATCAGGAGTACCTTCAAGCAACCTGAGACTGCACGCTGGTGTTCCAGTCCTGTTAATCTTCTTTCTCTTAGCGTTATCCCAGTTTCAATCTGGGGTCCGCTTACTAGTCTAACCGGATTTGGCTGAATATTAGCTTTTCCACAGAGCGACTGCCTGTCTGACCTCCGCAACCCGAAGGGATAGCGATATTCCATGGTTTAGACTAGTGTCAGTTTATTTTAGAAGGTACTGACGCCCTGTAACGACTGTCAAAGATCTTCATGACAACCGGGACCGACGGCTTAACGTGCTCTCCGAGGCACGGGACAAGCGATAATTAACAATTCAATACGCACATAACTCCGAAAAGTCATTGGTGCGCGCCGTGGATTCGAACCTGATACCCTCTGCATGGCAGTCTGTTGGTATATCCACTCGGCTATCGCTGCCTTTTTTTTGCGGAATCTTAATGCACCAAAGCTTTGTAATGGCAAACGGCTACAAGTAACACCTAGGACGAAACATTATAAAAGCTTTTCGCGATTAAGCGTTCCGTAGTGGAGGTATCTACTTACCATAGCCATTATCTTCGACTAACTATAAATAGTATTTGTATCAACGATTAAGCTATATTTGCGGTCTTTAAGATGAGCTTTATTTCAAAAACTGTGACTACATATCGTTTAAACCAATTTTCTTTGAAAGTTTTTATTGCGATCTACAGCATATATTTTTTTTAGATATGTCACTCTCTTACTTTTAAAGTTAGAGGGACACACACACCCATTTTACCACTTTGGAACCGTATATCTTTCAAACGATTGACTTCAAGAAACAATGGTTTTAGGAACCTCAAAGTAATTTTAACGACCCATTTTCCACAACAGTTCCATGTATGAAGAGCCCTCCTTAATCTTCAATATTTTTTATTTTCTATTACGTCGTAAAGCGGTTCACAGAATACATCTACCTACCAATTTCCAAATGTGTAAACTGAATAGTTTCGGCATAAAATGGCTATGATATACGGATAGACTGACAGACATAGCGCGTCTATAAAGACTTCGTGTTTAGCCATTTTTGACTACGGAACTCTAAAAATACTGTTTACCAAAACTGAAATGTTTTAAATACTTCTTGCGGTTATATTTATTATTAGTTCCTATGAACAGAATTAAAACGAAAATTACTATCGAACGATTAAAGAGTTTTGTGCTACCCCGAATTTAACGTGAGCGAAGCCGCGGGCAAAAGCTAGTTTAATATAAAAATAGACTGACTCATTCATAATATGATGAGTTATCTTTGATATCATACGATACTATATAATATCTCAGTTGTTTCCTGGTTTCCAAGTAGCAATCAATTTTATCATCAGTGTTAAAGAGTGATATGTGTTTTACGACGACTTATCCTCAAACTAGTATATTGCAGATAAGCTTAGCATGAAATATTGTATCAAGGCTAGCTCTTTCCCGCGGTTTCACCCGCGTTATTTTTGGTATCTCGACAACAGCGCCACCTACTGAGTCCAATTATAGCCTATACAATGTCCTCTATTTTACATTCAAAGAGCCATTGAAATCGGTGCAGCCGTTCTACATAATTACATTCCGGGTAAACAGAAAGACAGACAACCAACAAGATAATAAAATCAAAAAACGTTAATTATGATTTGATATCTCGGTATTTGGAGTATATTTTGGACACTCCTTAGGTAGTAAAAAGGGCACACGAAGATAGAGCCGAGGGCTAAGTCAATTCGATCTATAAAGTCTTATAAATGTATCATACAAATAAAATATCTACCTTCAATATCTTATTTGCAAGTATCAATAAACAACTCAATAATCTAACCACTACCATGCAAAGCACATATGTATATAATTTTCTAATTGAAAATAAAACCTTATACGTTCAATAAAATAAAACAGTAACATCCAAGCGAGAGAAACATCTTATTGTGCTTTTTGTTAGGCATTCGTATGCTGATATCAGACCCGTAATAAAAATAAATGGGATCTCGGCTGATCTAAATATTAGGATACAAGTTCAAGCGAACCAAATAGATCTTTACATATACATATAAACTATTCTCCAATCGATAAAACGTTATGTCGGGTATTTGCCTTGAATATTTGAACGTGCTTTCTTGTACCTATAGAATGTAGGACTTTTCTTAACAAATGAGGTAAAAAGATATGTAAATTTTTTAGGCATACATATAAACTATCATCATACAGTGAAAAAGACTGCATGATGATAAAAGATTATACTTATGCAATTGCTGGACACAGACCTATCTTGCACGTCACAAAAGCATTGTTAGTCAATAGAAAGTTTTGGCCATTTCACGCTGGCCTGAGTTGGTACGAAATTTGATTTCGAGTTTTGCGTAGAATATGCGTGTTTTGTGCAAATTCTTTAGTGACTTCTTACGACACTTACATAATTAAATGGGGTGGGGACACTTTGTACTTTTTTAACCCATCACCACACGGATTTTCAACTACGGTTCTGCTGTATTGATCATAATTATATAAACCGATCTCAAAGATCGTGAAACCCGCACGAAATACTTCTAGAAATATGGAGGTACGTATTTAGAAAGAGTTAGAATAATATAACCATTTCACACTTTGGCAATAAAAAGGCCATTTATTTCTAGCTGGGGCTGACATGGACATTCTAATACGGTTAACAAAAAAGAAAACGTCTTGCCAGCTGGTGTATATTTCCCACAGCTTTAATAAAAAAGAAAGATTTACACGTATGCTTGTATACTTATACTTTAGAAAAACATGAAACAAAACTATTGCCCCTCTACACTCATATTATGCCAGAAGGTTGTGACCGATTTAATTTAAGATCAGATGACCATTTTTAACAGATTCTGATTTCAGATCGGATTTCTTTAAACAAGAAAATGTAAATGATACTCAATATAACGGAAATTTTCATACCATAGTTTATTTTAATACAGATTATAAGAACTACATAACAAAACGTAAACCAAAAAACCAATTGTTCTAAGCACGATAATTTCTCCAGGAAAATAACCCTGCATCCACAGCGAAAAACGAGAACAGGATAAAAGATAACATAAGTATAAACCTTAAAAACTCACAACTGAAACAATCTGAGGGTTATTACTGGTGAGCATACGGTAGGAACAACCACTGTTCTATTTAAAGGCTATAAGGGTACGACTCACTAGCGTTTGTCGTGCATAAGCGTTCCTACAACGCGTCTCGTATCAAATCTGGTAAAAAGGCAGATACAACTAGAAAGGCAGAAATAGACCCTAAATACATACAACCCAATTTCAGATCAAGTAAAATTAGTTGAATAACCAACTGAAAAAACCTGATGTAAATTTTTCATACATCTGTAAGAAAGGGCATGGTACGGCACCTACCGAACAGTACGGGCCGTGCTGACCCAGTATTCATGTTTTTTTTTTTACTTTAATATAGTTTTTTTTATTTACTATAAATGTCTTGATTTGAGCAATGCGACATGTCATGTGCCGATGCTTCATGCTTGTGGTGTTATCGAAGGCGTGTTGGGTGCCTCTGAACGCAGCGGTGACTTTTTGTCATTTGGCGCAATCGGATGACAGACGGGAAAAGGGAGTGTAAGCTAACACCGAGTGTTTGCCAGCGCCACAAGCACAGTTTCAACGTTAAAAGAACACAAACGCTCCACAGTCGCTGGTGTGCACTAGCCCCAATTTCAACTAAGTTATATTGGCTGCATTCACATTATTTGCACCCCGTTCAGTTTAACTAAATTCGTACAGCGTCTGAATTGGACCGCTAGTTTATTTTGTGTTTAATGTGTGAAGTCAAATTAAAGATGTGCTTTAACATGATTTAAATATCATCAAAGAAATTTAAAACAATCATTAGTGTTGAGTAACATCCATGTGAAAAAGTTTATATAATATTCCTTTTACTTCATCATCACCCACCTAGCGATAATCCAGTTTCGACCTGGGGTCCACTAACTAGTCTAACCGAATTTGGCTGAATATTAGCTTTTCCACAGAGTTCCTGCCTGTCTGGCCTCCGCAACCCGAAGGGATAGCTATACTCCATGGTTTAGACTAGTGTCAGTTTATTTAGGGGTACTGACGCCCTGTCAAAGATTATCATGACAGCTGGGACCGACGGCTTAACGTGCTCTCCGAGGCAAGGGACAAGCGATAGTTAACAATTCAATACGCACGTAACGCCGAAAAGTCATTGGTGCGCGCCGTAGATTCGAACCCGATGCCCTCTGCATGGCAGTCTGTGTACATGGTATGTTCACTAGGCTATCGCTGCCTTTCATTTCAGAGCTAACTAAAATCCTAAAGTAACATTACAGTTTCTATTCATTCCTCTTATCTTCTGTTGGTCAGGCTGCGGTTGTTTTCTAAATTAAATGCATGTAATTAACAGAAATATGTCTACGTCACTTGAGAAATATCTATAGATCGGTAATCATAGCCATCACTTTATATAGCCGACTCTTTAGCCATAGAAACTAGTAAAAGGTGTCAAACACGGAGACAAACTAGAAGGGAAATGTAAAAACACCAAATAATAATATGTATTATATTTTTATGTACAATTCTGACGACGATAACTCACAATATGAAACAGTTGCAGTTCCTTACAAAGATAACATGTAAAAGCATTATATGGGCAGTTAAAAAGAGTGGCCACGAGTTTTATTGCCCATTCTTTCTCGTGGTTTTACCTATTGCATTGCGAACGTGGCAGTAAATGTAAATGTAGAATCATCTAGTAATTAACTTTAATTTTTGACGTCCATAAGCGTCACTTTGTGGCCTAAATAAATAAATGATTTCGAATTTGACTCAGATAAAGATAAGATAAAGTTAATTTATTTCGTTTAAACATGAGTATACAATACAAATTATTTTTAGGGTTCCGTACCTCCAAATGAAAAAACGGTACCCTTACAGGATCACTTTGTTGTCCGTCCGTCTGTGAAGACCTTTTTACTCAGAAACGCGTGAATGTATCAAACTGAAATTTTTGACGCAAACACTAGTTCCTGTTTTGATACAATATCAATTTTTAAAATCGCCGTATATTGTCCTGTACAGTCTCGCGCGGTCAGCGACCCGTGACGCACGCGCTCGTTAATTACTGTGCGTCAACGCAGTAAAAATGACGACGAACGTAGTGAAATGTAGTACTTGTAATATAGTCATTAGTGAAGTTCTTGCATTTATACAGAATCAAGTGGATATAATGACTGAAGAAAGTATCATTCGTTTATGTGCAACTGCTTTCACTGCTGAGGAGGTGGTAACGGCAAAGGATTTGCTTTATCAATCGGTGCAAACGTCAGAGAAAAAGGTTACAAGAAAAGGAAAAGCAGACGGCAAGGTGCAGCGTGACCTTGGGGACATAATAGCCCTTATAAAGTGTACTGCAGCGGAAATGATCCCGATATTTGTGGCACGGGAATTGCAAAAGCTACCACCGGTGACATTTGATCACGAAGATGTCACCAGATTGCTTCGAGATATAATTATCTTGCAAGATCAAATGCAGGTCATGAGGGAGCAATGTGCATCTATTGAACAAACAAATATACAAGTGAATGAAATAAAACTGGAACTGGCTCGTTTTAAGGAGAGAACATTGGCAGACGAGCAACAATATTCTCAAAATATGGCCAAATCAAATAAAGGATCGTTACAGAAAAAAGCAAGTCACCGCTTTTAACAAATACACCAAAGCGGGTATCAGAAAAAACGATTAGCCATTCACCCAATAATAAAACAAATAAATTCTAAATTTAACGTCTGGTATTTGGACGACGGGACCCTGGCAGGGGACGTTAACACTGTCTTACAAGACTTAGAGCTAATAAAAACTAAATTTAAAGCAATTGGTTTGGAACTAAATTCAGACAAATGTGAAATTTTTATTAATGACAATTTGGATAACCTTTCGATCTTAACAAAATTTAATTCTTTGGCGCCAAATATTAAAATCATCAATAAATTTTCCTTCCGCCTCCTTGGGTCCCCTATTTTCGACGACGCTTTTGGATCTTTTATAGACGAAAAACTACAAAATTTCTGTGAAACTTCAGAACGGCTTTACAAAATTAATATTCATTCGGCTTTCACGATTATTCGGCACTGTCTTTTTGTTCCAAAATTTACATATTACTTGCGGTCCTCTCCTTTTTGGAAACATTTATCCCTATTGGAAAATATTGATAATATTATTCGGCACACCTTGAGCAAAATTCTAAATCTTGACATGAACGACCGAGTGTGGCTTCAAGCGACTTTACCAGTTCGTTTGGGCGGCCTCGGCGTTCGCAAAATTACCGATGTAAGCCTCCCAGCGTTTTTGGCCTCGGTCCACGGCACTGAGGAATTGACCAGGAAAATTCTAGAACCCACACTGGTTAATTCTGAGGTGCCGTGCAAGACTGATGCCATTAACGCTTGGAAAATGGCTTGCCCGAGCTCTGACTTACCCCGATATCTATCCTCTCAGAGACAATGGGACGGGCCGCTCTGTAGCAAGATGAGAGAATATCTTTTAAGTACTGCATCCAGTGTTGTAGAGCGCGCCCGTTTGTTGGCTGTGGGGGAGTGGGAATTGGGGCTATGGCTTCAAGCACTTCCATCGTCCAACATAGGAACTATGTTGGACGACACAACTTTCCGCATCGCTTCTTGCCTACGCTTGGGAGCTGTTTGCAATTCTCCGCATCGCTGTCACTGCGGTGAAGCCGTCGACAGTCTTGGCCACCATGGCCTATCGTGCAGCAAGAGTGCTGGGCGTTTTTCCCGACATGCCCACATTAACGATATAATCCGTCGAGCTCTTGTCACCGCCGGAGTACCAGCTCATCTTGAACCGAATGGGTTGGTACGCGACGATGGGAAGAGACCAGACGGTATGTCCTTATTACCTTGGAAGATGGGCAGGCCTCTGGTATGGGACGCGACATGCGTCGATACCCTTGCGCCATCACATCTTCCAAGCACAGCTGGATCAGCTGGCGCTGCTGCTGCATCAGCGGAGACCCTCAAACGGCGCAAATACGCAAACCTATCTGGTAATTACGTTTTTGAGCCGTTTGGGGTCGAAACTCTGGGCCCTGGGGGCCTAGTGCACGCGCTCTGTACAAAGAAATCGCTAAAAGGCTGATCGACGCTTCCCGTGACCAGAGGGCTGGTTTATATTTTGGCAGAGAGAATAAGCATTGCCATACAACGTGGCAATGCTGCCAGCCTTCTGGGCACGCTACCAGCCGACAGCGTTGCGGAGGAATTTTTTGACGCCGCGTAGTTTCTATTTTTTTTTTTTTATTTATTTAGTTTAATTGGTATAGTTTAGGATAGTTTAGTTGCATAAGTAGTTTTATTCTGTTGTATATATGTTATTTGTTACTTCAATAAAGTCTATAAAAATACAGTGAGGAATGTACAATTAGATTAAGTAAAATTATTTTTCCATCAGATTTTACGTTGTGTGCAGACAATATTTGCCACAACAAAGAACATAGGTTAGTAATAGATCAATTATATATTGATATTATAAAGGCACTAACGATGGCGGCAGAAAATAGTTGTAATAGTATTGTTAGATTAAATGATAAGCGAAGGAAAGTGAGTGGCTGGAATAGATATGTTAGCAAAGTGTATCAGGAAGCGCGACTCAGTTTTCAACTGTGGACGCTCCAGGGCAGGCCAAGATCTGGCTCAACCTATGATGCAATGCGTGAGACAAGGAGGTGCTTTAAGTCTAAGCTAAAATGGTGTCAAGATCATGAAAATCAAATTAAATTGGATATACTAGCTACATGCCATAAGGCTAAGGACTTCAAGTGCTTCTGGAAACATACCAAACAGTTGGAATCTGGGTCGCATATACCTTCGTGTATTGGAAGTATAAGTGAACCCGACCAGATAGCAGAGATGTTCAAAGAGTTGTTTAGGGTAGAAGCCACATTGGAACCGCAGCTGCCAGTGCTTGGTACTGAGCAAATGAGTGATCCCCCTACTAGGTTTTCAAACAAGGATGTAGCAAATTTTATAAGGAACATGAAAAGAGGTAAATCGCCAGGGCACGATGACCTCAGTATAGAGCACTTGCAGTACGCTGGTGTACACTTACCAAGAGTGCTGGCACTGTTATTTAATGTGTGCATTAGTCATCAGTATTTACCGCGGGAACTAATGAAGACTATCGTTGTACCGATAATAAAAAACAAGACGGGTGATGTCTCCGACGGGTCCAACTACAGGCCAATTTCATTGGCCACAGTGGTGGCAAAGGTGTTGGATGGCTTGCTTGATCATCAACTTGCTAAATATGCTGTAATAGATGAGGCCCAATTTGGGTTCAGACCCGGTCTCTCGACAGAGAGCTATTTTGAGGCTCAAGCATACCGTCCAGTATTATGTCTCATGCAAAACACCAGTATACGCATGTTTTCTGGACTTGTCGAGGGCATTTGACTTGGTTTCATACAACGTCCTATGGGACAAGCTTTTGCGGGATACCAGTACCCCTAAAGATATTGTTGAAGTTTTCAGATATTGGTATAGCAACCAATCTAACTTGGTAAGATGGGCCGGCTAAAACTCGTCGGAATACAGGTTGGAGTGCGGGGTGAGGCAAGGGGGTCTGTCTTCACCGCGACTCTTCAACATTTACATGAACAAACTGATCGGTGAGCTCAGTGGAACCGGCATTGGATGCTCTATAGATGGGAAAATTGTTGATAACATTAGTTACGCTGACGATATGGTTCTGCTGTGCCCATCGATATGTTCATTACAAAAACTGCTGAAAATATGTGAGAGGTACGCAGCGGCGCATGGCCTCAGGTACAATTCAACAAAAAGCGAACTACTTATATTTAAGGCGGGTAACAAATACCCGAAGTCAGTACCGACGCTTACCCTTGGAGATACAGCTTTAAGTAGAGTCACCAAATTTAAATACCTGGGGCACTGGCTTGTTGAGGACCTGACAGATGATTTAGACATAGAGAGGGAGCGTAGGGCATTGGCAATGCGATGTATGTTACATCGCTTTGCTGGCACGTAGGTTTGCGAAATGTACGAGCGAAGTAAAGGTAGCGTTATTTAAGGCGTATTGCCAAACATTTTATACGTGCAGCCTCTGGGTTAATTGTACTCGCAAATCGCTTGATGTCCTGCGTGTCCAATACAATAATGGTCTAAGGATGCTGTTGGGGTTGCCCCGCTTCTGTAGCGCATCTGGTATGTTCGCGAATACCTATGTGGATAGTTTTCACGCTATCATTAGAAAACGTGTAGCGTCATTGATGCGTCGGGTGCGGGGCAGCTCCAGCGCCCTCCTAAACACCATATTAGACAGGGTAGACTGCCCTGTGGTGCAACGCTGGAATACCATCCATATGGGTTCCAGAGCCCCACTTTTTAATGTTAAATAGTGTACAAAATAGTGTAGATAATGTGTTTTACTAACGTAGTTCTAAGTCAATACTAACACTAAATGGATGTCTATCTGAAAATAAACGAATAATAATAATAATCCGACCTATGCAGACACTATCACTCAGCCTCCGAAACCATACAGCATGTAACTGGCGCATGTAAATTTCTTGTTCAGTCTGACTATAAACACCGCCATGATCAAGTAGCTGCAATAGTACATCAACACCTTGCTCATCAAAATAATTTCATTAATAGGAAAACGCCATATTATAAATATAAACCAGCGACTGTACTCGAAAATACATCGTGTAAAATATATTGGGATCGGACAATAATTACAGATAAAACAATACACTACAATAGACCTGACATAACTCTACATGATAAAACCAACAACACAGTTTATATTATTGACATAGCGATTCCCAACAGTCACAACATCCAGTCAACAATATCTGAAAAACTATCAAAATATCAAGACCTAGCCATTGAACTAAAAACGCAATGGCGAGCCGGTACTGTCCATATCGTACCAATAGTTTTATCATCAACTGGTTTAATACCCAAAACCCTCAATCAAAGTTTGAACACCCTTCACATGCCCGCACAATCGATACAGTTACTACAAAAAGCCACCATACTTAACACATGTCGCATCACTCGCAAGTTTTTAACATCATCATCCATAACATCAGCTTATTCTATCTAACGTGACACGCTTGGCTGCGGCCCGCATGGCACATATTTTACCCCTACAAAAAGGGAGTTGTTTAAAAACAAAATAAAATAATAATAATAATAAACCCCCTCTGGGGCAGCCGTTATCTCATCATGAGACTAACGCAATCTCGGAGGGCAGAGTAACAGCTTTCAAACATCACCTTCGTCTTGTGATTTAAACAAAAAATGTATTGCAAGATGAATAGAAAGCTTACAAACCGCAGGGCAGCTTTGTGGCGAGCTGAATGTGTGTGGCGACACTGCGGTCCCGAATGCTTCAGGGAGTCGGTCTGGGCCTCGTCTCCGGCTTGCCTTTATTGGATGGT
The DNA here is from genome assembly GCA_944739405.2 of Euclidia mi. Taxonomy (NCBI): domain Eukaryota; kingdom Metazoa; phylum Arthropoda; class Insecta; order Lepidoptera; family Erebidae; genus Euclidia; species Euclidia mi. The sequence goes on along the minus strand of OX123184.2, from coordinate 110,633,626 downwards.
TGGAGTTGATGCCCAAGAGCACCCGCAGGACTCTCAACTCTTGCTTGCCTTGATTGGCTGGCCAGAGGGAAGTCGCAAGAGCTATTTGCTCGGAGGTGGAAGTGTCATTTTCAAGGGCGTAATTACGGGGAAACCCGCTCCGGGTCACGACCCGCGATGGCGAAACCGGTGCCGCACCGCTCTACACCCCTAGCCACTCGCACCGGTGTTGCCCTCTGGCTGCCTTTATGGCAGACTTCGTTTACCATGGTGGCTATTAGAGAGGGCCCATCTAGTGAGTTGGCGAGTCACCGTCTGCCCCTTTTCGACGTACTATAAGAGTACTTAGGGCAGACGCCGTTTTTCATCCATAGTTTCCATATTCACTCATCCATTGAACACCCATCATAATAACCCAGAGCAATTAGTTTCCATACAAGTAGCAATAGTCCTACACCTGCTGCGGCTAATCCGTGGCTGTACTTCATAGTGCAGTTATGGAGGCTCCTTAGTAGGAGTCCGACCACATCCTAGATTAAAATTCTCAAAGGGCCTCTGCGCGTTGGACCTATGTCTCCGTGTACGCCTGCCAAAGGGCCGTGTACTTTTTTAACATCATATGTTAGAAAAGTACGCGTGAAAGAGAAACATAATAATAATAAAAAAATTGTATACGATTCCTTAAATATGATGCCATTAAATTCAGTATATTTCCTCGTATGCCGTAGGTCTCTAATTTACTAAGTAAAATGTCAAAATGTACATGGTCAAACGCCTGGGTCATATCACAATATAACGCACAAATCGGTGTTCTTTTGTCTACATGTGAAATAACATTTTTCAAGAAGTCAAAGATCACCATATTGATTGATATATTCTTGCGAAAGCCTTTTTGGGTTTCCGACATAATATTATACTTTTCTAGGTATTGTTGAAGTTGCTCAGAGATATATTTTTCGAAAATCTTTGAGATATTTGATAAAAGTGCTATTGGTCTGTAGCATCCCTTGTTTAGACCATCGCCATTTTTAAAAGAGGCTTTACAATAGCAATTTTTAGTTTATCTGGGTAAACGCTAGCACTTATTGAGATATTAAGAATATAGCTCAGATGGCAGCAAATGTCATAGGCTACGATTTTTTGTGCATAAGCCATAATGTCCTACACTATTTGAATTTCTTAAAGTAAGTATAATTCTAAGAACGTCATTTGGTGTACTTGTTGTCATAAAAAATAGTTTATTTACAAATTATTTATTTTACTATGCTTTAAATTCCTTACGGGTTCTATTTTGTCAATAAGAAAGTTATTAAAGGCTTCAGCAATTTCAAAGGCATCGGTAGTCAATGTATTTGGTAGTGTCAAGGAATGGATAGTGTTTTTCGGTATACTGAATTTAGATTCATTTATAATGGCCCAGGTTGTTTTGGATTTGTTATGAGATGTTTTTATTTTAAAATTATTTTGAGCTAGTTGGGTTAGATTTATAATTTTCTTAAACGTAAGTCTTAAATTTGTTTTTATTGAACTCATTCCTACTTAGTCTGTATTTCCATAGTAGACTCCGTTTCATTTTGCTGCATTTTTATTATTGTTGATATCCACTGAAGTTTGCTATTGGTTCTTACTTTTATTTGTTTATATGGAAAGCAAGAGCAGTTCAAAAATGAAAACATTTCACTGAAAGAGTCGTAATCAGTGTTAGGGTCTTCAGTATGGTAAATATGTATACTTATAGAGCTAAAGGGTTGAGATAATTAAAAACGGGTTATTTGAAATCCAAACCACAAAGGTCAAGGCCGGATATTGGACTTAACCTGTAGGTTTGATTAAATTGAAATACAATCACCAAATAACTAACTTGATACCTTATTGTTTATAGCCAGAAGCGTGAAAAAAACAATCTGCGTCCAACAAAACGGTTTAAGATTGATTTAGTAATCAACATAACATAATAACTACATTAATTTGTTATTTTGGAAGCGAAATCGATTATCACGCTTAGGGCCTGTTTTACTACTATCCGATAATCCAGTTGAATTATTGCCAGGTAACATCGTGTTACTTTCATTCTTAATTAATTTAATATTACTTTTGCTCATGATACATTTATAATCATAATACTCGTCCTAGTGTTATCGCGAAAGCAAGCTGAGTCCAGGTTCCGCTTTTTAGTCTAACCAGATATAAAAGAATTTCACCTTGTGGACGGAGCGAAGTAGCTATGTTTAATTATTATTTAAACTAGTGATATTGTTTAGTAATTATTATTTTAAATTTTTAGAGTAATAGGCGGCAAACGAGCAGACGGATCGCCTGATGGTAAGCAATTACCGCTGCCCATGGACACAAGCAACACCACAGGAGTCACACGTGCGTTGCTGCCCCTCGGGGTTGGAAAAAGGGATAGGATGAGAAGGCGGATGAGAGAGAAGGAATAGACACACAAAAATTGAAGTACGGTTACTTTAATAATCAATTTTCTGTGAGAGTTTAGTACTTCCCCGGTCGAGCCGGCCCATTCATGCTGAAATCAGCAAGGCTCTACTACCTTAAATTAAAAGGAACGAAAATCATCCTGATCCTGTCGAAACGTTTAAAGTTTAAACTCTGCAGATAATACCGACAACCAACTCATTCCGTCACACATATTCCCAATCTAATAATGATTTAATAATACATTGGCGATCGAGTTCGGGTGTACCATCGTAAATCTTCATAACATTGTTAATAAAGGTAGAATTCCGTGCATCGCGATCGATCGCAGCCGCGCGCGGCCTACGACTGTCGTCGATCGCTCGCGACAATAGTCAAAGTATGAAAATGTATGGCACCGCTGTCGAGGCCCGCGACTGACGCGCGCGGCCGACGACTGTCGTGAGCCGCGCGCGGCAGTGTCTTGAAATTAGTAGTAATGAAAAAAAAATTAGGAAGTTTTGCCGACTATACAGGGTGTAAAAAGTCCCTTAACGAAAACTGAAATCCCATGTTGTACCAATCACTACGAACATTTTCTACTTCGGCACCATACCAAAGAAATTACTGGTTCAGAAGATATTGAAGCTCAAAGTTAGTATGGAATTTTTCTAATTCGGTACAAAATCGATGCATTTACCCCGCCAATATGTTCTTTAGATTCATTGATAAGTAGGTTTTTCGAGCATTGCACGCGCGCGCTTTTAATTGCGGTTTAAAAGATGAGAAAACTTAAAAAAAAATAAACGTTTCCCAGGTAATATTTTTGGTTAGTAAGACTTGGCATGATGTCCACAACGAGTAGACTTCGGCTGTTGGTGGGTCTTGTGACACTCTGTATAAAAACAATTCAATTTTGTATTATCGTTCCAAACTTCCAACATTTTTTTTCATTAGGTACAATATAATTGCTTTTGAATCAATATTTGCTAGTATCCTTTTTCATTTCTGCTTTTAAAGATAGGGTCGATTGGTATTCTAGTTTCATAATATAGCAACAGCAGCTCGTCATTCTCCTCTTCTTCTTAAAGAATGTCAATTAGCATTTTGACCATGATTTTGACTTCGCTAGACACACGTTTAGAGGGAACTGACGAACAACATCTACTAATTTCAAGACACTGCCGCGCGCGGCTCACGACAGTCGTCGGCCGCGCGCGTCAGTCGCGGTCCTCGGCAGCGGTGCCATACATTTTCATACTTTGACTATTGTCGCGAGCGATCGACGACAGTCGTAGGCCGCGCGCGGCTGCGATCGATCGCGATGCACGGAATTCTACCTTAAAAGTCGTAGGCCGTAAATAATGAAACTTAAACTGGGCCAAACAAATCACTTGCTTCAATGACGAAGTAAATCGAGTGAATTAAAAACAAAATGTAGGTACTCTAAACGATACCTAAGGGTACTTCATGTTTTGTTTGCGAACGCCCCGTTGGGGCATTAATAACTGCGAACCGGAGATTATAATATTTCATAAATATATATTTAGATATTAAGTACGTCATTGTAATAGAGAAGCATGTGTTAACGTGGTTACATCCCTTTATTGGCAGTGCTTGCGGAATGAAGCTGTGATTTTTGAAGCGAGAAATGATGAAGTACTTGAATTTACTTATACATTATTTAGATCAAATTAGATCATCGCCTATGATATTTTGCCAAACACGTCATACAGAATTTCGTCTACTGCTTGACTTAAGTCACTCCTATTTTGTCACACAATATTGTAAGTCGCTATTAAATTTTGGCCTACTACGAGTATGTACTACGCCTGCCAGATGGGTTGGTATTGAGTTTATTGTCAAGTTTTCCGTTTCTTTCCAAAGACAGTATTGGCTTCGTGTAGTTTACTGAATCGCCTGTTACGACACGCAAGAAATGAAATAGGGTAGTGACTCCTTGTATCTTGACCACACGGATTGAATTGTGGCGTATAATTGTTGCCAATATGCTATGAAGTATATAATCACATCTCACTTTGCTATACCTATTTATATGGTAACATAGCGGAAGATACATCGTTGTCTTTTGATGGCAAACAATGTAAGCCGGTGGTAAAAAAATTCGCAAGAGGTTCGCAAGTGTTACTTTGTGACCCATGTGAATAAATTATTTGCAATTGAATTAAAACTTCAAATAAAGACGTCGGCGTCGGGCACAAGCACAAAAGTTACATAAACCGTTAACATAAGGTATTATAATATATGACAAATATACATAAGGATGACCTACATAAATTGCGAAAACTAATAATAATTATGTAGATATCCGTAAAGTAAATAGCTTGCCAGTAGATTTATATTTTTTATTATTGGTTAATTATACGCTGGGTAAACATATCGCAACGAGCTCAAGCGCGGTTGTCCGGATTATGTCGAATCCAGATAAAAGAGTCAAGAGTCAGTATTAACGTCGTTCTGCTATAATTGCATGCCATCGTTCACTTGTTTCAATTTTATTTCAATACTTTGTATCAATTATATTGATGTTCATATAGGATCAATCAGTTTTATGAAGAGATAAAAATTACTAAATCTTGTTCTGAAGAAAATATGAATAAAACTATTTTCCGATGCGGCCCGGCAATGTATGGACGTCAAACGGATCAAAAATGTGTCATTTGGTGCGATTGACAGAGTTAAGATGGTTATCATTACGGGCGAACGGGATAATATATAATTATGTAGTGCCAGAAACTGTCATCACCCATTACCGCATCGTGAAAACAATTAAAAGCAAATGTCATGTTATGATTAGGGTTAAGAAATCAAATTATGAGAGATAGATATTTATGCAAAGAGTGCAAAAAAACTTTCTTTCGATTCAATTATTTCGATTCTTTTATTTTACCGGTAATAAAAATTAACATAAACTAGTTTCCGAAATCTCCTATAGTTGAATCTATTCAAGCATAAACTTGAGTGCACAATAAGTATAACATCCCTGCAAACTTCTCTAAGGCTCATATTAACGTATTCAACAGTAAGCTAACAGGTTTTAATGCTTCTATAATATAAAACAAGATGTTAGTTCTGATTGATTATTGTTTAAATTTAGTAACATTGTTTGCTTTTTTGATGTCTTCAATGGCTGAGATAAATTTATTATTATCTCAACCATCGAAGCCATCGATTTAGATAAATATAATAGTTTTTAAAACTCAGTATGCTCAGATGTAGTGTGTACTAGAATTATTTACTACATCTTTACCTAACATTGTACTAAATTGTTTTATTTTCTTTTTTCTATAGCCTTCGCTATGTAGTTTTTATCGTTGGAAACTATTTTGGCTAAAGTGCTATGTAAATACTATTGTACATTAAGTATTATCAAAGCTGTTTGTTTCCTTGAAAATATATAAATACCTAAATAAATAAATAGCCGATAATTTGAAAAAAAAAAACACTTACTTATTCTGACAGATACTTGAAACCGGAGAGTAGAAAACTCTCCTGTTTTGTAGTTTTTTCAGAACAATAAATTCAGAGTCCGTACCGCAAGTAATGAAATTTCGTACAAGTATTTAAGGCTATTACATTTGTTCTGCGAATGTGTTGAATGTTGAATAGTTAACCTTACTAAGAGTTCACACTTGCTTATGTCTCACTGCCGATCGTCACTGCCGAGTGCATCGTAATTGCATCCCTGTGTGAACGTACGAACAATGTTCTACAGTCTACGGTAGTCATTTACTCAATGTGGTAGACATGCAGATGTAATTGTGTCTTTACTGTCAAATGAACGGCGCTATTGAACGCGTATAATAAAGGGTGGCTGACTTGCGCGTATTAAATGGATTGCGTTGCGCATATTACGTAGTGAGAAAGGACATAATTTCTAAACGGACTTGTGCCCTGTGATGTTAGTTTTAGTTTCGGTTACAGGTCAAAAATGGTGCATTTTTTACTAAAGTGGTAAAAATTGTCCTCAGATGAGTCTTTTGGTGATTTCTTTCTCGCCGCTTTCCGATTGCCGCGCCGGAAATAAATTATACAGCAATTTATGCCATTTGATACCTGCGAGCAGGCGGCAGTTGCACGGTAAAAAGCGAATATTTTGTCAAATCTGGTTAAACTGCGCTTCATTTCTGTACCACGACCACAACACCATCTGCCACGTCTAATTTAAAAAGTACCAAAGAGCCACTCAAAACACGTAACATTTGACCAATATCTTTTCAGTCCGATCTATCAATGTCAGTCAAAAATATCTGTTTATAGTAAGTGTCATAATCATAATCAGGCTTGATTTATAATACGTCACACAGGCATTCAGGCTTCAGATAATGGAAATCGTCGGACCATAGCCCGCTGCACACATAGCACACAGACATATTGGCTTAGGGCTGGTTAGCCAATTTAACGTCTTTCGAGTGCACTGTGGAGAACTCTCAGGTTATGCAGGTTGCCTCACGATATTTTTTTTACAGCTAAATGTGCATGATTGCAAATTACATAACTATGGAAGATATCTCAAAACTATTGTCGTAGACCTAACCTTGCACTCATTTGCCAGTTTATGCCGTTTAAAGAAGAGAGTGAGATTCTACATTAACGGTAACATGTAAAAAAACTGCACACTTGGAGGTGACGGTACAGAATGAAACGAATAAAAGCAGCATCGGTGGACTGCACAAGGGACGAAGTTCGTAACAATTGTGTTCAACTACGAAAGTGGCTCGATGTAAAAAGCTCAGGTTTTTGTATTAGTCCTAGTGTTATGTTTACTGGATAATTCTACTGTAATATCTATTTTAAAATATCAAAATATACCTTTGAGCATAAATTATTTTTTGTAACATCATTTGGTTGGCAATATCAGTCCACAGTAGTATTTCACATAAAATCTTATTATTCCAGATAACTACCTATATTTATACAGAAAATTAAGAAAGGGAACATTAGTTATTGCATGGAAGGTACATAACATAGAGAACTATGTCGTAACAAACTTTTTTGTGCATGGAAATTTAGTTTATGAAGCAAGCCGCAAGCCTTATTAAGAATTTTCGTTTCACATATTCTTGGTATTATTATAAGCAAAATAATTAATAGTAATATGTAGTAATATAGTTTATACCTTTGAATAACAAATATTTACTACCTTTAGTTGCAATAACCTACACTCACACGAGCGAAACTGCGGGAAAAGTCTAGTCTATCGTAGCCATATAATAAAACAATAACGTCAAAACCTAAAAAGTGCGTCGATTTCGATCCCAAGCACGATTTAATAAAACACACTGTGCGGCGTGCACGACCTACTACCTGAAGTACACGTTTACCTTTATATTAATGGATAGGGGTATACGAAAATTGAACGAACAAATCAAATTGTCGATAAATGAGTCCAATATGTAGGTACAGTCTTGTGGGAAAAGAAAAGTTCTTCTGAATACCTTAAGTATACGGAAGGATATATATAAAATGGAAAATCTCTGTTGCTCCAATCGAATAGTATATGATTTGTAACTGCTGCCAGTTTCAATTACTGTTAAGATATGGGAAGCTGGTTATTTTTGCTGTGAATTTGTAGTAACATGAAAATGCTTGTTTTGACTCGCGGTTACAGCTTAACCCAAAATTTTGCGTTTATCATAGTAGTAGGATTGTGTAAAACTAACGAACAAATATATTTTAGAGTGATGAATAGAAGAACATATGTTCGATGTACACATACGGTGTATAAAACACAGTATGATAAAGGAAATAGGCTATAATGAGAAATAATGATCGTGTTCCAAAGTTTTTAATCTAATTACTGTCTGTCCCTCTCTTATTTGGAACATTAAGACATTACAAGAAAACAGCAGTTTCATCAGATCTAGTCTTTTAATCAAATAAATATCACTAATATTATTTACGTTGCTATTAATATTCAAATCGTACCCAAGTAATTACACTTTTGCCAGCTGTATACATCGACCAGCAATGTCGTCATCGCAAGTCGTTGACATTGATTAACGTACACGTCGCAGACGCGTCGAGGTGAAACCCACTACAAATGTTTCTATTTACCCCGAGAAATCCCCCGGGGCTATCACTGCTATACAATGTGAACATCAAGTACAAAATATGAAAGCTTATACAACTCATATACCTAGGCACTCTAACAGAGACATGAGTTTACTTCGCACTTAGCTTGAATAATTAAGATTAACTTTAATATAAATAAAGTACACTTTTAATTAAACTGTTGGGAACAAGACCAGAAATTCAGTCAACTAGGACTTAGATATATTTATATTAGACTAGCCGTTTCCCGCGGTTTCACCCGCATCCTGGTGAAATACTTCACGTGCCCGGTTTATTTATAGCCTAAGTTACTCCAGTAGTTATAGCCTAAGTTAGTCCGTGTGGTGACGGATTAAGAATACAGAATGTCACCACCCCATATCATCCCATGGGTGTCGTAAGAGCCGACAGAGGGAGCATATTATGCAGAGAACAGCACTGTAAGAGAAGGAAAACTTGATACAAACCCTATACCAACCCGTTTGGCCAGCGTGGTATAGTAGGCCAATTCCTCCTTTCAAAGGAGAGGCGTAGTCCAGCAGTGGACTGTTGAAGGCTGATGATGATGATGATGATTAGTTACTCCTTGGTACATCAGCTATCCGCCAGTGAAAGTCCCATCAAAATCGGGCCAGCTGTTCCAGAGATTAGCGAGAACAAACAGACATACAGACAAAACTTGTAAAAAGTGTAATTTCGGTATAATTATGTACTTACTAGCTTCCTGCATGAACGACGTGTTCGAGTTATTTGCGAAGGCTTAAATTCAAAGTTTATGCAGGTAAATGCTGGTGTGCCCCAGGGATCCGTCTTATCGCCCACACTTTTTCTTCTGCATATCAATGATATGCTCACTTTCGGGAGCATACATTGCTATGCAGATGACAGTACCGTGCATGGGCGGTATCTCGGCCATCCTGCGGCTAAGCAGGCTGACATTGAGGAAAATAGGCGAAAACTTGTCGCTGAGCTTGACCAGGTTTTGAACAGCATCTCGAATTGGGGTGCTGAAAACATGGTCGAGTTCAACGCCAAGAAGACACAGGTGTGCGCATTTTCAGCTAAGTTATCTCCATTCCTTCCCCAACCTTCTCTTCTGGACACTCCACTACCGATACAGGACAGTCTAAATATACTTGGTATGGACATACGCCGCAATCTCAACCAGAGAAACTACATTGAGGGTGTCATTAAATCGGCATCTCGAAAACTCGGAGTCCTGAACAGAGTGAGGAGGTTTTTCACGCCGGAGCAGCTGTGTCTATTATACAAGACTCAGGTTCGCCCCTGCGTGGAATACTGCTCTCATCTCTGGAACGGCTCCGCTCAGTACCTGCTAGATGCCCTTGATAGGATGCAGCGGCGTGCTGTCCGTATCATAGGTGACCTTGAGGCTACTAAGTCCCTTGAATCTCTGCAATTACGCAGGGACGTAGCCTCAATGGCTGTCTTTTACCGATTGTATCACGGTGAGTGTTCAGAAGAACTCTTTCAACTCATCCCACCCTCTCCTTTCCTATCCCGAACAACACGTGCCGGGTTAAGGTGCCACCCTTATACGGTAGATCAGATACCGTCACGTACGAAAAGGTTCGGTACGTCTTACCTTTGCCGTACCATAAAAATGTGGAACTCACTGCCAGCTCACGTGTTTCCTTCCTCCCTTGATCCTGGGTCCTTTAAGCGGGGCGTGAAAAAGCATCTCTCAAGGCCGTCAAAGTGAGGGCCATCATGTCACATTGCTTAACCAGCAATTGGGGATGGTGGCCTTCCCAATAGGACTTCACTGTCAGCTTACCATCAGGCAGCGTGAAGTCAATTTGACAGGTTCTTTCTAATAAAAAAAAAATAAAAAAAAAAAAACTTACCGTGTATACATCCATATGCATTTAGTAAAAAGCGGTTATTTTAATATTACAAATAGACACTCCAATTTTATTTATATGAATAGATGTATAGACTAGAGGATGCCCGTAGCTACGCCCGCACTTACTATTTAATTTGACTGTTTCTGCCCGATCCCGTGGTAATTTCGAGGAACTCCTTCTTACTCCTACAGCCCCTAAGGAACATACATGCCAAATTTCAGCTTCTTGCGTCTAATAGTTTTAGCTGTAGCTTGTCTGTCAAGTCAGTAACGCAAGAAGTTTATAATATATACACAATAATAAATGAGTCTTCGGATGGGTGTTTAGTCACGGTGGTCTCGTAAATGGAAACCATGCACTCTGTTTGGCCAAGAAGTGTACCTAGGTTTCTTATTAAACAGTAGCCACACAAGGTAAGTGCACTAAATGGACGATAATGGCCCAACTGTTCTCCTTGTTTTACGATAAAATTGTAAAAATACTTCGTTGTAACAGTTGAATGTTTTCTCTAATCTTATAAGCCAGGGTTCAGTAAATTAGTCACACAGGTTTTACGATCACAATTTATGGCGTAGCTGGGTCTTGTAGGTTGACAAAATATATTTAAAAGTGAATGTGCACTTGCTACTGTCGTACCAAACTTGTAGTGAAAGTAAATGTCTGTGAGAGCTCTTTTCATATGCCGTCTATGGATAACCTTAATTGAATAATTTGCAGACTAATTGCAATGTGAACACATAATATGTATTGAGATTGACGTATATGATTAATCGAATGATGGATGAGCAAATACGATAAATGGGAGAGCAAATAAACTGATGCTAAGTATATTGAGATGAAGTCGGGCAGCGCGGATACTTATGTAAATGTTACTCAATTTATAAGTAGAAGTAACATAATAATGTACAATAAAATAAGACTAATCATATAACTAAACTATCCTAAACTATTAAAAAGGAAATAATAATTATGAAAAGTAAATAAAATAAATGTTACTTATTTGTAAGTATTGTAATCACTCTATAGAAGCAAACTGAATATCTTTATTTTCTTTTGCTTACTTACCTGGGTGAGCATCTCAAACTTCCCAAAATAATACGTGGCAAATATCATTATTTAATTTATATAACCTGCCTCTTTTCCGCCGCCCGTCTAGTGGCACCCATTGCGTGACGATCTTCGCCCATCGGCTAGGATGCATCCGGATCACGTGGCCCGCCCAATTCCATTTTAGGTTGGCAGTCTTCCGTCCCACATCAGTAACACCCGTCACTGATCGCAGAATGGCATTTTGCACTCGGTCAACCCTCTTATATCCGAGAATACTGCGCTCCATTGCTCTTTGAGAAACCTTGAGGCTAGACTTATGAAGTTCGGTTAAGGAACAGGTCTGAGCACCGTAGGTTAGGATGGGCAGAATGCACATATCGACGAGTTTGTGTTTTAGTGCTATTGGAAGGTTGCCCTTCATGAACTCTTTCATGGACCAGTAGGCTTTCCAGACATTCTCGATTCGACGATCGATTTCTCGTCCTTTCCTGTTTTCGAAAGACACTATCTGGCCCAAGTAGGCATACTCGTCGACATACTGTATTTCCTGCCCATCAACCTCGACCCTACGTTTACTGCTGTTGGTCATAACCTGGGTCTTTGAACGATTCATTACAAGTCCAACCTCAAGGCTCACCTTTCTTAGATCTTCGAGCATTTGTTGAAGGTCTATTGCTCTTGGCGCAAATAAAACTATGTCGTCTGCAAACCTGAGATTAGTAAGCCTCTTATCACCAACAACGATGCACGCGCTTGCCCATGATTCTGCCAAGGTCTTGAAGAGCTCTTCTAAAACGCACGTGAACAGTTTAGGAGAGAAGGGGTCACCCTGCTTAACACCCTTTGCTACCCGGAAAGATGGACCTGAAGATTGACACAACTTGATGTCAGCTGTACTTTTTCTGTAAATTAATTTAAGTTAATTGATGTAAGTGTTATCTATTTACGTTTATTTAGTGCTTCGAACACGAAAACGATGGCGTGATGATCTAGACAATTTTGACAGAGACTGGCCCAATTTGGCAGAAAATAGGGACGCTTGGAGGAGTGTAAGGGAGACCTTTGCCCAGCAGTGGGACAAAATAGGTTAAATAAAAAAAAATATATAATCATGAAAAATACCATTTGTGTATTCACTAAAGGATGCCCACAGCTTTGCCCACACATTTAAAAGTGCAGACGTAACTGGACTGGCGTTCAGCTGGACGGTATCTGTCAGTCAGTCAGCAACGCAAGAATTTCATATACACATATAATGTACTGTATATTATATCAACTATATTAAACTTACAACAAAATATTATATTCCTATGAACGCACTCAATGCATAATTTAGGTTGATTAAAGCCAGGATCAAACCAACGCGTTCAGCTCGCGTCCGCGGTGGCGATTATTGCGCGTGCAAAAGTTTTGCACACTGTCGCGTTCGTTCAGGCGTTCACCAGGCTGTAGTCGCGTCACTAAAATGCTGTCTGATACAGATAGTGAAATTGAAGAAGTTTTATTTCTGTCTGCTATTATTGAAGACTAAGAGGAACAAGAAGTGAACTTGAGGTGGGTATGATATACAGTGCCAGTGAAGTAAATACCTACCATCATTCGATAACGCCTTATCAGAATGAGACGTATCATACAACAATGGGTATTTGTGGAATTAATTTATAATTTCTTCCGTTTCCACCATACTTAAAATCTACAAAAACACAGTTTCTTCAACAAATAATAGCTGCGTGCAGCGTCCTAACGCAACAAGCGCGATCTGATCGCCACCGCCGCGTGCAGACGCTGCACCGGACGCCGCGTGCAATCCGAGGACGCGTAGATGTGAACACCGCGCTATATGTTCGTACACAACATCTGATCGCCACCGCGCACGCCACCGCGGACGCAAGCTGAACGCGTTGGTTTGGTCCTGGCTTTATCCAAGTAATTTAATAATTATACAGATGTATAATTATATCAAATTCTTGCGTTACTGACTCACTGACAGATAATGCCCAGCTTAAACTATTGGGAGCGAGAAGCTGAAATTTGGTATGTTCCCTTCTTGTTTGTTTGTTGTTGTTTCCCAAAATGTTCACAGGATCGCAAAAAGTGGCAAATTAAGCGTAGCTGGGGACGAGCGGTACATCTTTTAATCTTTATGACATCACCATTGAACAACCTTTACTAACTTTTCAAATACATGTAGACAACAAATAAAATAGACAATATGTACCATGTCATAATAACTTTCAAGATTTCAAATTTATTTAGATTACCGGGATCACAATGAAATGCCAAATTAACGGGTACATCGATTTTACAAATATAATCCATGCCTCCATCCATTAGCCGTTTTATGCTAATTAATTTATATGGGAATAATGAAAATTAACAACAGGTGAGGTGATTTTAACTATCTCGATACTGATCCCGGTTTCTATAAAGCTGAATATAACAATGAATATATGCTACAATATTTTCAATATTTATAGATGGGAGAACAGCATCGGGTATCGTGGGTTCGGTTCCCAAATGAGACCATACCTTGTGTAATACATTGTTACGCTTATTTAATATTTATATACATAATTATGTGCCTAGGGCTGCGGTTGTTTTTATAAAATACACACAATATCAGCTTTTGTCTGCTCGACGGTATTCATTTTAATAAATAAGTTGAGTTATCTGGTGCACTGAATAGAAAGAAGATACCTTATTTGTGAGTAACATTTGTTTTATTAATTTTTGAAAGACCTAACTATCCCATCCTACGGAAAAGGCATAACAATATACATAGTTTACGTGAAGTCCCGAAAAAGTGGCGTGCCATAAGAGAGGCCTACATCCAGCAGTGATCTGCAACAGGCTGATGGTGATGCTTTCTGATCTTTAGCGAATATACTTCCCGATCTATTGTATTATATTAATTAAATAAATCTGTATATGTACACTATAAATGTTCTTTATAATTTAGCACAAAATAAATCACATAATAAGAGGACAATTATCCCTATTTCCATAGAGTGCTCAAGTCTTAGAGGTGTACGAGGATTGTATACATTTGATAAAACAGACTCATTGCCACCATTAACGCCAAGACGGCTAATATTTACTGAAGATCTTCCCTCGCTAATATTTGACTTCGTTGTCCTAACAATGACTGGGCAAAGCCAATTCAATGAACCAATTTGATTCTAAACAGTAAATACAAAAATGTAATTATGTTAAATGCGACTTTGTCCGTTCTAAATTATATTTTATTGACGCAAACTTGCAACCAATTCAGGTGTAATATTAAAAAGCCTTTCTTAGCCTATGTTCTACATCATATAATAAGTCAACCGTCCAAATTTAAGAAAGTTTTAGTATGTCAGCTGGGAAAAATGATTTTACATATAACTTGATAGGCGTCAGTAAGTAATATGTAATATGTAAAATTCAATTTGAGGGTAAGATTTGTTTACATCCATTTTCAACGCAGGTATTTTGATCTTACTGTGTTCCTTTAACTTCGAGGCCAAAGGTCATTGGGCATATCTGACCCGCTTTGCGGACCGTGACGGACATTAACCAAAATAGTTTAAAAAAAAGGGGAATAATATGACCTTTCATTGCATATAATTGTTTGATTAAAAATCGTCGGAGAAAAATGTACGGGATCCTTCAAAAAGAAAACAAACGGTACCACAGGATTTTTTTCATCTTATAAAGGCATAAACATATTATCGAAACCGTACAGCGTGGTGCTAATATTTAGAGATAATTATGTTATAAGCTGTCTCTTTCGCACATTAAACAGATTTTTTTTCGCACATTAAATAGCTACGCCCATTTCGCTAGCATTGTTTATTATCTGTCTTGGGCCATACACCAGGAAGCAACAGACGCACCCGCTGCCTTTTTAAATGATCTTATGATTGCTTTGGATCAAATTGAACAAAAATTATTTTAATGATTTAGCATTTTATTTTTCTTACTTAAATCTATTAATTAGAGGTCGCCCGCGACTTCGTCGGCCTCATTCAGTGATCCCGCGGGAATATCGGCATGAAAAGTAGCCTATAACCTTTCTCATGAATGTGGCAATCACACACAAAAATAATTTTTCAAATCGGATCAGTAGTTTCAGAGATTATGAGCTACATACGTACCATCGTCTTTATAATATTAGTTGTATACATAGATCACACTTGAATTTTTTGAGATTCCCGTAGCTCACATTAATGCGATTAAGGCCATAGTAAATTAGAGCCATAGATGAATACACTCTGCTATATTTCGTTTGTGTTCGCCCTGGGTATGGTTTCCATACTAAAGTGCCCGTTTACCTTTTATAAACTGAATAGGACTCGGTCACCGTTTGTCAATAACATCTCGCCTCAAACATCCCGTCTTTGACAAATTGGACTAGCCTTAGTTTGTAACACGATGGATTCGACCTCACTTCGTTTTGTAAAGGAAATGCTATTGACTCTTACACAATCTTTTTATACCTTTACATGATCGTGGTTTCTGCTTGTCTTTGAATCTGTTCTGTTGTTATTAGGGTTTCGTTTATCAAGTGGTAGAGCTTTATCTGAAAGCTTAGAGGTTTTTTATTTGTGAAACACATCTCCAGCATTAGGAATAAATTCTGTGTCGCGGAGGACTTAACAAACATACAATCGAACCCACAATACTCGGTGCAGTGTCGAGCAGCGAGGTGCCCGCTTAAACCACTACGCCCACCGTGCAGTCAACAAACGCACACAACGGGCTATGCTGTGACTATACGAGAATGTCAACCAAATTTGCGACACTCTCACGGACAGAAAAGGAATCGAGGACATTTCTCGTAGAGCTTGTGGTTTTAGAGCAAATAAGTTCTCCAATCCGGAAGATGCAGCATAATGACACCCTTCATAATGTGGGCCGTACCGCTCAGTATCATTCTTTCTGGCACCTTTGAAGAAAATTGTGTCCAGGAGTCTATAGTTTGCCTATTAATGTCTTAAAAATTGCTGTTGTTCATCGGATTTATTCTCAGAAACAAGTGGAAGAGTTGACACCCATACTATAAATCCTTGGTGCTGTAAAAATATCAAGCTCTTGCGTCAACTGAATAAACAGATATCATAAGATATCTTCCACATTTACAAAGGATTTCAACATATGCCAAACAGAGGAAAAAGTAATTTGTACATTTATTTTATGCAATTGCATATATGACATCACAATACTTGAAATATTTCATACTTTAGTTTCACTTATATCTTGAACGAATGTTACACAAAGGCAAAAATATCGAAAATAACCCAAAATTCGAAGGCAAACAACGTAATACGATCCACCAACCCTTACCTGTTACGTCGCAAGCTCCATAAAGTCCCATCATAAATCTGTAGGCTCTACGGGTCAAAGGGCATAGTTTATGTATTGTAAATCTCTCTATCAAACTGGTAATTTGAATCACAGGATTTCAAGTCACTTATAATTTGGAATTCTGGAATGTTAGTGCCTGTGTGTTTTAATTGATTCACACATACCTAAACAAACGATCTTATTAGGAAGGCGGCTGTTGAATGCAAGTAGCTCAAGATCGGTCCATGTGCAGAGCCTTGAGGGAGGCCTATCACCAGCAGTGGACGACTTTCGGTGGCGGTGAAAGCTCTCAGGGTAGCTTTTAAATCGAATTAAGCGATGATCGTATAATTTCTAGTAGTTATAAGATATTTTGGTATAAGATAAATCAGTTGACTGAAATCACAGTCGTAATCAATCAAAATTAAATAATTGACCGAGATTTTTTTACACACAATTTTTCAATCGCATTCAAAGTAATGAAGTATCTATTTAACCTTTTAAATCGGGAGGTAATCAAAATGTATACGTAGCACAAACAAACACGGATAATTAATTCAAATTCGTACTGTTTCAGCTCAGTTAAATTAAGCTAAATTTTGATTTGCTCTCCTAATGAATGGTCTAATAAAAATTAAAATGATATTTGTTTAAAAGGCTATTAATGATTTCTTATCATATTTGCTCAATGTTGTTTTTAGGAGCCGCTTATTAGTCGATATGATGATTTTGCAGAGGCTGATTAATTCCATATTTGATTACGAGTCGGGCAAATTGATATTGGAACATACTTTTACGACATTCTCAGTGGTAACACAAGATCTAAGGAAAAGCTTGGTAGAGGAAGAAGATCTTATAACGGTGGACTTTACTGCGATCACTATGTCATTGTATGTGTATCGTCGCCATATATTGTTTAGCACTGCGCTGAGTTGCGTGGGTTCGATTCCCACACAAACAGTAGTTCAACAGCGAGTCTGGGGCTCTTTGTGTCGTGCATTGATTTTAATAAGATAAGAATGAATTTTTATAAATCTGACACTGGGTTTGTTCTTAGCTTTCTAGACTGACTGACTATATGAATGATTGTTAAAACATAGCCATTCTAAATAATGTAAGGTTCAATGATCATCATCTCCCTAGCGTTATCCCGGTTGCATCCCAGACTTTCAAGGGAGCCCGAGGTCCGCTTACTAGTCTAACCAGATATGACAGAATATCAACTTTTCCACAATGCGACTGCCGTCTGACCTCCGCAACCCAAAGGGATAGCGATATTCCGTGGTTTAGACCAGTATCAGTTTATTTGAGGGTACTGACTCCACGTAACGACTGTCAAAGATCTTCATGACAGTCGGGACCGACGGTTGAACGTGCTCTCTGAGGCACGGGGCAAGCAATAATAAAAAAATTAATACGCTCTTAACTTTGAAAAGTCAGTGGTGAGCGCCGTGGATTCAAACTCGATACCCTCTATATGGCAGTCCGTTGATATCTCTTCTAGGCTATTGCTGCCTAAAAGCAAAATAAGGCTGAATGGTAAGCCCGAATACCAGGACTGACACTCGATATATAACACTGATCCTTGAATTGTCGGTCCCAGCCGAGTCAACCCTTTTATATCCGAATTTTCAGTAACCGAACTTTTCCCAGTAGGCTATTATAGGCTTACATAGGGCACCTTACCGTAAGTGCCCAGTGAGCACAAATCATAGATTTCGCAATTCAGAGACCTGGCCGTTTTATTAATACACCACACGTATATACAAAACCTGCCTCTGTAAAAATGGCCTCTATCTTACATGTCTAAAATAGAGAAGCGAAATAAAAGCTTAAGGTTATTTTTATCTTGTCGACGAATGAAGATATTATAGCCTTCCTACGCTTATCAATTTGCTTACAACGAAACTATTGTGAAACATATTTTCAGATACTCTACACAGATATTTTAATTATTTCGTCATTAAATGTAAACTACCTTCACGGTCTCAAAGATGGCTCTTTGCATCTGGAAGTAAATATTCACCGAAAACTTTGGTTTTGGTAACATTTACAAGTTGCCTTTGGCCAATGATCGAACACATGTTCCCTTAAAGACGTAATGGACGCCTCCGAAAATGCAGTAAGGGTGGCTGCATATTGGGCGAACAAGATTTAATACATTGAAACTTGAGACTCGTCATTGACACGAAAGAAGAAGAAGAATGAACGAACGCTTGTGACGGCACCAAAGCAATTAAATAACAAATAAATTTACAAAGAAAAATTACTGAATATTCGATATTCTATAGTTATGTTTGGTAACAACCAATAAACATTAAGAATTGACAATTCTGTATTTCTCCTTTGGTTTACTTATTACAACATAGTATTGGGTTCAAGTAATTTATCTCATTTAGGTAATTCAAATCTTGCATCAAGTTCAAATAAACAAGATCATCTTTAAAGATTGAAACAGACCCTTAAGAGACAAACGCTATCAAAGCAATTAAATAACAAATAAATTTACAAAGGAAAATTACTGAATATTCGATATTCTATAGTTATGTTTGGTAACAACCAATAAACATTAACAATTGACAATTCTGTATTTCTCCTTTGGTTTACTTATTACAACATAGTATTGTGTTGGCGATAAAATGAAAGGCCGACGTTGTTTGAACTTAAATGTGTATATTACTTTAAATATTATAGAGATTGCAGAATTACTTGTAATTAGTACAATATTGTAACCCGGTGCGTGGCGCGTGCGCCGCTATGCGAGATTGAAGTGCAAGTGCGTGAGTGGGGCCCGCTCTGGGCTCGCTGCGTCGCCGCTCGCTCCCCGTCCCCGTGTTCCACGCCCCGAATGGCGCGATGTGACGTAGGACATAACTTTGAACACGCAGGATGGCGCGATGTGATGTAGGATATAACTTTGAACACGCAGGTGGCGTGTACAATTGGGTTCAAGTAATTTATGTCATTTAGGTAATTCAAATCTTGCATCAAGTTCAAATAAACAAGATCATCTTTATATATTGAAACAGACCCTTAAGAGACAAATGCTATCAAAGCAATTAAATAACAAATAAATTTACAAAGGAAAATTACTGAATATTCGATATTCTATAGTTATGTTTGGTAACAACCAATACACATTAAGAATTGACAATTCTGTATTTCTCCTTTGGTTTACTTATTACAACATAGTATTGGGTTCAAGTAATTTATCTCATTTAGGTAATTCAAATGTTGCATCAAGTTCAATTAAACAAGATCATCTTTAAAGATTGAAATATACCCTTAAAAGACAAATGCTATCGATTTTATCCAACAAAAAAATATCCACAATCTTTAAAACAATGTACTTTCCAGCACACGAGCAATTAATTACAGATTAAAGCAACACTAATCCGTGCCTCGAACGCTCAGAAGTAAAAGTTGATATAGCAGCTTACGTTACGAAAGGCTTCATATATACGGTGCTATCTACCGTGCACGTTAAGGCCCTGAGAAGAATTGCCGCGAACACACCTGCGCGCGTAAAAGTAAACTTAACACTTTATGAACACGGGCATTAACAACGAAAGAGGCTGAAAGTCGGCCATACTCGAGTCAAATGTCTTGTAAATGTTGAAAACGCTTTTATCCCCGCGCTAATTGGTGATTTATCGAGAACATTCTTTTCTTAGATTATATACTGGAGTTACTCGTATTAATGTTTTGAACATATGTGTTTTATTCTTCGCGTTAGGTAAAATATATGAAGTTTTACCGCCTAATAGAATATTATTACAATACCTGCTCCATTTATGTGGATATTAACAACCATAATTTTGTTCTCAATAATGTTAATCTAATTTTTTTTACAGTCTGCTTGCGAGTTACGCATTAGGTTTATTGAATGTGTGTATCTATTTCTAGAAAGATTTCTTTGGTAATTTTAGCTATTTCTGTTATATTTTTCTCTTCTGTAATATGAAAAGGAATCCGATTATTAATAAGATGTTCATGCAAAATTTTACGAAAATAATCACAGAAATTATTCTTGCGCAGAGAATTCTGGTGCGTCAGGGTAAGTTGATAATCCGGCAATCCAGTTTCTGTACTGAAGTCAATCAGTCAATATGATAGCATGTTCTTAGAACTCTATGTGGTCTTCTTTATCATTTAGCGGTGTGGTAGTTATGGTTTGGTAATATAGTTCAAAGTTTGTTTAAAGCATCTAATAAAGTAAGCTTCATGTTTATATCTGCGCGGCAGTTGCACATTAGAATGTGGTTTCCTTGTGACCTAAGTCGAAAACAAAGCGGGGAAATAATTTACAAAAAAAAACTACTACTCTATTGTTGATTTTGGCTGCTTGCCAGAACTGAATTTAAATAGGTAGTAAAATACAATTATCATAATCAAATGATCGAAACCTATGAACACCGGCCTGCACGCCAAATGTTCGCTTTGTAACGCCAACAGCCATATTAATATGGCGACTAGTATGAAAATATTTGAAGATCATACGAATCCTTGTAAAAAAAATTCTTTATCCAGGAAAAAGTGTAATGCTTGGAAGATAAGACGATCTGTCATAAAATACTTTGCACAAAATAGGAAGTTAGTGTTATAAGTTCTAGGTGGCAGCGCGGCAACCAAACCTCGACCGGTGGAGCGGACGTTCCACCCCGGACGACGCAGCCGGACGGTTGTGTTGCGACGCTGACGGCAAAAGGTGCGACTGTAATAACAGTCAGCGCACTCCCGCCTGCGCACAGCGCACCAACTGCGGCTGCTCCCGGGGCGCCCGGTTGCGCTCCTTCGGTGGGGATTGGTGACGCTGCGCAGCCGTCGTGTGGAAACAAGGAGCCGCGCCGCAAACGCGGCCCAAGAAGACGCGTTCCGGCGCCACCAGGACAGCCCACTCCGACACCAAGCACGAAGAGGGATCGCCCTGAGAACTCCACTCCACCCAGCGCCGGGTCGAAACGGGCGAAAACAGACGCCACACCTAAGAGCGGTAGGAGTTACGCAGACGCGACAAACTCGCAGCTGATGGTAGCCATCGCTACCACCCCCGCCACGGACCTGATGGTGGAACAGGCGAAGCAGCTCGAACTCTCGATTGAAGAGAGTATAGTTGAGACTGCCTTTGCCACACCGCCGAACAACGGGCCGGCACTCGCACCTTCCTTTAGGGGCAAACCTCTTGCAGTGGAGGGTGTCGTGAAGTTATGGTGCGAGAACGAAAACTCACTGACGTGGCTCAAAAACACGGTAGCCAAATTAAGATCGCCGATTGAGGGGACCAGGCTGGTCGTCATCAGGCAGTCAGACATAGCTAAGCGCGTACGCGCAGCGCTATGGCTGCCGAGGACGATCACCCTAGAGCTATCTAAAATCCACCATCTCCTCATTGCCCAAAACCCCTGGTACGCCGTACAAACGTGGCAATTGTACGGCGCATCCTTGCAGGAGCACGGCGTGTACCTTACCTTGGGCATCCCGGAACCCGAGATCCCCAAGATCACGGGACGCGGCCGTCGGGTTTCTTCGCTGGCAGCGTGTACGTAATGTTCCACGCTTCCAGTGGAGGGGAGAGCTCGGCGGCTGAAGGGCCCAAGGAAACGCCGAGTACAGGAATGCACACAGCGGGACGAGCTGCACCAGCCATCCCAAGCACTTCGGGCACAGCCCGTATTACACCGACGCCCGCAGCGACTAAACAAACACCCACCGCTGTGATGGACGCAAAAAACGAGTTTGACTCGTCTGACGGGGAGTCTATGGACAGCAATGTTCTCGACTCTTCGTCAGACTAGAGTCATACAAACTAACCTCCAGCATAAGCAAATTGCAACGGCTACCCTACGCAGGCTGCTGGAGGTTAATCAGCAGACAATAGCCCTAATCCAGGAGCCGTGGATTAGAGGCGCGACAACATATGTGGTCTAAACAACATCGGAGGTAAGCTACTGCACAACTGCTCGGTCACTAAACCGAGAACATGCATATACATTCCCCGAACAATACCAGCACTGCTGCTAACCAACTTCTGTTCTAGAGACCTCACTGCCGTAGGACTCCAAACAGGGCCCAACAAACAGATGTTAGTACTAGCTTCGGTCTACATGCCTGGCGATGAGGACATCCCATCAAAAGAGCTGGCCGAGCTGGTGCAGCACTGTGAGGACCACGGCTGGCAGGTAATCATCTCGGCGGACGCAAACGCGCACCATCCGCTGTGGGGAAGCCCCGACGCAAACAGACGAGGTCTGGGACTGAGATCTTGTCTGAATACATCTTTTCAACAAATCTATCTGTAGTTAACAACGGTTCGGAGCCCACCTTTGTTAGCTCCAGATATCAAACCATAGTAGACATCACGCTAGCATCGGATGGGGCCGCGGAACTTGTCACAAACTGGCATGTGTCCGCTGAGCCATCCTTTGCAGACCATAGACGAATCTGCTATGACATACGTGTGCAAGAGAACGTGCAACAACCTAGGCGCGACTCTCGCAGAACCAACATCGCGAAATACAAGACGCTTCTCGTATCACAGGTAGACAAATCCTATTTAAAGGACATGTCAACCAGAACTGACAACATAGAACATAACACCAACTTACTAACAGAATGTATAACAAACAAGTTATCAGCAAGCCTGTGCACTCACACTCCCAAAGTCGTCTAGCAAAACCCAGTGGTGGGGAAGAGAACTAGAGGGACTCAGGCAAAACCTGAGGAAACTCTTTAACAGGGCTAAAAACACCAGAATGGAAGCAGACTGGCTCAAATACAAAGAAGCCCAGTCACACTACAAGAAACGCATAAGATTCCGCAGAGGCGAGTCATGGCGGCGTTTCTGCAGCGGTATAAACACCACGAATGAAGCAGCCAGGGTGAAAAAGATCTTGTCTCAGGACAGCAACAAAACCCTCGGCGCCATTAAAAAGCAAGATGGAACCTACGCAACTATGGACGCTGAAATTAGCCAAGTGCTAATTGAAACTCACTTCCCAGGTTATGAAGTAACCAATGACCGTCTGTGGGATGAGTCAGACTACAGACCACCGACCCAAACAGACTGGCTGGTAGCCGAAAATGTGCTCACCACAGACCGGCTGAAATGGGCAATAGACAGCTTCCAGGCATTCAAATCCGCAGGCCTGGATGAAATCATAACAGCATTCCTACAGTGGGGATGCACAACGATTGTGCCGCACCTGCTCGACATCTACAGGGCCTCAATAGCGCACAGATACATACATTGCAGGTGGAGGGAAGTTAAAGTCATATTCCTCCCAAAACCTGGTAAAACTGACTACTCACAAGCGAAAGCATATAGACCCATCAGCTTGACCTCCTTCTTATTGAAAACGCTGGAGAGACTTACGGACCGATATCTCCGTGAGGGCGCATTACTGCGCAAGCCGCTACACCCACATCAACACGCCTACAGAAGTGGCAGGTCAACTGAATTGGCGCTGCATTCCGTTGTGGGAACCATTGAAACAGCGCTTATCAACAAGTTAATGACACTGGGGCCTTCATTATGTCAATGAAGGCCCCAGTTAGTTTTGTCGAAGGTGCCTTCGACAAAACTAAGTTCAGCAGTATCAGCCGGGCCCTTGAAAAGTTCGGAGTTGAGCAAACCCTTAGTGGCTGGATTGATCAATTGCTGAAACAGAGGGCAATACAATTCACGGTAAACTCCACCACGAGGGGCATAGTTGCAAAAGGCTGCCCTTAGGGAGGTGTACTCTCACCCCTGTTGTGGAACATTGTGGTGGACGATCTGTTACGGAACTTAAACGACAGACGATTCTTCACGGTCGGCTATGCAGACGACATTACCATTCTGATCAAAGGTGACTCAGAAGACATGAGCCGCAATCGGATGCAAGCAGCCATCAGGATCATGGAGGAATGGTGCAACCAACATGAACTGACGGTTAATCCCAACAAAACGGAGCTAGTACTTTTCACCAACAAAAGGAAAACCCATATGTGCAAAACACCAAAACTCTTTGGAACGGAGCTTACCCTATCGAATGAAGTCAAGTACTTGGGCGTAATACTTGACCATAAGCTAAACTGGGGCAAGCACATCAACACAAAAACAACAAAAGCATGCACAATCTTCTGGCAATGTCGGAGAATCATAGGCAAAAAATGGGGTCTCAAACCATCAATCACCCTGTGGATCTACACTGTCATTATACGCCCCATGCTTACATATGGTGCAGTAGTGTGGTGGCCATGCACGCAACTAAGCACAATCACAAAAAAGCTACAGAGCCTTCAACGACTAGCCTGCTTGGCCACAACAGGCTGCATGAAGACCACCCCAACAGCCGCCTTGGAGATAGACTGGACCTAAGACCGCTGCACCTAATGATCCAGCAGGAAACTGGCGCTGCAGCAATCCGTCTAGACAAGCTCGGGCTATGGAAAAAGGATGATCGAATTACCCACGCACGCCTAAAAGGGACCTTAACCAAAGAGATCCCGATGCTAGAGGCCGCTTGCTAAAGTTTAGGGATGAGAATCCCTAAACTTTTGACTTTGACAAAAAATATCGCATCCAATTGCAGGAGGAACACAAAGACAGCTCTGGTATACACGAAGTCAGAGTATACACAGACGGCTCAAAAACGAAGTATGGGACAGGTGCGGGCGTATTCTCACATGACTTAAATATCAACATCTCAACATCCCTTGGCACTCTTAACCATATTCCAAGCCGAGTGTGTTGGGATAACAAGAGCCGCAATAGCAATTGCGTCTAGGAACGTAAGTGACCTGTCTATACGGATTATCACGGACAGTGTCTCTGTACGTTTTTTTTTATGGTAATAGGCGGCAAACGAGCAGACGGATCGCCTGATAGTAAGCAATTACCGCCGCCCATGGACACAAGCAACACCATTGGAGTCACAAGTGCGTTGCCACCCTTTGGGGCTGGGAAAAGGGATAGGATGAGGATTGGGATGAGGGAGAAGGAATAGGGGATAGGGCCTCCTCTACAAGCTCTCGGCAGCAACTGCTTTAACATCGGCCTCATCATGGAATGCCACCTAGAGCTGCAAAAGATTGCAGAGAAGAATTGGGTTACGCTGCAATGGATTAAAGGCCACAGTAACTCCGCAGGACGCCGCAGACCAACTGGCACAGCAAGGATCGGACACAATGATAATGGGACCCGAGCCGATTGTACCGATACCAGCAAGCCAACTCAAAACGTGGCTACGCGAGAGAACCGCACATGAACACGAAAAACAGTGGGCAGACATAAAAGAATGCAGACAAACTAAAGATGCTATCCCCTGTTTGAACAAGCGACTCTCGCACAAGCTGCGGCATTCTAATAGAAAAACTCTTAAGCATCTGACGGGCATAATAACCGGCCACTGTCCACTCAACAAGCACCTATTCAACATAGGCGTTACGGACAGCCCACTGTGCAGGGGCTGCATGGAAACCGAAGAAACACCCGCTCACGTCATTCTGCACTGCACAAGTGTGAGCGATCAACGGGCAAAGCTGCTGAACAACCCCAGAACCATGTGTGAGGTTTGAACGACACCAGACAACTAATGGCTTTCTGGAAGGAGCTAAGGTGGTATGAGTAGTCGGCGTCAATCAATCGCCACTTACGCACAATGGCCCAAATAAGTGGCTAAGTGCGGAAAACCCACGACCAACTATAACTATAACTAAGTTGTAGGTGGCGTAGATATGAAAACAAAAAACGTAGTTATAGGATTTTCTTTCGTTCTCATATCGTCTCTGCACGTATGACACAGTGGTTTAAACGGACGCCTCACCGTTTGGTACTTAGCTGAGCGTCATGTGTTCGATTATCAAAAGTTTCGAGTCTGGGTGTGTGTTCTTGTGTACTTTGAATGAATGTTTGTAAGGTTTCCTGTGCCTCAGTGTGGATCTAAAGGGCGGATTTGCCTTAAAAAGGAGAACAATATTCCAACGTATGCTAGGTTAACGACTTGATCTAGAGATCAGACAGATAATTTAATTTTCGCTTCAGTGCTTTATATTCTCTAATAGCAAGATATTGTGGCCACGATGGCTCTTTGTTCACCATAACGAAGTTTTTCATGCTTCGGAGTGAATATAAAAGTTGTTCCATCGATCCTGTTCGTTGTTTCAGGGCAAGCATTGTGAAAGCTTTTGACGGTCTGAAAACATTGACACACACACGAAAAAAAAATTAAATCCCAAGACAGATACGTTTCAAAAAATCATAGCTCAGGCAAAGTAAATATACACTTTGACAACCACCAAACCATAACCACGCGTCTGCGAAATAATACAATAACTTATTTTCCACAGCTTTCCAACAAAACTCTTAAATGAATAACAAAACAAAGTAAAACTATTTGACAGCTAAGTCAACAGCATAAATACTGGTCACAATCTCTAGACTTCACAAGATACATAGTGGCTATTGTTTCAGGAGCGGACCATATTTCGTTTGAACAACTAAAATAAACCTCATAAAGCAGCACACTGCAATATTGTAACCAGATCTGAGAGGATATTATGGTGCACACTCCGCTTTAATTAAACTTACATTATTATTTTTCGCTTGTTATTCTTCAGTTTCGAGGATAGCTAAGAGGATTTTTTATAAGCTTGCCCCACGGTTGTACTTATGATGATTACATCTCTGGATATAGCCGTTTCGTATACACTATGGGTCAGAGAGTTTCTAAGAAATTTGATTTGTCTCTTATAACTAAATACTTTGCAGCCATAATACAGGGTGTCACAATCCCATCACCAAGCCGAAGTCTACTCGTTGTGGACATGATGTCCACAATGAGTAGACTAGCCAATTCAAACGAACCAAAAATAATACCTGGGAAACGATTTTTTTTTGAGTTTTCAAATTTTTAAACCGCAATTAAAAGCGCGCGCGTGCAATGCTCGAAATATATATATATTTCTATATATTATTCATGGGGTTATAGGGCATCTAAAGAACATATGCGCGGGGTAAATGCATCGATTTTGTACCTAACTAGAGGACGCCAGCAGCTACGCCTGCATTTTTTTTAAATTTACCCGTTTTGGCCGATCCCGTGGGAATTTCGGGAAATCCCTTCTTAGTGCACCCCTACGGTCCCCAAGGAACACACATGCCAAATTTTAGCTTCCTGCGCCCATTAGTTTCGGCTGTAGCGTATCTGTCAGTCAGTCAGTAACGCAAGCATTTAATATATTAAGATTAGAAAAATTCCATACCAATTTCGAGCCTCAATATCTTCTGAACCAGTCATATCCCAGGTATGGTGCCGAAGTATAAAATGTTCGTAGTGATTGGTACAACATAGGATTTCAGTTTTCGTTAAGGGTCTTTTTACACCCTGTATATTATGTATATCAAAAATAACAACGGCGTATTTCAGCATGATAGCACTGTACCAATGTAATCATAACCTTTTGTAAAGTGGTCAAAAATTCTCACTGCAGCAATTGAATACAATAGAAACGATAAAATTAATCCCTCAATCTTTAATCCAGTATTAAAATATATTCAACTTTGTAATCAAGCATTTATAGACGTACTTATTTCACAAGAAATGTAGAAATTGATCTATAGCCCCGATCTTACTTCATAGATTACATACACCTTATACTCCTCTTTAACGTTTCATGGATTGACAAACCGTTGCCGTGACGAGCCTTATACAATTAATCTCTAAAGCACTTAAACATGTCTACAACACTAACAGTAGTCTCCTAAACACCTAGTAGATTTTATTCCATTACATTAGTGTCTAACCCGTCTTTATTAAAACTACTACGTTGGCTGTTAGTGTATGATTCCGAGGCAAATGGCTCTCACTCGCCGAGTTACGGCCCTCCCGAGGCTAATTAACTCGCGACTCTCCGTCCCACCTGCAGTGAGTGGTTACTTTCCTTATTTATTAAAACCTTATTATATGCAACTGTTTTTATGCTGTTTTTGCGGTCTAGAATGAACTAGAAATACAGTGGCGTAGCGTGGTCTTTCGCCGCCCGGGGCCGATCAGCAATTTGCCGCCCCCTCTACTTTTAGGTACCTACCCTACTACATCTGCCAGAAGTGTAACGTTTGTTGGGAGTGTTTCGAGTCGTTATGTTTGTATGTTCATTAGTTTGTCTTTGCATCTCAAACGGCTTGATGGATTTAAACAAATTAGTTGTCATTTGATTCGTCTCAATTGTAATATCATAAAGCATAGGGAATAATATTTTTAGGGGAGAAACGTGGCAGCTCTCAGCGGAATTTATGTGTCGCGCATGGCAGCGGCCGTTTCTTGGCTGCAATATATAGCTTCGTCTAGGTCTAGACAGCTTCAAGGTTTTTTATATAGGCTTTAAATTTAAGGCAACTACAGAAATAGATCCTAACCAAGTGCTTTGTGTTACTTTTATATTTTTCTACGGGATAAATACCTTATACCGCGTAAAGGCCTATTCAAACCTGAGCGATATTCGCTGCCGCTGTGGGTAGAGGTACATACGACGCGGGTTTCGCTCAGGTATTTAGTATCAAGTACCGCGGCTAGAGCGACCTGAGCGATATTCGCTGCCGCTGTGGGTAGAGGTACATACCGCGCGGGTTTCGCTCAGGTATTTGGTATCAAGTACCGCGGCTAGTTCTTACCTCTCTGAGCGAAACTCGACTACCGCGCGTTATTCTACCCACAAGGATAGCGAATACCGCTTAGGTCTGAACATTAATATTACCGCATACCCACTGGGTTTTCTCTGCCGCAGACGGTAGCGAATACCGCCTAGGTCTGAACATGCCTTAACTTTGTAGAGTACCTACATCTGTGAATATGGCGCTTGCAACAGTACCAAAATATCGGTTACTCAAAACAAAGGTACGTGGCATATAATTATCCCGAAGGAAAATTCAAAAGGATGATGACTAAGGAACACGAAAGTTTAAATTCCTATGGTCCCGCTTGGACCTCGCTCTGGTCGACATTCGGGATGGTTTCGGTTAGTGCCGCGTTAGTGAGGCTCGGTGGTCGTCAGTACTAGGTCCAGTTGTCTATACGCGAGATATACATACAAGATTGGATAAAAACTTTCAATCTCTTCGAGAATCTCGAACTTTGAGTTGAGGGTGCGGTCATCCGAAAATCTTAGTTTCGTTAGATCGGGCCGCCTCAACTGCAGAGCGAAGATCCCCTATGGTCACCAGTTTTCCTTGATCACAGCCTCCATGGCGCGGGTTATAGAGCGTCAGAGGTCACGCCGCATAAGTTTGCGTATTTGTCGGCTTACGGCCCTCCCATCTGGCAGAGACAGCTAACAGCCTCATCATTTCGAGAGTCTCAGCTGAAAGTTTAGACTTTAGACGTTTTTTCAGTGAGGGAGGACCTTTCGGGACCAATCTCCTAGTGCCGTCAGTACCGTGATCACTGTGTCTGTCTTCTAATTAATGCTGTCGATGGTTTCTAGCAGATTGAATGAAACAATTCTGCAATTCTAGTTGGAACCGCTCAGAATTCATGGCTGATTGGGGCAACGTAGAGTCGGCGAATTGACCTAATTGACAGGGCTCTTTCAGTTATAAGTTTGATATTTATGTAGAGAGCCTCGTACTTGTCAGTGATCGCTTCCGATGTTTAAATTATTATTCACGGAGATGTCTAAATATGTGCTTTCGGTCCATCGTGTAACTCTTTAATTCTCACATTGTCGGAGCTTCGCCAAGTCCACTGTCTGTGTGGCCTTTTTCTTGAAAACGGACTTAATTGAAAAGAGCCCCTGCTTCGTGGAAAATAACTACCCCTATGATTATTTTGAATTTATTTTCGTTGAATCCCAGTTTATGCCACATGCCGTAGGCTCCGATTTTCGTTTCACTTCGTCCTTCTCCTTCCACTTTGGCATTTAAGTCCCTCATTACAAAGTTGTACTGAGCTTTGGCCGTACTTAGTTTTGCCTTAGCGATGCCCTCGTACATGGCCTCAGCTATCTCGTCAGGGTGAGTTGAGGTCGGCACATATAGTACATGTATCACCTTTAGGCAACGCCGCTATGAAGTATGCTACTTGGGTTGACTCACTACCGACTTCCACAATGTTGTTGACAAGTTTCTTCCTGACCAACAAACCGACGCCACCCCAAGAGACAAGGTGGTCTAACAGCACCCTATGCACCGACGCTACCGCCACCACGTCCTTTACCAGGAATAACGGAGCTGTCGGAAACTGTAAAAACATTACAATCAAAAGTTGTTGTAATCCTTATTCATGATGTCAACTCCAAATGTTTCGTATAATAATTGCCAAATAAAATGCAAAAAAAATACAGTTTCACTATATGCGACACAAAAATAAAGTAATTTCAAAGAGTTGCATATTTTTGAGAGAATCAGTTAACTAATATTATAATCTATTGTCTTTTTCTACTTTCAAGCATGTTTCATACAAAGGCACATCGTAATATTTTAATTAGAAAAATCATCCCACACAAAAGATGAGACAATACTTAAAACCTGCAGTGGTTTGTCAAAGGTCAAGTTGTCTCAAGGATGCCTTATTCTAATTTATATCATATTTACAATTCAAATCTATTGTTTCATATAACGTACAATCCTCTTACAAAACTTAAACGTACACTATTTAATAAGACGAAACAAAAGTAGCCAAGATTCCAATTAACGTTTACGAAATTATATTCAAGCACGGTCTTAAGAAAGGTTCGTTGGCTACTATATCATATTCCAGAACAAAGTTCGAATGCATTTAATTAGAACTACTTCAATTTTAATACATTTCAAAGCTATAGACGTCGTTGGTAGCTTGTCGGACGGGCTACCTATAAACTTGGTTCACAGGCATAATTACAAAGAGCTTTTCCTCAAAGTAGGTCAATGACGTGCCTCTAAAGCTGTTGTTAGAAGAGCGATTCTAGAGAGCACTGATGGAAATGGCCCTATAAAACGATTACAGTAGTCATCAGTAGTGTATTAGTGCTATGTTACTGTAGGTATCTCTACTTTCTTCAAATGTATTCACAAATACAAGTGAGTCATATAAAAACTGTAAAAACGAGTGTCGTTGGTTTGGTCACAATTCGCCGAGAGAACTGGACACACCTTAACAAATAAATATTTTGTGATAAAGCTTGCTGCTAATTTGATTAAAATATTCTTCTATATCAATCTTATTGCCAATGGCAAGGTATTGTTAAGGTATTATGTATGTAAATAATTTAATTTCCGAGTTACGTAACTGTCATCAAATTGAAATTTGTGAAATATCTCATACAAAGTATACGTTTCGCACATCTACAGTCAAGAGTGTGTTATTTAGTATCACTATATAAAAATATAAACTAATTTGCTACTACTTACTTTTATGCCAATAGCATACATGTTTAATAAAAAAATGTTACTCTATCAATGTTATAAACTGGAAGTATTTTTTCAATGATATAGCAGAGCTTAATATTACGTAGGCGGTTAGGTAAATAAATACGTAAAATATTTCGGCAGTTTATTAAAAAATAGTACATGTATATGCCTTTCAATATCGTAACTTATCTTTGTAGATAGGACCTAGAAATGTCCCGAGTTGGAGATGTAGACGCACATATATTTTAAGACGACTGTTTACGCTATGTGGCTAGGCAGATAAAAACCTTTGTAGGGATGAAAAACACAGGATCGTCTCATCACATCACAGGATCACAGGATAGGCATTATCATCGGGGCTAAGTAGGAATAATTTATACACCGCTATTTTTTAATTAGTACAAAAAATTTAACAGGGCACTAAGTATCTTTAACTGATCATAATTATGTAGTTGAAAAATAAAAACACTAAGTCCCAAAACTGTCTCAAAACTGTCCACAAAAATACGTGATAATTGGTAAATGCAATACTAATACTATGACCAACCCGTGTACTATCATACCATTGATAAATTACCCCCCCCCCCCGCCCCTCTGCGACTGCGCCACGCCCCGACGATGCGACATACAGTACTAAATTACTAGCGAAAGTCAGCGTATCTAATTTCGTTGCAAAACTTAATTGTTTGTCTACGTTTGCCCGACGCGATGGCCTATCATATCAGTTCATATCACGGGAGTATGTAGCTATGCTTCGTGCGTACTTTTTGAGTGGAAAAATCGCGAGTACCCATGGACTTCGTATTGTGAGTGTACAAAAGTAACCGGGTCAGTGTCAAACAATTAAAACAGTGTATATTGGATGCTTTTGACAACGGTGGTGGACATTTCGAAGGACAATGGAAATAATTGTAAGTTTAGTAAATAATACGTACTTAAGTAAATAATAATTTGATGCAGGCGCCTCAAAATCGGTCTGTGTTCTCCACACACCTTGAGGAAGGCCTATGTCCAACAGTGGACGTCTCTAAGCTGACATGATGACGATAAAATAATTTGTAAATAGCAGATGATTCTAACTTCATAAATACGCCAAAATTACTCTTTACTTTTAGTCCAGAACACCATCTTTTATTTTGATATTTGTTTGCTTTCTAATTACATACCTCCGTATTTAATTACTTGTTAAACGATAAATTTTACCGGTCCTACGCCCGAATGAAGTATGAAGGAGAGGGTAGAACTAACAAAATTAAAAAATAACTACCTACATTTATTATTTTTCTTCATTTTATTTTCTATTGCTACCTACATCATAAGTGCGACAGAGAGAATGCGAATGAGCAGGATGGAATATTATCAATGAATTAGTGAATGGATTGTAAAATATGACTATGATTTATGTGAGATTTTCTACAATAAACAAATGATAATAACTTTGCTCTTTATTGATATTATGAAATTCTTACGTCACATATATGATAATAATAGCTTCGCTAATCTGTCCTTAAAGTTTTTGTACTAATTAAAAAATAGCGGTGTATAATTAGTATATACCAAATACCTTTTAAAGCAGAACATGTGTAATGAAATTGATACTTGGACGTAATAGACGTAGAAGTAGCTGCAACATCTTTCGCTGGGTGTTTTGGCGACGGAGCTCAACACCTTCATCCGCCGCCAAGGGGATTTCGTTCGGGGCCCACCTGACCATCTGGTGGGCCGACACCCGTCGGGGGGTAGCGAGGAATGCTTCGGTGAAACCCTACCCTCCGACACATGGGTACATGAGGAGCACGGGTTGTTTTTTAGTTAGTAAGAGTCTGACAGTCCCCTTCGTCCTTCCCCCCAGGGCGGAGGGACTCCATGAGGATTTTCCAACCCGACACAAAAAATAAAAAAAGCCGCAACATCTTTCGGAAACCAAAATAATTATATTGAAATAGAACAAGGAAAAACAGTAATGTAGCTCTTACGATAGGAAAACGGCGTATGTCCTTAATTTGGTTATGAATCTATAATTATATCTACCAATGTTCTCTCTGAATCTTAATCTAAAACTTATTCAAAGTTGATGCAGTTGACGATCGAGCTCTCAAGTCAAACAAAGGATGTTGATAAGTCCATGCCATTTGAGGACTATCGATATTCCCCTCACGAGTTACGTGTTACCTACAAAAGTGTATAAGTAGAGACTTCACGCCACCGATCTGAACACTTTGTAACATTTGCTTTGATGCCAACCAGAATCTTTAAAAACTTCTAACATCAAACCTTCAAACAAACAAACTTATAACTCCTGGCGTCGAGGTGTTGATCGATTACTCTTATTCAGAATAAGTTTTGGTGAAAAATTGCTATATATTCTCTGAAAGGTTGAACTGTTATGTGAAGAGTAATAACCGAACGAGTCATGCAGTCGCTTTTATTGTCAACTCCTACGTGCTTTAAAGTTTCACGACTTGGTAAAAACATGTAAACTACAAGACTAATTCAATAAGACTCAACTTTTGAGACAGTGCAGCGCTGTCTAGACTGAAGTTTGAAGAACTGTTACTAAACACTTTTCTGCACTGAATATGCTATGTGATCATACAATATTATTTAGCGGGTCTTAGTCGCGATAATTTATTTATTTCAAGGCATAAATACCTCTGTTATTCTCCTACGTTTCTACCGGCTTGCAACGGTTTTGGTCGCGGAGGGACTGATGTCAGCTCAGCGTCGTCCTATTGAAGCGCGGGTTTCGGCAGCTACCCTGACTTGTTTTGTATTTTTGATATTTTTAGTTCTACCCGCACTGTCGGTACTTCGACACACTACACTTATGACGTCTACATACTGATGAGTTGTGTTACTGCGGCGTTGTTTGCATTTGTTGATAACAGGGTTCCAAGTGGTCGATAGTCTGTATCCGTCCTCCCGGTTGAAATTTCTATGTTTTTTTATTTCAACCGCTTCACGTACTATCCTGGAGTAATAGTGGCGATCGGTGGATAATACTTGTGGTCGATGTAATTCTATACAGTGGTTTGGTCCAGATTCCAGCAAATGCTCAGCTATGGCAGATTTATTAATTTGTTGATTTTTGACAGCTGTGACATGTTCTTTGACCCTTTCAGCGATCGTTCGTTTGGTCTGTCCGATATAGGAACTACCACAACTGCAATCGACCTTGTAGACGCCTGGTGTTTGTAGAGGAATTACGTCCTTTGGGGTACGCATATTGTGTGCTACATTGGAGAGGGGACTATATACAGTCTTGATGGAGTATTTCTGTAGTACTCTTCCAACTTTGTGCGTCACTCCCTTGATATAAGGCATGTAAGCCGGCACTCTGCTTTCTTCAGGTTTGCGGTCCTTCCTCTTCCGTCGGGTTATCTCCTTTTTGTATCCGTTGCGCCTTAGTACCTCCTGAGCTGAACATGTGACAATCACTGTTTAAGTGTTCAGGGTCACAGAGGTCATAGGCTCTGTTCACTAACGAGGTCGCTACTGATTCCAAATTAAGTGTTCAGGGTCACAGAGGTCATAGGCTCTGTTCACTAACGAGGTCGCTACTGATTCCAAATGTCGCGGGTGATGATGCGAGCAAGTGTGTCCAAGTGTACCATTAGCTCTCACCGTCACTTTGACGTCGAGAAAGGGTAGCGATCCGTCTATCTCCGTTTCAAATGTAAACCGGATGTTCGGATGTATGGAGTTCAATTTGTCTGCGAATCGTTCTATGTCTTGCTAGTTGCCCTTCATGATGCAAAATACATCGTCGACAGGAGGATAACAGAGGTATTTATGCCTTGAAATAAATAAATTATCGCGACTAGACCCGCTAAATAATATTGTATGATGTATACAAATCGCGAAAGTTTAAAATCGATTATGCTATGTGTGTTGCGCAGAAAAACATTGTGTGAAGATTTCAAATAGAAGAGAGAATATTAAGCAAAAAAAGTTCTCAAGAGTCAATTATGATAAGACTAGTTTATGAGAGCTGCTTCGTCTGCACTCTTGTCGGGTTTGGTGAAAATATTTTCTCTTCCAACACAAAGATAAAACGCGATAAACTGGGGATTAATTCACCCTTCGTGGTAGGTTCACCTATTTTTGTTTCTTTTTTTTTAAGACTACTCCCGCCCTAGGAATAAATCCTGTGTCGCGGGGGACTTAACAAACATACAACCAACGGACACAATGAACACCCAGACTCGACACAACAATTTATGGATCACACAAAGTGTTGTCTCGTGTGAGAATCGAACCCACGACACTTGGCGCAGTGTCAAGCAGCGAGGCGGCCGTTTAAACCACTACGCAAACCGTGCAGTTAATTAACTTATGTAAGGTACAAATACCTATTTGTTGCCGACGTTTCGATCTTCGTGCACCGATTGTGATCGTGGTCGGGCTGATTGAGACCTGCTAATATGTTTAAAAATAGTGAGAATAAGTTGGTTACATTGGAATGCCAAGTTTTTAGTCCACTTCCTCCCAACTTATCGCAACAAATTTCAGAGTGTAATGAGTGCAAAATAATGGATAAAGTATAGCAACTTTCTTGGACTTAACTGTTCACTCCCAGGAGATATTGAACGAATCTGAAAACATTCAAATTACTAAGTTCTTCCTTAAAAATAAATTTCTAGTTTCTGTCTGCGAACCGCTTGAGTGTAAGTTATCGCGACAAAGCTTAGCATGTGCTTTTGATATTATCTGTATATTGCTTCCGTTACTGACTGACAGCCAAGCTACAACTAAAACTATTAGCCTCAGGAAGGTGAAATTTGGCATGTATGTACCTTAAGGACTGTAGGGGTGCACTGAGAAGGGATTTCTTGAAATTAAAAGAGGATCGGTTGGAAACAGTCAAATTAAAATAATGTGCGGAAATAGCTGCGGGCATCTTCTATTAAACTATATTTTAATATTACTGCGAAGTTTTTTCAAAATCCGTTCAGTAGATTTTTATACAAGACTAACAGGAATACATCTCGCAAACTTTCACGTTTACAATATTTAGTAGGAGGATTTCCAAAAAATAAGTAGGTACTTAATCTGTATTCTTCTTCTCTAAATTGTTCAAGGACGATATAATTTTATTGGTCTGAGCTAGTTGTAGTCATTATTTATTACGCTCGGGTTCAAGGTATATAATAAATATTGTGAAGAAATAATTGTGACTGACCATTATTTATGACTTTAAAGATTAGATTATCTCATGATTAATGACAATATATACCTACATGATTGAGATTTTTGTATACATATGTATCTTTGCGCACCATACTGATATTATAACTGCCACAAGTTTTATGTAGTTTAAATGTGTGAATGTTTGTTACTCAAAGAATTGATGGGTAAGCACATAATTTGTTTAAGAACTGTATTTTACAAATCATTTAGAATTTTTTTTTTTAATATTACGCAGGTGGTCTCAAAAAAGTTATTTTTATATAATTTCGTCGCTTTTAATTTGAAGTTCCTACCAATATTTTGATTCAAATTAGGATAGTATATTCTTCCGAATATACTCAGCGAGGGCTAGGTTAAAAACACGTTGCACAATTCACTAGAAGACAGGTTACACAAGAAAAGAATACACGTGTCTTCAAAAAATATAATGGCAACATACTGGGCAAGATCATATTTTGCATATAAACAAATTAAATAATGTATAAATAATATATAATGTCACAAAACTAAGTCCGCTTCACCCCTCCTTAGTACATTTATTTTTTACAAGTATTTAATATATACATACATACATACATAGACTCACGCCTGTTTCCCGGAGGGGTATGCAGAGACTACGGAACGCCATTTGCAACGATCCTGACATACCTCTCTCGCTTCATTCACTCCCATCAAGTTTCTCATGCATGCTCTTCTGTTTAGGGTACTTCTGACCTGTCCTTTTTTAAGGATGTCTCCAATCTGGTCAGAGAACGTTCGCCTAGGTCTTCCCCTTCGTCCTGTCCCATTCACATTTGCCTTATATATCTTTTTTGTCAGTCTTTCGTCATCCATCCTCTCCATGTGCCCAAACCATCTTAACATGCCTTTCTCGATGCTTGTCACTACATCTTCATTTACCCCACACGACTCTCTTATCACACTATTCTTTACTCTGTCGGTCAAAGATATACCACACATACTTCTCAGTGCTCTCATTTCTACCGCATTTATTCTACTTTCAAGTCTCTTCTGTCATACCCAACTTTCACTACCATACATAAGAGAAGGCACTAATACCCCTCTATGCACAGCCAAACGTGCCTTTTTGGACACGTTTTGACTGTTCATAAACGCCTTCAGAGCTCCATTCACACTATTACCTGCATTAACTTTCGCATTTGCTTCGCAAGGAAAAAACCTGATCCGTGCATCCCATACCCTTTCGGAATCCCGCTTGTACATCCCATATTTGCTTGTCGGTTACTTCCATAACTCTTTCAATAAGTACCTTTGCATACAATTTGCCAACAATGCTGAGAAGGCTAATGCCTCTATAGTTTTTGCAGTCTTGTTGCGAGCCTTTTCCTTTATAAAGAGGCACAACTACAGCTGTGGTCCAGTCATTAGGTACTCGGCTGGTGTTCCAACACAAGTTATATAACCGCTGCAACTGACCAACTATGATGCCCTGTCCAGCCTTCAGCATTTCGACTGTAATTCTATGATATCCTGCAGCCTTACCTACTTTCATACTTCCCAGTGCCTTCACGATCTCATCCACGCCAATAACGCTTTCATCATTGCTATCATTACAATTCACTTCAGCTATCGGTGTCTCTATCGCCGTTCTTTCAAATAAACTTTCAAAATACTCTTTCCATCTCTTCAGCATGCACAATTCACCATTTACTATACTTCCATTCTCGTCTCTGATGGATGTGTGTTCTGAGGATTGATTTCTTCCTCGAACTGCACGAACGGATTTCCAGAAAAACTTAATGTTCCTCTGGAAATCGTCAGATAATCTGCTATCAAACTCATCTTTCTTTTCCTCTTTTTTCCTTTTAACCATTTTTTTCACTATTCTTTTTGACCTAACAAACTCCTTTTTTGCTTCATCTATGTCTACACTCGTTGCTTTTCCCATTCTTTCATTTGCTCTGGCAGCCAACCAATCTAACCAAGCTTTCTTCTTCTCTGACACTGCTGATTGTACATCCTTGTCCCACCATGTATTCTTAACCTTTCGTATTTTCCTTCTCTTGATCATACCACATACTTCAGACGCTACACATACTACCTCTTCTTTAAAGGCCTGCCATAATTCTTCCATATCATTTATGCCATCGAATCTCTCAAATATTGCTATCAATCTTCGTTTATACTCATCTTTCACATCTTTCTCTTGTAGATTTTCTACTTTTATTCTTTCCAAGACCCTATTTTCATTACGCTCTTGGTGTCGCCATCCTTTGAAGAGCCCACTTATCCGGCTCAACACCAAGAAGTGGTCAGTGTGGATGCCGATCCCTCGATACACTCTTATATCCATCACATTCTTTCTCAATCGTTCATCTACTATCACAAAATCAATCATACTTCTTCTAACATTTTTCGCCTCTCGCGTATACATATGTATCCTTTTATGATCAAACATGGTGTTTGTCACACAAAGGCTCCACTCCAAACAAATCTCAAGCAGTGCTTTTCCATTTTAGTTCACACTCTCATCACCAAATGCACCTAACACCCTTTCAAATCCATCTCGCTTTACTCCCACCCATCCATTGAAATCCCCTAACAAGATCAATCTTTCATTATCCTTGCAGTTCCTCAAAATCTCTCTTAAACTCTCCCAAAACTCCTGCCTTTCGTCTTGCTCATGTTGTGACATACCCATAACTATATTGACCGGGGCGTACACCCCCACAATAAAGACATACAAATACTGTAGTCATTAGATAACTGCCTCGTTGGTCTCGCGGCATAAATGTGCGCGTGGGATTAGGAGGTCTCGGATTCGATTCCCGGGTCGGGCTATGTGCTATTGGGTTTTTCCGTTAGGAAATTCTCAGTCGCAGCACGGAGTCCGGTAACGTTCCCAGGACGGCAATAGGCTCGCCCCCTATTACGTGGGACCTAAAATTCCTGGCGAAATGTGGGTGTAATATTACATCTCTGCCTACCCCTTCGGGGTTCGGGTGTACAGGCGTGAGTCTATAAATCGTTAGATAACTGATCAACACACTTAATATGTATTCTTCAATATTCATATTATAGAAAGTTAACCCCTAGAGACAGAGCAAATGAATGTATTTATCACAAAAAGACTTATTCGGGAATCGAACCTAGGACCTCCAGCTTGGCAGTCAATATTACTAACCACTTAAAAAACAACGATTGACAGGACAGTGAGTAGTGCATATTTTGCTTGTAAATACTACATACCTGGAAGGTAGCGTATGTACTGAAGTCAAACTCGCCACAAAAGTATAATTTAATAAAGTTATTATTACCTGTTATAATATACAATCAAGGAAACTTGTTGAGCGTCGTAATCGGTGTCGAGTATTAAACACATAATACCACCAGTTTATTCAACATTTTCGCGTGTACTAAAACTGACCCACACTCGCTTATTGCCGTTATTCAGGTAACTACAAGGCACAAGTTTGGCCGTAACCCTATACTTTATAACCGTACTAATAAATGAACCTTTTAGAGTTTTCCTTCTCGTAAAATGTTCAGCATGAAGAATCACTATTTTTATTACACTTTTGTGTGTAACTCTTAGTACGGAGTTTGAGCGTTGATCGCGAACAATTTCTCGTAACGATAATAATGTAATGAAGTGGCATTATTCTAACATTATTATGCCTGACTTTTCTTATCAGCGTTCGTCAGACGGCCCATAATTAATAACCTACATTAATATCACTGCGGCATGATATTTGTACAGACACAAACCTAAAAATCGTGCTCATTACATGTCAGATTGGACTAGTGTGTAGGTTTGATTTCCGACTCGAACAGATCTGAACTAGAACTAAAAAGACAGGCCAGTAAAATTTTTGTAATGAATGTTTGATATAAAATAAAGACAAATGTGTTGTTGATTTAGATAATATATGGTAGGTATTACATTACTAAAATTAAATGAATATTATTGTTAATAGGTGCTCAAAACACAACATTCCTATATTATTATTCAACTTTCCTATATATTTGAAATAAGTAAGGCCCTACTACCTATATAAATCTCCACACGAGACAAAGCTTTGTGTGAGTCACGGATTAATGTTCTGAGTCTATTTGTTAATTATAACCGTTAGCTGTTGAATTTGTCCTCTGACCACGGGTGGTGTAAATCACACCAGACCGTCGCAGTAAATAAGTGTTACACCTTGAATTGTAACAGATTTAGCGATGTAGACCCACATAAATATTTATTGGTTCAATAGTAAAATAGCCGGCTTTAAGCGTCGATATAGCGAATGCCTCTTCTGATCAGGAGGTCCCTGGTTTGCTTCCCGAATCGGGCAAAAGAGCTACTGGGGTGTTTCGGAATTCTCAGTGGCAGGACAGAGTCTGGCAAAGTGTAAGTGTCCGGTAACGGCAATAAGCTCGCCTCTGAACATATGTCGCCTTTACATGGCGAAATATGGGTGTAATATGAGAGCTCTGCCTACCTCGGCTATACAGACGTGAGCCTATAAAAGTAAATTAATGTTTCTGAATATACACTCACAGGCAGTGACGTAGGCATAAACTAGTGCTAATTAATACCTACACATTTCTTCACATCACA
Organism: Euclidia mi; assembly: GCA_944739405.2. Classification (NCBI taxonomy): domain Eukaryota; kingdom Metazoa; phylum Arthropoda; class Insecta; order Lepidoptera; family Erebidae; genus Euclidia; species Euclidia mi. The sequence continues at coordinate 110,591,790 of OX123184.2, read as the reverse complement.
TTTTACGGATTCACTTAACCTAAGACCTCGTTGACATCGAACCTCATTTTCTAATAAGGCGGCCACTCATTAACGCGAATAGCTACCGTTTTACACCTACCTACTATCTATAATTGCAATCATCGGCTAAGTGGTAACCTTTTGTTCACCGATGTCATTACTGGATGGACTGATTTTCGTTAATCGACTATTAGCTTAAGGCGCTATGTGGTTAATTTTATAGAGGCGGTATTTAATATGTTGACGATATTTAAAGATTAAAGGAACGGCAGATTGAGGCTTATTAGAGGAAACTGCAATGGAAGGTCGATCTACCCACTATATAGTGTGATACACACAAGACAACATACTAATATCATGCCCACAATTGTCATGTCCGAAAATTAACATTTCTTTTAAAAAAGTCGGGTAAGTGCATTCACGCCTCGTGCATCGATGGAAATTTAGAGTCGATATCGGATGTCCACTCAACAATGATTGAATATTTATGTAAGCGCTTCTTCAAAACACATCTTTTATTTTAGGTTAAATTTTTCTGTCACTTCATAAGAGATATTATGAACATTAAAAAGTAGACATGACAAAGATATGAGACAGAAATGCAGTAGAGACTTAGTTAATAGTTTATTTAGTACCTACTTTAGATCAAAATTATTGCATCATATGATTAAACCCATGGATGTGCTTCACGCAAGTTTCAATTAAAATCTTCCTATCAGAAATAACAAACTTTGCCATCTTACCGTAAACAATTCGGGGCTTAAAATTATAACAATAATATTATACATTATTGTCTAAACTGCTTATCTGAAAATGACATAAAAAGCATCCGTCCTTTTTCATATTTTCTGACTTTACAGTTGAGCGGGCTTAACACAGTAATAAACATGCCAAGGTAAAAGTCGGATAGAATACAGCAGAGCTTAACCTCTGGAACGCAGGCGGGACATACGTATGTCCCAGGAAAATTTGTTCCGTCCAGTGCTTGCGGGAAACACGTATGTCCCGCAACGACAGCGCCATATTTCACTTCTTGAAATGACGTTAAAATAATTCCACCAATAAGATTATGTTCCACTATTGCAAAGTATGAATATTCTTTTTAATTCTGCATTGTAATTGGTTGTCATTTTTATAGACTTTTTTTGCAATAATAACGACAGAATTTTTTTTGCCACAAGTTCGATTTCGCGCGCGTTAGAGTGACGACAGCTCTGCTTTGAAAAACGTGTAGCGTCGCAATCTCGTAATTTCACTATATGTATTATATATCATTATACTCGGAAACTAATCTTGTTTGCTATAAAATATAGTTAAGATATGATCATTGTATAAATTATAACGAAAAACGATTTTCAAAATATTATTATCAAAAATGGCGGCAAGTTGTAAATACACCCGTCCGCATTTCAGTTTTGTAAGATTAGGTAGTTAAAAGTCGGTACTATTACTCAAAACCTTTCTTATTTATCACAAACTAATGAGTAAATAATAATAAAATAATAAACTTATAGTTTTGATATTTATGAAAGTGTATCTAAGTCGGCACAGTTTCGCGCGCGATTATGGCGGCCGTTTCGTATTCCGATGATGTGTTTAAACTTTTGTTGATTTATAAAAATATAAGTGAAGTTGATATTAACTGTTGATTAAATTCATTAATTCATTAAGTAAGGTATATAAAGTGATGTGAATAATTGCTAAAATGCTTAATATTTGTGAGATAGTGTGTGTTAAAAGTTTTATTGAAGAGGATTTTTTCATGTTTTCGAGTTTTATTTCAACGAACTGCAGAGAAAAGGTAATTATATATCATATATCTATAATAAGTTTTCTAAGCATATTTCAAGGATGCAAAAACCGTCATTATTTTTGTGATACGTTGAAAACTAACTGAGATATAGGTAAAATAATGACGCCGGTCAGCTGTTGCTCGATCAAGAGGTAAAGCAGCCTGCACTACCGGCCATTTTTTATTTTTTACGTCCCGCGCGCGAGGGGTTAAACTACTGAAGTCAAAAACATGAAATGTAAATAAACGGACGTTTATGAAGTATCTACTAAGAAAGGCCTTTTTAATATTCCGCCCCTAAAGAGGTAAAATGGTGATTGAAAGATTATTTGATTATTTGGTTGTTTTGAAGCTAGCTAGGTAATAGGAAAATGCAAGCCATAGCTAGTATTCACATAAATTACTTTTATTAAGCTTTTGCTTGCTGCTTCGCCCGCGTGAATTTCACCTGACAAAAAAGTTTTAAACTATCTGTGACCACTTTTTTACCCTCAAAACGGGCGATGTTTAAAATTTTCTCTCTTTTGGTACTTTTATACTCACCAAGAAACATACATGCCAAACAGTTATTTGCGTTCAGCGGACTGTGCATTGCACGGTAAGTCACATGTAGTAGGTGGCTCGGTTATAAAGAATGTACGTAGATCTAGTTCTAGTGAACCGTCAGAATCTACTACTAAATCGATTGCACAAGCCGACTTATTAATGAGGAAAATTGGTTCCTCCATTAACCTGCCGGGTGGGAACATTTTACCAGGAGCGGCTCACATTGAGTCAATAACTTTTGACAAACAATTGAGTTAATAACAATAAAGCTTACCAAATGTTCTGATCAAATATTATAGCAGATGCGAGCACCACTCGCCTTGGGTCAATATCAACAATATTATCTACGTTTTAAGAATTTTTTTTTATAGACCCACGCCTGTATCCCTGAAGGGGTAGGCAGAGGTGTAATATTACACCCACATTTCGCCACGAATTTTTAGGTCCCACGTAATAGGGAGCGAGCCTATTGCCGTACCGGGCGCATTACCAGACTCCGTGCTGCTACTGAGCTGATAATTTCTTAACAAAAAAAAACCAATAACACTTTGCCCGACCCGGGAATCGAACCCGAGACCTCCCAATCCCACGCGTACATTTATGCCGCGAGACCAACGAGGCAGCCATTTGCCAAGTAACCTATCCGTGCCGGAAGGCAAAAGCAGTAGGGTCAATTCCCAAGAAACTTTTGGTAAGAAGTTAGGTGTGCCGAAAACGCCGAAACGAAGTCCCTCAACTTCCAACTTTCAGTATATGTCTACTCCTTTCCACGGTTCCACGCTGTCAGCTTTTGAAAAACCCAGCGAATTTGCTTCTCAATTCAGCCTGAAGTCTGTAACAGATAGTCTTGCCCCGATTACTTACTGCTGCGTATGCAAAAAACGGCCAAAAGATGACGGAAGCAAAAAATAACTAAGCAAGTATTTCGATATGCAACTGTTAAAAGATCCTATATACTTAGTGATACTAATAGCTAACTAAGCCAACGAGCTAATTTGTATATAATAATTGTTTAAATAATTTTGCCACTTTTTTCACCTAGCAACCATTAGTCAAGTAACGGCCTTCAAAAGATTTAAATTACTCCAGCTTGGCATTCGATAATCCGAAACTAAAATAAGTAAACCACATTATTAATTTAAGTCCCTTTAGCTGTATTAAAGAAGTATCAAGGGACAGGCATCAAGAAACTCAAATGACAGACAATACCTAAAACAATTACAAACACAACTTTATTAAACTAATATCTTTTGTGAACGTTCTTCGTCAAGAAGCAAGTGATAATTCATTACGTAAAACAGCCGCTGTCTTACTATTATTTTATGGTCTACAATTCTAAATTAAGTTAAAGTGACATTTTAGTAATTTAATGGAAAATGCTTAAAATTATTGTACTACGTAAGTTAGTATTTAAATACAATTTTAGAAATGAGACTGGCCCGAAGATGCTTACTCGGCATTTTAGCTTTAATCTTAATTTTGATATTATAAAATGAAGTCTCTACTGAGTCCTGTCTGTCGGTATGAAACTCAGAAACAACCCAACGGATTTTTGTACCGCTTTCACCAATGCATATTGGGATTCCTGAAAAAAGTTTAGTTGTATAATTCACATGTATACTATAAATAACCGCGGTATGTAATGAATTCTAGTATCATATAATTAACAGAAACCGTTTTAGCGATCATTAAATATTTTTATTTATGTAAAGACATCTCCATTCTCCCTCACTAGGAATAAACCCGATGTCGCGGGGAACTTGACAAACGGATTGTCTGGAGATTGAACCCACTATACTTGGCACAATGTCAAACGGCGTGGCGACTACTAAGCTACGTGCAGTATAATTATTGTATTATGCGATATAAATTTTCATGCGAACCAAAGAGTACCTATTTTAAATCTTAAGAAAACGTTCGATATTGTGATCCTGGTAAAGAAACAGTATCTTCGCCAGTACCTTGAAAACATTATTTACTTCGAAACGAACAACTTTTAACTGCGGTAGTGTTTCTAGGATAGAATCACTTATATATTCTAACTATTACAAATTCAAAAGAATCGCTTGGTTATGAATATGACCCCGATATTCTGTCTTCCTTACAATATTGTAACACACCCTGTTCTCTGAATTAGTTCAGACTAGACTTCAACCGCGGCTCCACGTGAATTATACACCTGAACCATCCTCAGGAATCAAACTATCTATTGGTGAAATCCATACAAATATCCATATGGTAGTTGTTGAATTTATTATATATTTTATACATACATACATGCATAGACTCAAGCCTGTTTCCCGGAGGGGTAGGCAGAGACTACGGAACGCCATTTGCAACGATCCTGACATACCTCTCTTGCTTCATTCACTTCCATCAAGTTTCTCATGCATGCTCTTCTGTTTAGGGTACTTCTGACCTGTCCTTTTTTTAGTATGTCTCCAATCTGGTCAGAGAACGTCCGCCTAGGTCTTCCCCTTCGTCCTGTCCCATTCACACTTGCCTTATATACCTTCTTTGTCAGTCTATCGTCATCCATCCTTTCCATGTGCCCAAACTATCTTAACATGCCTTTCTCGATGCTTGTCACTACATCTTCTTTTACCCCACACCACTCTCGTATCACACAATTCTTTACTCTGTCGGTCAAAGACACACCACACATACTTCTCCGTGCTCTCATTTCTACAGCATTTATTCTACTTTCAAGTCTCTTCTGCCACACCCAACTTTCACTACCATACATAAGGGTAGGCACTATATATTTTATACAGACAGAAAAAAGTACTACATTTTATAATATGTAAAGATACATTTTAGGGTAGTCGTCCGTTTCATGCATTTCCTGAAAAGTAAATATCTTAAAGTCTGTCTATTTGCGCATTTTAAGTACCACATTATTCATTTATCATTCATAATCATAGGAAGCGCCTACATCCAGCAGTGGGCTGATACAGGCCAAAGTGAAAAAATACATAGATAATAATGAATGTTTACACTTTGATTTTGGTAAAGGTTGCAAAAAATCACTATGCAGACTGCTTGAATTAGATTTACCTCATCAATACAAAGCACAAATCTTTATTTTAACATAACTGTGACAAGCAAGTTTATCTTTATTAGCATATAATAGTAATAACATTATAATATTACAGCCGTTAAGTATTACCTTCAGGCGATAATATGATCCTGAATAAATTAAACGCGCCATTTTCTTACGCTTACATAATCTGGATTATAGTTTTATTACAGATGATTAATCAGTCTCTTATTTATTGAGACAAATTAATAATATGAAAGAAATATTATGTTTACTTGTTAGTAGATTTATCAATATTTTAGAGAGTTGCGATGGATAGAGCAGGTTGCTTCAAAAGATCGGTTAAGGCACGAGTATCATAAATTATTTATATTGTTGGTGATTCTGTTGATCATTACTTAAATAAATGTGATCTAGTGCTCCCTCCTAGAAAACTAGAAAACGGTGTAACATTTCGTTTTCATAATTTTCTTCTAGGGTTTAGGTGACATATCATGACGCGCTTCAATCACTGTCGAATAGGTATGAAATTTACTTTGATGCTTCTAAAAAAACACCTTGCCTATGTCATATTTTTATCAAAGATTAGAATTTGTCTATAGCAGACTAATAAAATTCTAGTTTAGTGAGTAATACAAGAGAATTAAGGCCAATATTTTATCAAGTTTGATGGCTACGAATGATGCCACGAAAATATTGGAGAAACCTTTAACGGAACAAGCGAAGCGGAACATTAAAATAGGTAAGAGAACGTCTTACCTATTTTGATGTTCCTCTTGTTTGTTAGGTCTCAGCCATATTTAGGAATATAATTATGTGCATTGGTATAGGATATCAAAAATAGTCGGCGTTGTAAAGTAAAAAAAAATTAACTGTCTATAAGTAAAATATCCATTTTATCACAGACGTACTCAAAAAGAACAACACAAAAGTAAAGATAAAATGTTAACGATATTGAAAAGTACAACGAGGAACGATAGACCTTTGTCCTGCAGTGGCAGACGGTCACAACATTTTAAGCAGAGCTTATAACAGTCACATTATATAAATGAGGGTCGGCGGTTACATTACGAAGACTCACACATGAAGAGATAGTAAAAAGAAACCAGTTTATATATTGTTTTATTTCTTATTTAAGTGCTTTGTATAATTTAACAGGCTACTTATAATCGAGTGCTCGTCTGTCTGTCAAGCTAGAGGTCAAAGATGCCGTGGTTTGGCAAAATTGTGTAGCAAGTAACGCATGTTTTGTAAAAAGATTTTTGGTCATTGAGAAAAATAATTTAAACATTGAGATTTTCTTTAGAGAAGAAATTAATGCATTTGTAAAATTTAAAAACGCATTTTGTAATGGTCATTAAGAGTGATGTGTGGGTATTATAGCGTGGGTAAGTAAACATAATACAATTTGAAAATAATTTTGTAGTAAAGAAGTTCTAAATTGTTAAAAGTTTAATAGAGTAACCAGTTTCTTTCTTGCAGTGGAATCTTATCTTACTAATATTATATTATATTATACATACAAACATAGTCTCACGCCTATATCCCCGAAGAGGTCGGCAGAGGTGTATTTTTACACCCACTTTTCGCCAGATATATTTCAGTCACGTTTTTTCGTTAGGAAGTTCTCAATATTTTAGAGAGTTGCGAAGGATAGAGCAGGTTGCTATAAAAGATCGGTTAAGGTACGAGTTTAATAATTTATTTATATTGTTGGTGATTCTGTTGATCACTACAATAAATGTGATCTAGAACTCCCGTCTAGAAAACTAGAAAACGGTGTAACATTTCGTTTTCATAATTTTCTTCTAGGGTTTAGGTGACATATCAAGACGCGCTTCAATCACTGTCGAATAGGTATGAAATTTACTTTGATGCTTCTAAAATACACCTTGCCTATGTCGTATTGTTTATCAAAGATTAGAATTTGTCTATAGCAGACTAATAAAATTCTAGTTTAGTGAGTAATACAAGAGAATTAAGGCCAATATTTTATCAAGTTTGATGGCTACGAATGATGCTACGAAAATATTGGCGAAACCTTTAACGGAACAAGCGAAGCGGAACATTAAAATAGGTAAGAGAACGTCTTACCTATTTTGATGTTCCTCTTGTTTGTTAGGTCTCAGCCATATTTAGGAATATAATTATGTGCATTGGTATAGGATATCAAAAATAGTCGGCGTTGTAAAGTAAAAAAAAATTAACTGTCTATAAGTAAAATATCGATTTTATCACAGACGTACTCAAAAAGAACAACACAAAAGTAAAGATAAAATGTTAACGATATTGAAAAGTAAAACGAGGAACGATAGACCTTTGTCCTGCAGTGGCAGACGGTCACAACATTTCAAGCAGAGCTTATAACAGTCACATTATATAAATGAGGGTCGGCGGTTACATTACGAAGACTCACACATGAAGAGATAGTAAAAAGTAACCAGTTTATATATTGTTTTATTTCTTATTTAAGTGCTTTGTATAATTTAACAGGCTAATTATTATCGAGTACTCGTCTGTCTGTCAAGCTAGAGGTCAAAGATGCCGTGGTTTGGCAAAATTGTGTAGCAAGTAACGCATGTTTTGTAAAAAGATTTTTGGTCATTGAGAAAAATAATTTAAACATTGAGATTTTCTTTAGAGAAGAAATTAATGCATTTGTAAAATTTAAAAACGCATTTTGTAATGGTCATTAAGAGTGATGTGTGGGTATTATAGCGTGGGTAAGTAAACATAATACAATTTGAAAATAATTTTGTAGTAAAGAAGTTCTAAATTGTTAAAAGTTTAATAGAGTAACCAGTTTCTTTCTTGCAGTGGAATCTTATCTTACTAATATTATATTATTTTATACATACAAACATAGTCTCACGCCTATATCCCCGAAGAGGTCGGCAGAGGTGTATTTTTATACCCACTTTTCGCCAGATTTATTTTAGTCACGTATTTTCGTTAGGAAGTTCTCAGTAGCAGCTCGGAGTATGGTAATGTGCCCAGTATGGCAAATGCTCGCCCCTTATTACGTGGGACTAAAGTATATCTGGCGAAAAGTGGGTGTAGAAGTACGCCTCTGCCTACCCCTCCGGGGATAAAAGGCGTGACGATATGTATGTATGTATGTAATATTGAATTTCCAAACTGTTCACAGACATGTGCCAAAGCTGTCATGTCCCATTCGTTATTCAACCGCACGCTGTCTACATAGGTATAAATAGTCGGAATATAACATATCCATCCACTTTGTGAAATATGAGTACATACGCGATTGGCAGACGTGTCATATCGCCTATCACCTGAATCGTATGACGCAGACTATTAACAAGAAAAAGTTTGTTTGCGATTTTTTTCAAACAAATTGAGTTTTGATAAATTGTTTGTTGTTGTTTACGTTGAATATACTTACTTAAAGGTGGATTTATAAATCGTCTCAAACACATCATTAAGTAAAATCTAGCATGTGGATTTGTCTCTAAAGGATTTTTTTGTTCAAGAAACGGTGGAACACGTATTGTAATATGATGTGCCATTGTAGATAATAACATTTTCATAATGGCGCTGTTACACTTGAGAGTTCACCTGTAATGAGCATTCGTGCGAATGTTCCACAACAGAAGAACCAACGAGTGTGTTTTAGCGAGCATTCTCACGAACATTCTTGCAAGCTTTAGATATAGAAAATATATAGAAACTGCGCTACAATGGCGGTTAAACCCAATATATTTACTTCACGTTGTCTTACATTAGTCTAGTAATTAACGAAGTGTGGAACTGTTGTCAACGAAGATTTGAAACGTCATTTAAAATGACGTTTCGAATCATCGTAGTTTGTCACTAATTTTAACTTGTCTAGTGATGGGCTTACTCAGAATGAATATCGATAAAATATCGATAATGTTTTCAATAAATCCTTAGATTTGGTTTACTCAGAATTAATTTCAATAGAATGTTGATAAATCCTCGATATCGATAAATAATTTTGAACGTTGGAACAGGAGGAGGTAATTTAATAAACCTGCTCAAGTAAAAATTTGCATTTTAATATTTTGAAACGTCATTTGTTAAGGAATCTTACTTTTACTCTAGAACTCTTAATTCATAGACTGAAGTAAATATATTGGGTAAAACTGCTGTTGTAGTGCGGTTTCTATATTTTTTTTATATTCTAAGGATTAGAGTGTTCGCTAGAATGATCGTGAAAATGTTCGTAGCAATGTTCGGCTCTGTTCGTTGTTCGGTTCGGCAAAACAATAAACGGCACATGCTCGCTGTTCTCTTACAAGTGAATGCTCAAGTGTATCAGCGCCATAATGCAATGGTGGCGATCGTAGTGCATATGTGACCAAAATGTGTTTTTTTCTCTACTTTATACTCAGGGTTGTAACGTATGTCCGGTACCTACCGAATATGCGTCTTTTCAGGACCATAAGGTTAATATGAAAGTTAATACGATTTGGGTCATAAAATAATATTAATTAGGTGTTACAAAAATATAATTTAAAAAGAAAAGTGATAAATTTTCAGGAAAAGTTTTATGTATTTTCATGGGACATATGTGTCCCTACGGTCATTAATGGAAAATAATTATCTATTTTCTTTACAACTACATATGACTATTTTTTATAGAAATAAATGTTTTTTCTTCAGAACATATAATATAATGCAGTCAAAAGATAACAGTATTATTTATTTTATGTTTTACCGAAGTGTATGTTTTAATAATATTTTTGTGTTGTATGTGTTTATGCTTTTTGTATCCCTTTCGTGTAGCGAAATAAATGTATTCTTTTCTTTTCTTTCTTCTTCAGTGTTAGGTAATACTATGAATAAATGTTTTATACTCGATTTTAAACTTTCACGATTTGTATACATCATACAATTAAACTAAAACGGGTCTTATTCGCGATATTTAATTAATTTAAGGTATAAATACCTATGTTTTACCGACGTTTCGGCCGTCTTACAACAGCCTTGGTCGCGGCAGGACTGATGTCATCTCAGCGTCGTCCTTGTGAAGCGCGGGTTTCGGCAGCTACCCTCACTTGTTTTTATTCTTATTTTTATCCGAACTGTCGGAACGTTGACACACAACACTTATGACGTCTACACACTGATGAGCTGTGTTACTGCGGCGGGGTTTACATTTGTTGAATACCGGATTCCAAGTTGCAGACAGTCTGTATCCATCCCCCCGGTTGAAATTTTTATGCTTTTTGATTTCAACCGCTTCACGTACTATCCTGGAGTAATAGTGACGATCGGTAGATAAGACCATTGGTTGATGTAATTCGATCCAGTGGTTTGGTCCAGACTCCAACAAATGCTCAGCTATGGCAGACTTGTTAATTTGCCGATTTTTTACAGCTGCGATATGTTCCTTGAACCTTTCAGCGATGGTTCGTTTCGTCCTCAGGGTGCTGTGTCTGGTCAGGTACTGCTGCCTGTACTGTGAGACCTCAGGGCAGTCGAGGAGTAGATGGGCTGCGTGTCGTCTGCTGCCATACAGTCGGTGTTTGTCGGTGATACCTATAGTAAATAGGTAGGCGCCTGTGTAGGCGGCCGTGACTGTCCGAAGTTGTTGTTTGGACAGCCGGAGAACTTGTTAGGCTATCTTACCGTCTACTGCAGGAAGAGCCTCTTTGGCCTGCCTGTATGTTTAAATTCCAATCCAGGACTGGTTGTGCTGAGTCTTGGTTCTGTTTTTTACCAGGTTGCGATAAAAATCAGAAGAAAGGGGAATAATGGGCTCGGGTCCCACCACTTCTAAGGTGGCCCCTCTTTTGGCAATTACGTCGGCTGCATCATTCCCTCTTGAGCCACTGTCGCCTTTGATCCATTGCAGTGTCAGTTTGTTTAGTTAATCTACCTCTTTTAGTTTCTGGTGGCATTCTAGTGTGCGTGCCGAAGTAAAAGTATGGCTTTTGAGGGCTGAGAGAACAGCCATATTATCCGAGAGGATCCTAATGAATCGATCCCTTACCTCGCGTGCCATGATTGCTGTGCAAGAGCGAGTATGTACAAATAATAATTTGAGCCTTTTATCATTTTCAGCCTGCCCTAGTCCACTGCCATCCCCAGCGAATAATATCGTAATCAACTATTGCAATATAAGTGCTTTTATGGGGAATTATTGTTCTAGAGGTGCGATTACACCTTGTGAATTTTTTCACGTGATTCGTACGATTACTTTTCGAGTTAGACATTTTGTAATGAATTTACCTGTACTATTCTTCTATAAATAAAAACTATTTGTTGTGACAAATATCATCATAATGAATCAATACTGACTCCTTAAAAATATCCGTTTTTGACTAAACTGTAATTACAAATTTATTCGGGTACGATAAATATAACTTATTTCGGTAAATTATATTACCATATTATTCGCGTAAAAATACCATTATTACTTCAAAGTAAACTCATTCGCGATTTGTCTTTTAAAAATGTTGGAACTGTTATGATGAAAACTATATACTCCACGCTAAAAAAAACATAGCAATCTATTTCACAATATTATCCCGCGCCGATGTCAATACGTATTGACACGTTACGATGTATCGTCGAATTATTTTAGCAAGACATCACGCTTATTCATTATCTTCAGAGTCTTCGGAATATGTACCAAGTCCTTACCGTGAAACCAGATCTGATACACCAATCACACCCACTAGTATTGGAGGAGATCCCTTTTTTATAGATAAAATGATCCAGTCGAGCAATATGCGTAGTCCGTCAACAATTTGTAACTTATCTTTAGTTTTCGATAATGTACATTTTATAGCATCTCCACCTGCCATTTATAAGGTTTTAAATAAACGGGAAATTCCAAAACAGCATGAAACCAGAACAAAGACTAATCTCAAAGTTTAGAACTGCTCTCTCGGGTCAAAATGCCTAGAAGAGCATTCTAAGAATTCTTGTACTACTTATCAAGCCGAAAATTTTACAGAAAATATAACATTAACACCAGGCAAAACTGACATTACTTTGAAACCGAATGAATCAGGCATAGAATGTAATGAGATTATGAATGGTTTAGGTATCCAATTGGGCAAACAGCAATAATGATGAGGATAATCTAAAAAACAGAACACTCCTCAAGAAATAGTTTTAGAATATTTAAGTGAAACAGTTCAGCCTCTCTAGTTATCTCCGTCTATTTTACATAATCATAATAATAATATAACAATTTCAGAATCCGATACGACTGAATAAAATGAACTCTGAAGGTTCTGAGGTTTTAGTAAATCAGAATGGCAGTAGAAAACGAAAGTGTGATAAAAATGAACGGAAATATATTAAAAACAAGATATTGAAAAACTCTGGCAAAGCTTATGAAGGATGTCGTTCTAAGAAAGTCTACACAGCGAAGGTGGTTAAAGACATAAAGACATATTTATTTCTGCATTTTGGTTGTTTACAACACTTATACATGTCAAAACCCTATTCTAGATGATGCCGGCTTTTCCTAGCTGAATGACTTCTTGAGAAGAAAGGCCGAAACAAACTCAGAGTCATTGTTTTTTTTTTGTCACTTCAATTTCTTTAGTCTTTTCTGCATCTTTTAAAGTCCAGACAAAACAGGGTTTAGTATGCAAGTACAATGCAGGAAATCATCTGACGCTTTTGACTGACTGGGCCGCATTCAACAGCAATCGTACAATCAACCTTGATTGAGGGAGCCAGCACGATCTGTATCACTATGCCTCCACGCCATCAGAAGGTGTATGCATAAGCATGCCAGCCTAAGCCATCAGACAGGTTGCCACAACTATTTGTTTATATGTTTAATAATGGCCACATCATGCTCACAACTTTACATGCTCATTCATAGTAAATTACATGTTGCAAACAATATGTAAAAATAATAAAATTTAAACAATAAAATTTCATATATTTAAAATGTCAGAAAATATTATTGAATGTCAATTTAGGAATATTAATATTATATTACTTAAGTAATTTTAAATGTCAAAAGAAAATAATAAAATAAAAATGTCAAATCAAACAATGTCAAAACAAAATAAATAAATTTACAAATGTCAAATTAAAAATGTCAAAATGTAAAAATATGAGTACCTATTACAACGGTTGGCCCGATATGCTCATGTAAGAATAGATGCGGCGAAAAGTTTACTTCTCAGCAAAGGGAACGTTTTTTTAACGCTTTCTATAAGCTTCAAAATCATAAATTACAGTGGCAGTATATTACAAGGAGAGCCTATAAAAAGACTTACGACAATATTTATCTGAGCAACTCGACGCGACTACAGCACAGAAAATATAACAAAATTTTGCGAATGTCTTAAAAATATAAACTTTTCTGATACCTACATATGTTCAGATCCAAATAGGAGCTTTAACGAGTTCTATGATTTGTTTATGCTGTTCTACAACCTTTGTTTTCCGATGATTAAAATTAAAATTTCCACACTTAAAAGATCCAAGTGGATATCCAAGGGACTAAAAAAATATTCCAAGCGCAAAAGGGACATGCTATGGGAATATCGAAGGTTGCGGAACTCAGTGAACAAAAATCGTCTCAAAACATACACTAGTAGACTTAAGCACATCATAAAACAGACTCAAAAAATACAAAACAATCATTATATCAATACCGCAGAAAATAAAAACAAAGCAACATGGGCTATTATCAACAAACTGAAAAATAATTACCCTAAAGAAAGTATATGCAGCTTAGTGTACAATAGCAAAATTTTATATAATCCGGTTGAAATAGCAGAATCTTTCAACAACTATTTTATTAACTTGACCGACATCCAGACAAATAAGAGCAATAATAATACAAAAAAATACACCATACCTTCAGTTGCTCACTCACTTTTTATGACACCTACCACTCCATTTGACATTGTTAAAATAATTAATACACTCAAAAACACCAATAGTGCCGGATACGATGAGGTAATTACCCAAGTGGTCAAAGAAACCGCTTCAATAATTGCTCCAATACTCAGCCGCATTGTAAATTATTGCATTGAAAATGGTATCTACCCAGAAAAATTAAAAGCTTCTGTTATCAAGCCACTGTATAAAAAGGAGACAGACAAGAGCCCTGTAATTACAGACCCATTGCATTGATTCCGGTATTCTCCAAAATAATCGAGAAAGTTATTCATAAAAGTATATATTCCTTTTTAGAAAATAACAACATTTTAATAAAGGAACAACACGGATTTAGAAAAAATAAAAATATTAATTCCGCTATTTACCCTCTTGTTGACCATGTACTAAGTAACATGGATAACAGAACTCCTGTCGTAGCGTTATTCATGGACATGTCGAAGGCTTTCGACCATGTCAGTCATGAAATACTTTTAAACAAACTGGAAAGATACGGAATTAGAGGCAACGCACTAAAACTTGTTCAATCATATCTTACCAATCGTAAACAATATACCTGCATCAATAGAATTTGCTCTCGCACAAAAACTGAACAAATATATACTTTCAGCCAGAAAAATTGTGTATATGGAGTACTACAGGGCAGCGTACTTGCTCCATTATTATTTAATATATATATTAATGACATGCCCAAAATTATTGAAAATCCCATGATCCTATTCGCTGACGACATTACAATATTATTTAAATGCAAACATATTCAGACACTTGAAAAAGAAATAAATGACAATTTAAAGGATATAATAACCTGGCTAATAGCGAACAATCTAAGAATAAATCTAGATAAAACCAACTTCATTTCTTTTAGAAAGGCTCTTTTAGCAAAGAACAAACAACAAAAAGCTAGATATTAGATATAACAACAAACCCATCCAGGAAACTCATAGCACAAAATTTTTAGGCGTCTGGATTGATAAAAATATGAATTGGAAAGTACACATAGAAAATATATGCAAAAAATTGTCAATGTTCTTACGCTCTATATAATCTTAGAAAAGTAACAACCCAAAGTACACTGATAACGGCATATCACGGACAAGTTTCGTCAACCCTACGTTACGGAATTATCTTTTGGGGGAACTGCCCGGATAGAGAGGCAGCATTCAAAGCGCAGAAGAAATGCATCAGGGCAATATGTGGTATACCAAGCACTGAAAGCTGCAAACCATATTTTCAAAAACTTCAGCTACTTACCCTCCCATGTATTTACCTTTACGAGATCTGTAACTATGTAAAAGAAAACCTACATCTATACACCCACTTAAAAAGTGAACGCCATAAAAATAAAGTCTGCATGAAATCTCACAAAAAGGACATTTTCAATAAAAACATTACAGGCATGGCACCCAAAATTTATAACCACCTACCAAAACACATATTAGACATTGAGAATATTAACAAATTTAAAAAACTCTTAAAGGCATACCTACTTATGAAATGCTATTATACGGTTACTGATTACTTAAATGATAAATCTTAAATCATTACCTTTCTGATATATCCGATTAACTATACTAGAAATACTATTCTGTCTGTATTTTTTCCTATTTTTTTGAATTGGATAATAATAATAATAATAGTTTATTTGTTGGAATACTGTATACAAGATGTTAGAAATTATTTTAATCCATAGTATTCTGCCGTCACCAGCGTACAAATGTTTCCTTTACAATAAATTATCGTTATTGTCTTACAAATTATTATGCTATTGCTATTACATTAGTCTTATTGTTAATCACATTCACACTGTATGAATCTCAACATTAATATAATTTGCATGTCACAAGAACTATTGAATAATAAATAGATACAGACAATAAATGGATTAATAAAATAGTCAGTCAATAAATAATCATTAATAATATAGGAGTTAAATTGTTAATTAATAATCACATGTCAATTAAAAAATCAAATGTCAAATAAAAAATAAATAACAATGTCAATTAGGCAAAAATTCAAACAATTACAATTTTGTCTTAAAGAAATTCTTTGACTGTATAATAACATTTCATTAGTAGAAATTCAAAAAGTTTATTTTTAAATGGTCCACAGTTTAGCGCTTTAGTATTTTCAGGTAATTTGTTAAATATGCGGATTGCCATACAATATGCATTGCTTGAGTGTATTTGCAATTTTTGGTTAGGAGCGTAGAGTTTATGCGCTTTGCGGCTAGGTCTAGTTACCACATCATTCCATTTTTCAAACTCATTCATATTATTAAATACAAAAACACAAATTTCAAATATGTATAATGCAGGAAGTGGTAAAATTTTATATTTCTTGAACAGTGGGACGCAGCTATCGAGTGGATGGGCTCCACTGATTGCTCTAAGACATTTCTTTTGTGCGCGAAATACTTTAGTGGAATCCACAGAACTACCCCACATTATCACGCAGTATCGTAGTATTGAAGATACATAGCCATGGTATGCACATAGAGCCGCATCAAGACCGGCTACTCGCGTAATCCTGTGTAATACGAAGACAAACCTATCAATTTTAGTGCTAAGTTTCTCAATGTGTGATTTCCAATTACAGAATGTATCTATATTAACTCCTAAGAATTTTATAGAGTCTACTTCATCAATACTGTTACTTTCATGTTGTATTTTTAGTTGTGGTCGTTTGCTATTGTATGTTTGGAACTGTATCATTTTTGTTTTGCTAGTGTTTATGTGTAGATTGTTTACTTTGAGCCATGTTATTACTCTGTTTAATGTTTCGTTAATTTCCTTCTCGTACTCAGTAGGGTTGTTATTGCTATTTTGAATGGTGATAGTGGTATCGTCTGCATAAAGGATACATTTGTGAGGAGTTATATTTGGTAAGTCATTGATATAGATCAAGAACAGTAAGGGACCTAATACACTGCCTTGGGGCACTCCACAGTTATTCTGGCGATACGCTGATCTGAACTTTGTTTTGCCTTGTTTTGAATAACCTGATATCTCAACGCATTGCTGACGATTCGAGAGGTAACTTTCAAGCCATTTTAACGCGTTTCCTCTGATGCCATATAGGTCTAGCTTATTAATAAGTAACTTATGTTTTACGAAGTCAAAGGCCTTAGACATATCTAAGAATATTGACGCTATAGGCTTTTTATCGTTAAGACTAGTAGTGATATGTTTTAGTAGAGTAAAGCAGGCCAAAGTGGTCGATTTATTTTTTCTGAATCCGTATTGTTCTTGTTTTAAAATGTCGAATTTTGTTAAAAATGAATATAATTTTTCATACATAGCCTTTTCAAAAATTTTTAAAATTACAGGTATAAATGTAATGGGACGATAATTGTTCATGTTAGTTTTGTCACCTTTCTTGTAAATGGGTTTGACTATTGAGAATTTCAATCGTGAAGGAAATTGACCTTGACTAAATGACAAATTGATTATGTGGCTGATAGGGGGTGCTAGCATCATAGCACAATGTTTGAGGAGCTTGGTATGTAGGTCATCGTATCCAGTCGAATTGGTAGATTTTAGATTATTAATAATTTTGAAAATGTCATTAGCACTGGTAGGGGTCAAATAAATAGTATTAGGGAGGTTGGTCATAGGATATGGACATATAGCATCTATTAATGGATTATTTGTAGTGTTATTAGTCATGTCAATAAAGAAATTATTAAAAATATTGGCTATTTGGTCAGGATGTGAATGTGGATGAAATTATCGACATAATTTAAATTGGGTTATAATTTTATATAATTTTATTACTATTTAATTTATGAATAAATTATATTACTATTTACAAATTATATTAGTTTATTGAAATTGTAATTATCGAATTTGACATAATTACTCAGATCGGCATGTCTTTTGACTCAATTTTATTTTTGAAATTGCAACATTGTGATAATCTATGCTTTCTCAGGTGGCAATATCTGTTCTGACATTAATATTTTGACATATCTTTATTTTATTATGATGCTGAAGAGTTAATTGACATTTCCTTATTTTATTATTATCTTAATTTAATTTTATCATAATATGTTTTAACAAGGGTTGACATTAACAGGTAGGTATCATTGAATTGTCAAATTAGCCTAATCAGTATTAATTCTGAATATTTAACCATGATACTTAACCTAATACCTAATTGATGTTACCTAATTGTATTGTAAGAAAGAGTACAAGGCATGTTTTTAGAGTTGTTATAAGACAAAATATTTGTACGCCACATGGCAAAACATAGCGAAACCTTATATAAATGTACCATCTCTTACTACCTATGTTTACAAATAAAAGTATTCTATTCTATTCTATTCTCAATTTACAGATTGTACCAATCCTGGTCTAAAATCAAAATTATTTACCAGAAAACTTAAGCACTAAGCGGTACTATGAAACAATGATTAATAACGGATTTAACTTCTCTTTTTTTAAACCTAAAAAGGATTTATGTGCAATTTGTTCCTTGCCCGATCTTATGGTAAATATATATAACAAATAAGACAAGGTTATAAAATAAGGCTATGAAATATACATAATATTGCCAGTACTTTTGTGTACTTTACCTGATGAAGTACAATTGCGGTGTTATGCAGGTACTAAGTAAGTAACTGAAGTGACTGCCTCCGTGGATAAGGTATGCGTCTGTTAAAGGAAGGTCCTGGACTTGATGGTCGGCTCGGGCAAAAGTGACACGGATTTTTCCGAATTTTCAGTTGCAGTACGGAGTCTGGCAATATGCCCTATATATATGAATTGAATTGAATTGCCCAGTAACGTTAGGCTCGCCCCCTATTACGTGGGACCTACTATTCATAAGGCGAAGTGTTGGTGTAATATTACACCCCTGACTACCCCTTCGGGGATACAGGTTTGGCACTATAAAAAAGTTAGTATACCGAGTACAATTTCCTGATAGCAACACGCGAGTGTTCGAAGTTGTTCATTCTATATAGCGATATGAACTAAACGCAATTTATTTGCTCCTAAAAGTTAATGTGTGCTTTCACGTTATAGCCTATAATCATGTGAATATTGAAGAAATAAAGTAACTTAACTTTCTTCTTTATAATATTAGTTAGGAAGTTTTGCGTAAGGTAAGGAACGACCAACGTTGGAATTGTTTTCATTTCCGATCCGGTTATTTTCTATTCCACTTTATAAAACAATGTCTGTCACTTTGGATATATTTTTCGCGCTGATTATAAATATAGTTAGCTCGCGGGTTTCGCTGTTTTTGATGGCTTTTGCATAGCCAGACCACTGGGTGCCAGATATATATCCATCCGCAGTACTACAGAACATCCGCAATCATGGCGCTTTAAAGTAAAGTAAGTGCTGAAATATCGGATACTCGAAACAAAGGTACATAATATCTAGTTCATCCCGAAAGACAGTATACATCTAATGCTAAAATAGTTTATGGATTGCTCATTTGCCTACTATACATATAGACTACAAATCAATAAATTGGCGACTATACGATGTTTTCACATAGTTTAATGATAAAGCTTAAGCTTTGTGGCCGATAACTACTCTGTTGATTGCCACTTGACACCGCTTTGATGAAACCTCCACATGGTATTAGCGGACTAACATGTTGACCAACGATAGCCGAATGCGTGATTGCATATTGAAGAACTAAGACTTTGTTAGAAATAACATGTAGCTAGTCACTAATGTTCTCTAGATATTTTCAGGATTTATATTTTTAACACGTTAATTATGACCTAAGTTGCATTACCTACGTGAAATTTTATTTAAGTCAACGTCGAATATTCCGTCTCCTCCCAAAATTGCTTAGTGATCTTTAACGACGCCCTCGGAATTAAATGGTGAACTTTGTGTTTTTAATCCGTCACCACACGGACATTTCACACAGTCATATTATTGTGTACTCTTGTAGGACCAAAATCTAGCCTT
Organism: Euclidia mi; assembly: GCA_944739405.2. Lineage (NCBI taxonomy): Eukaryota > Metazoa > Arthropoda > Insecta > Lepidoptera > Erebidae > Euclidia > Euclidia mi. Next base: position 110,571,617 of record OX123184.2, on the reverse strand, counting down.
TTACTTTTCAGGATCGTTCATATTAATGCAGTTATTCAAAATGAGTCAACATAGATAAAATTGCTGCGTAAAATATACATCTGGTGCAGGTGAAGCCACATTCCAACTAAACTTTAAATTGAATGCAAACATGGCATACAGTCATCACGCGTAGCAAACAACAACTTTGTTTGTGAACTAACTTCTAAAATTGACAGCGGAATTGAAACAGATAACAAACGATCTAGCTGTAGAACATTTGACAAGGAACGTTCGATGGCTTGAAAGTATTCTACAGAGAAATGCGTTCTAATTCTGTCCCAAGACATGTAATAAAATTATTAAATTTCTTACAGTTCCCTTGGTTACTAAAGATTACTAAAATAGATGCATACCAGTTGCAGACTAACGGAGGACAGATAGAGAGACATAAAATAAAAAGAAATGAAGCCTGCAAGATAACACCCGCCCGATGTCAATTCTAGGGACACTGAGTAAAATTCGATCACTCACTTCTACCTATCTCTCTCATTTTCCTTCTATAGGAGGGCGAAGAGAACTTCGATTTTCTACTTATCAAAGGCTCTCACAGGAAATAGCTACAGAAGAAATACAGAAAATATATATAGAAGAATATAATTATATGGCATAGGTATATACTATATTCCATATATTATATGTTACTGTAAAAGCCCGAAGTACGGTAAATCTTAAGATTTACCAGCATGAGTTGGTAAATGTCCAAATTTTTAAATAATGTACCATATACTATAAATCTCTTTGTGGTAGGGCCACACTACGGCAGTTCCTGTCGTAGCATGAATGGACCGGCTCGTCCGGGGCAGTACCACACTCTCACAGAAGATCAACGTTTGAACAGCAGCCTAGGCTGCTGTGCTTCGTTTGGTGAGTGAGAGAGCCGGAGGTCCAACCCCTTCCCCCTTCCCAATATGACAGCGGCTTTTAACAACACAGTACCCCAGGAGGGTACCAGCGCTTTGCACGCCGGAAATCCCTCCCTGAGCACTACCGCTCAGGCCGCCCTGCGTATTCTGGGGTGGGCAAAAATCCGCTCGCAAGAGGCAAGGGCAAATTAACTGCAGCCACCCCGCCATCTGCCATCCATGTGCGTTTCTGCAATGTGAGGGGGTTACATTCGAGCCTTAACTCGGTCCACTACCATTTTGAGGCCGAAAAGCCTGCTTTGCTCTTTTTGACGGAGACCCAGATATCGTCCCCACTGGACACGTCGTATTTGCAGTACCCTGGCTACAAGCTGGAGCACAAGTTTGTGCCACGCGCCGGTGTATGCGTGTTCATTAGGGATGATGTCTACGTCCGCCGTCTCGGCAATCTTGAAGATAGAGACCTTTCCACTCTCTGGCTGCGCATCGATTGCGACGACCACCCTCGCGTTTATGCCTGTCTTTACAGGTCTCGCAGTGGTGATGCCGAAACTGACCGACTCATGGAGCATCTCGAATTGTCGACAGACCGCGTTATGCAACAGCTTCCATCCACTGAAATTGTCGTAATGGGCGATTTTAATGCTCACCACGTCGAATGGCTTGGTTCCCAAAGGACTGACCACGCGGGTAGAGCTGTGCACGCCTTTGCTTTGGCCTATGGTTTCACACAGGTGATCCCCTCGCCAACGCGAATTCCTGATGTTGAAGACCATAAGCCTTCACTGTTGGACTAGCTGCTGACTTCCCAACCGGACAGATACCAGGTAACTGTCGATGCCCCTCTGGGCTCGTCGGATCATTGTCTGATCCGGTGCAAGTTGCCCCTAACATGGCATAATAACCTCCACCCTGCGGGATTCCGCCGGGTGTGGCATTTTAAGTCAGCAGACTGGGATGGGTTGAGGACCTTCCTTTCTTCCTATCCATGGAGGCGAGTTTGCTTTGCGCTTGAGGATCCTTCCGCTATCGCTGACTCTGTTACTGACGTGGTGCTGCAAGGTATGGAACTTTTCATCCCAAATTCTGTAGTACCCGTCGGTGGTAAGTCCCAGCCTTGGTTTGTGTCCGTCTGCAGGGAGGCTTCTGACCTCAAGCGAGAAAAGTACCAAGCCTGGGCCAATGCGGTTTCAGCCAAGGACCCGAAAGTGAAGCTCTACAAGAAAGAGTACAACTACGCCTCCAGATCCTTCAAAAGCGTTGTGGCCAAAGCGAAAGCGGAACATATTAGCAGAATTGGCGAGAGACTAGCTCGGATGCCCTCGGGTACACGAGCTTTTTGGTCTCTTGCCAAAGCTGCTGAAGGTAACTTCTGTCGGCGTTCCTTTCCACCTCTGCGTAGGGAAGACAAATTGTTGGCCTATGATACAAAAGACAAAGCCGATCTTTTAGGGTGTCTTTTTGCCTCTAACTCGAATCTAGACGACAGAGGTAAATTACCGCCGACCATCCCGCGGTTTGAAGGCTCTATGTCAGACGTTCAGTTTCACGTTAAATCTGTTCGTAGAGCTCTCCTCTCCTTGGACGTTCAGAAGTCGAGTGGGCCAGATGGTGTTCCTCCCATTGTGCTCAAAGTTTGCGCTCCTGAGCTGGCTCCGGTCTTGACGCGTCTTTTCCGGCAATCGTATTTGACTGGCATTGTCCCTTCGTCATGGAAGACTGCTACAGTGCACCCGATTCCCAAAAAGGGCGATCGCTCTGATCCAAGCAACTACAGGCCTATAGCTATCACCTCTTTATTCTCCAAGATAATGGAATCCATTATCAACTACCAGCTTCTGCGATATCTAGAGGAGCACCAGTTGATCAACGACCGCCAGTACGGCTTTCGCCGCGGCAGGTCAACTGGTGATCTTTTAGTGTACCTGACCCATAGATGGGCTGAGGCAATTGAGAACAAGGGGGAGGCCGTAGCGGTCAGTTTGGACATGGCGAAAGCCTTTGACAGGGTCTGGCACAAGGCGCTTTTGTCGAAACTTTCTTCCTATGGGCTGCCTGAGACTTTGTGCAAATGGGTATCCAGCTTTCTTTTGAAGCGTAGCATTAAAGTCGTAGTTGACAGTTCATGCTCTGACCCTAGGCCCGTAAATGCTGGTGTCCCTCACGGCTGTGTACTATCGCCAACACTGTTTCTTCTGCATATCAATGATATGTTACAAACCAGTGACATACATGGCTATGCAGATGATAGCACCGTAGACGCACTGTACCCCGGTAGTGCTAAAATGTCTCAGGCAAAAGTCATTGAGTGTCGGAACAAACTTGTGTCTTTAACGGAAACCACACTCGACCTGGTCTCCGATTGGGGTCATCGTAATCTGGTCACTTTTAACCCCAAAAAGACACAGGTTTGCGCGTTTACCGCAAAAAAGACCCCCTTTGTCGAATCTCCAATATTTCAGAGCACTTCCCTTGATATTAAGCCGGTCATAGGGATTCTCGGAGTCGAGATAACGCGAGACATCCAATTTCGCGGTCATCTGGAGGATAAGTCTAAACTAGCCTGCAAAAAACTGGGTGTCCTCAATAAAGTAAGAAGATGCTTCACATCGGTGCAGCGTCTCTTGCTTTATAAAGCTCAATTTAGGCCCCTCATGGAGTACTGCTGCCATCTTTGGGCCGGGGCACAACAATACCAACTGCTTCCATTTGACCGCGTCCAACGTCGAGCGGCTCGAGTCATCGGTGACACGGTCCTTACAAACCGGCTCGACCATCTTGACCTGCGTAGAGATGTTGCGTCTCTCTGCGTTCTATATCGTATATATCATGGGGAGTGTTCTGAGGAGTTGTTTGGTCTGATACCCGCTGCAGAATTTCACCACCGTACAACTCGCCACAAACTAAAATTCCACCCTCACCACCTTGATGAGTGGCGTTCTTCTACCGTACGATTCACACGCCGTTTCCTGCCTCGTTTTTGCGCGCATTTTGGCATAGGCGCAACTCGTACGAGTGTTGACGTGCTCCTAAGCTCGTATAAACGCGAGCCGTCACAATCCATGTTGACACTGACACGATGTCACTACTGTTTCGAGCGGGCACGCCGAAATATACCCGTTTGTGCGAGTCCGGTTTTTGAAGCGCGTAATGTAGCGCGCGCGTAAGCACGTATGATGGAACGACCGTAGAAAAATAAGCTAATCTGAAACCACCCTAATTAATCTCGAACGCTAAGCCGGCGGACGTGCGTTCGCTTCTCACTTTATGATGAGTACATAATTTAAGACAACCCACACGCCAGAAAAATGGTTTCGTGCCCGACAATACAAAATGCTTTACTTTGCAAATAAATTGATCACAATAATGCTAAGACTCTAAACAGCAATCTGTGAATAATTTCAACAAAGTGTTCTCCCAAGCGGGAATCAAGCCTACAACACTCGGCGCAGTATCAAATGACGAAGCCGTTTAAACTATTACACCATTCGTGAAGTTAAATTTGACTTTCAATGATTTATCATCATCATCAACAGCCACCCATAGTCCACTGCTGGATATAGGCCTCTCCAATGGCACACCACTGAGTCTGCTTTTCGTTTGCAAGCCATGCCAGCCACTTATTTCAACTATTAATCAATTTGATTACATTAAGAATTATTAGCACAAAGCCTGTATAGAAAAATATTTTTAAGCGCAATGTAAAAAGTGTTGTTCATTAAATTAATAAAAAATACTTTGGGTAAGCAGTGACCAATCACTGTCACTTTTTACGGCGCTCCAATATTTTAGTAGTACTATGTTTTGTTCGACATCGCTATAGCGAAGTCTTTAAGCTCATCCATCTATCTATACCAGTTGAAACTGCAAAAACGACTGGCTTATTGGGCAACAGGCTGTGATGAAAATGTTAAAGTATATATTAAACTAGAGGACGCCAGCAGCTACGCCTGCATTTTTTTTTAATTTACCCGTTTTGGCCGATCCCGTGGGAATTTCGGGAAATCCCTTCTTACTGCACCCCTGCGGTCCCCAAGGAACATGCATGCCAAATTTCAGCTTCCTGCACCCAATAGATTCGGCTGTAGCGTGTCTGTCAGTCAGTCAGTAACGCAAGGATTTTATATATTAAGATTATGCGCTTATTAAAATGATGGTAAACAGCCAGGGGTATCGGCATTCCGTGTGGTGACGGATTAAGAATACGGAATGTCACCACCCCATATCATCCCATGGGTGTAGTTAGAGCCGACAGAGGGAGCAGAGAAAAGCACTGTAAGAGAAGGAAAACTTGATACAAACCCTATACCAACCCATTTGGCCAGCGTGGTATAGTAGGCCAATTCCTCCTTTCAAAGGAGAGGCCTAATCCTGCAGTGGACTGTTAAAGGCTGATGATGATGAAACAACTAGGGGTAGGCAGAAACACTCTTGAAGCCAATTTGCAAGTCACACAAAGTTTCGCACTATGTGGTAACTAATTAAGTAATGAACCCCCAACACTTGGCGTAGTGCTAAATAGTGATTATATTACTGGTGGCTTAAACCACTACGCCAATCAGTGTACAAACAGTTAGGTGTAGTAAGATTATTTTCTAATTGAGTTTATAGAGCGAGAAATTAAAGACTTCTGTGGAGCAGAGGAAAGCGAATATTACTTTATCATATAGCATTTCGCAGACCGCTGCTCGATATAATAATAACATTTCCTAATTGGCGAAACACTGCCTTTGCGATTCGATAACAGGATTAAGCCTTCTATACCATGCTGGCCAGACGGGTTGGTATAGCGTCTGATGTTGAGATTTTTGTGTCTTTCCAAATATACTATTCACTTAAGGCCTCTTACGGCACGGAGCGATATTTAACAGTGACACTTGTTATTCTTAATACCTGACATTACGGAGAAAGAAAACTACTTATCAAGTCGATAATATTCAAATAAAACACACTTTAGTACATAACAAACACATTAAAATTTGGCATCACAGTTTGAAACCTGTATACAAGCGCCAAATATTATGAAATGTCAACATCGATATATAATACTTATATCGATGAATGTCAAGCTTAATACACATATCTAAATAACTTCGCTCGGCCAGAAACGTCATAACCAGCTGCTAACGTTAGCATAGTCTACGTCAGAACATCATCGAGCCTATCTAGTCGAAATGGTACATTGCATAATTGCTACAACATTTGCCACCATTTGTACTTTATGAACTGAGCAAAATAGGTCTGTTGAAAACGCAAAATGGATAGCTATGCGGTTGTAGTGGCTTTACTTTTGATTAGTAGTGCGTGTTGCTAATTGTAAGCATGAAGTTTATTATTTAAATTCTTGCACTACTGAGTGTTAGACAAAGTACAAGTGAAACTACTGGGCAGAAGAAGCTGAAATTTGGCATGTATGTTCCCAGCGCAGGGGGTACTAAGAAGGGATTTTCCGATATGCGCGGTAAAATGGAAAACGTAATCGGATAGAAACTTACAATAAAAAAGAAATACCCGGGCATAGATGCAGGCATCCTCTAGTATTATATAGAAATATATGGGCATTTAGATTTCCATGATTTCTTTTACAGGTACGTAAATCGATAAGTTAAATAGAAAACCTTAAGGTCTTTCTCCTTTAAAGTCCTCCTAATATGGTTGCACAAAGTTGGTCCATTTATTCTGCCTAACTTTTCATACAGAAAATGATCTTAAAATGCATCGCGGAACTATCGATGTCCGCTTAATACAGTGCGGTTGGTATTGAATCCGCGCACAGTGGACATAATGGACCGAATGTATTGGTTACAGGGTGTGTATAAACAGCGGTTTAACTTGCTATTACTACATAGAAACAGTATAACTATTAGGTATTTCATAGGTTGTCAGAATACAGCATTGTCGTCTGTACTGTGATAATAGCAAATGCAGTTGCCTTATTTCATTCCCTTCTTAATATATACAACATGTAACATATTTAAATGCACTTCCTGAAAGTAGTTTGTTCAGAATCGGCTACTGAATCCATTTCTGTTATTTTTAATATTGTTTTTTTTTGTTCTAAAATAATAAAAATAACGTAAATTATAGTCACTCATTTGTTTGAAAAGTTGAAATATACGAAAATAAACCTTAAGTCAAAGCAGAACGCCTTCTTTTAAAATGCATTTGTTTAATGGTTCGACGTTGGGTCACACGAACGCACACATTAATACAACACAATAGCGGCTAAAGACAATAACACACAATTTACCACAAAAATATCTATCATCTATCTTTCGCTTACGTAATAATCAACAGGCAAGAGAGAGACGTAATATGTCGCCCGCGCTGGCCAATGACAAGCGCTGGCGATGCGCTGACAAGTTATGACAAGTATCTATTCTAGTCATCCATCGGGCATCTGTCAGCTTGTTGCGAAAAAATATTTTAATTGCGAAAAAAACATGACGGTGCTGGTGTGGAACGTTCTGCATCATCTCGATGTTAACTTGTAGCCCCCGGACTTTTTCCCTGTGGGGAAATATTAAATCACTAGTTTATTGTGAGGAGACAACAAATGCCTAGGAGTTAATTAAGATATTAGATGCTTTTGAAACAGTGAAACTATGTGACGTATGAGGAAACAGTTAAGTGTTAAGTGGACTAAAATAATGTGATTTTATCCTGTAAGTTACCTATTTGATTATTCTATTAATGTAAGTAACTATTAATTTACAACTTTAAACACGTTGTTATTGCTTTATTCTCTCATTGATATTCTTTTACTTTATCTATCAATAATGCTAGGTAACTAAGTATGATTAAGTTAAGATAGTCACAATAGTAATTTACGATATTATGAAACAATAGATCGTGCATGTTATTAACAAACAATAAATAATTTTATACAAAGTCGACTGTCCACTCCCAAGCCGAAAATTGTGACGGAAAGAAATAGGTAGTCATATCTTTGGAAATATCTTCAGTAGCTGACAAATTATTCAAACATCATTTTTGTAAACACCACTCTATCAGAGTGTGGTATAGAGACTAAATTTGAAACATTTTATATCGTATCGTATTTCGTTCCTATCAGATCGCTGTCGTCTGTTTACCATAGCAACCATTTCGTGTATTTGTGTGCGTGCGTAAATTTATAGTGACCACGCTTTTTACTTTTAATCGAGTTCATACTTTCTTCAAAAAACCATATTTACGCAAATAAAAAAGATATTTCAATGCATGCATTATGATTGTAACAAGGTATTCTAATTGGGGTGTCTGAGGATGTGCGTTATTTCCTTTACACTTTGTATATTTAGTGTTATCAAAAGTAAAGATTTTCAATAAAGTTATCTTGTCATGTTTTTATTTGCTTCGCCTCCAACAAGAAATAAAAGTCGTCTGTGATAGATACATATATCCTCAAGCATTGCTAGAGCGGAATTTGTTACAACATTTAAAATTACAACCTCGTTAAAATAAATCGATTTTCAACTTCCTCGATTTGTATACATCATTACATTTTGTTGAAATTATAAAAATGAGCATAACATAATTATTATTATGTCTCTAAACGAGATTTAGTTGAAATTTAAAACGTACGTAAACTTTTGCAGAATATTTAACCAAAAATATTTCATAATACTAGTTCAATATTTGAGTATAAATATCTTAAATTTAAAATATATGCTTTACTTAGAGTAGGCAATATTGCAGTCTGCAATTTTACTGTAAATAAAGCATATTTTATTTTGTAGCTTTTTACACGACACTGCCCAACAAATAAGTGTTGTTATTATGGCTGGTTAAGCGAGAAAATAAAACTAGTGTGGCCACATTTGAATGAAATGTGTAACAAGACTATTTGTCACTTGAAAGAAATACATACATACATATGCTCACGCCTTTTTCCCGTTGGGATAGGCAGAGACAACAGAACCCCACTTGCTTCAATCCTTACAAACCTCACGCGCTTCCTGCCCGCCGGTTACGGGTGCTTCGGACTTTTCCGTTTTTCAAGATCTATTCTATTCTATAATATCACAACCTTCTGATCACTTGCATTTCATTATTATTTGCAGTTGTTTCTTGCAGAATTATGTTTGTAGCGTATATTTCATCGCTAACAAATATTTTCTATCTTTCTTCTTCTTTACTAACTTCGGTCGCTCAATCTTTTGTGTCAAAGCATGGCATGAAGGTTTGGCAAATTGTGCTCGCGTGTGCTGACTTTACGCTGTCATTCTTTTGTGTCAAATTAGCTGTCAAAATAAAGTCATAGAGACAGCGTAGCAAGAGCGTAGCGGAATCGTAGCGAGTTCATAGCAAAGGCATACCGTGTCTTGTGACATAGAAGATATTCTTTATGTACAAAGAGACAAACGTCGCTTGAAGTGAATCCGCGTCGGTCGATCTGGCCTGCATCTGGATCTGCATTCATGCATGCTGAAATCAAAAGCCTTACTACCTATAGCAAACTTTTTTATATTGTAAGTCTTCATGCCCACTGCCAGTCACACATACACGAACCCAAACGGGTCAAATTTTAGGTTAACCGTTCTTCCAAGTTACACATTTCGTAACTCTGTGGGATTGTTGTACCCTTTTTTCTTTCTATACTAAGAAACGAGAACTTGGTCCCAACAGTTTCAACATTGCAAGCACAAAACAAACAGCAAAGTTGACATCACGAGACCATTGTGTGTTTGCGAATTAAATTAAAATTAAATTAAATATTTGCATTTCAAGCTCGACATTTCTTAAACAAATAAACAAATTTCGTTACATTAAAATAATGAGTTAATGTACTTGGTACAGTCAGCTTCATAAACATATATACATTTACGTTATTTTATATGGTTATATTGTCCAAAATTGTTACAATTTTTATTATGTTTTAGGATTTTTACACAAGAAAATCTTGCCTAAACCATCATTTATAAATTAAGTATAATAAACACACACACACACACACATACATACACAGATTCACGCCCGCTTCCCCGAAGGGGTAGGCAGAGGCATATTAAACGCCCACTTTTCGCCAGTGTTTTGATCCCACGTAATAGGTGGCGAGCCTATTGGCGCTTATCGGGATATTTTGTTTGCCAGAGCCTCGTCCGTTGATCGGCAGGTGCACCACTTGCAGGTGAGGTTGGCTTGGGACCCTAAGTTCTTGGTGGGAACCCTATGCACCTAATATAATAAACGAGGAGTTTTAATTCATAAAAGTCTCAGTAAAGATGTTGAGGTGTGTAGCGACTTTTGGAGTTGACTGTACTAGGTAGCACGGGCTGTTGCCGCAACTCCACGTCCTGGCGTGTATTTTGCGTGCGGGTGGGAATGGTCTATGAGTTAATGTAATATCTTTATTAACATAACTGGGTCTAACTTTATCATTTACTTTCAAGTTAACCCAAACAGATACGCATAAATGTGTATGTAATTAAGGCGTATCATAATAGAAAATTATGTTCACGAAAATCAGAATATACATACATTTTAGTTCAATGGGATAGGTCGACACGTATACTGCCGTCCTTACGAAAAGTGCAATAACTAGGTCAAACCTGATTTCGAGAAAAACGCGGGTAAAGAATTTTTTTTTTTTTTGTTTGTATCTCCATCACTATACAAGGTATCGGATTGAAACTTTTACTACATGATGTATAACATTGTAGAGAATATTATGTGATACTTAATGTTTGTTCCCGCATTTATTCCCGATATAAAAACCTATAAATAAAATAATGTTAAGTATTATAACTATGTAGAAAGCATGTTTACTAGTCATAAGCGCAATAAGTAACCTATTTATTGCACTAATTGTTAGGAAACCAACATGATGCATTTTGAGTAGCAATATTTTTTTTATTTTTAACTGCTTCCTAACCATTAGGTTTCTTATTTATTGCGGTTTTCATTAGTAAGAGACAAGTTTTAAACGCCAAAGTTTTAACTTGTTACTATTAGAAAAACGGAGATGTAACACTTTTATGTCAAACAGGTACCTATGAATAGACAGAAGTTTGCAAAATATAATTTTTCCTCTCACCTTTATTGATTTAGTATGAAACTGTTTTCGGTAAATCCAAGCCAACTCGTCATATCTGCGTTCAGATGTGTTTTTAAAATAATGTGAAATCGGTTATAATTTTATGAATAAAAAAATTATAATATTAAATATTTTTTATTTCAAAGTAAAAAAGATACAATTACAATGGGAATCACTTCGCTATCTTACTTATTAATTCTGGTCCATTATCTTATCCAGCATTTAAAGTGCAACGGTAAGTAATACTCTGTCAAGAAAGTACCGGTATACGATCAATAATACACAAAGTGTTTGTTATTCACCACATAATTTTATCACCTTCAAAGTATGCTCCTTCAGAAACGATACACTTACGTCAACGAATAATCCAATCATCAAAGCTTTTTGAAACGCTGTTTCCGGAATTGTGTTCAGTTCTCGCCGCGAATTCTCCTTTATGTCTTCTACCGATCGAACACGGGTGCTACGAAGTGGTAATTTGAGTTTAGGAAAAAGAAAAGGTGGCTGGGGCTATATCTGTTGAATGTGGTGGTTGCTCGATAGTATTTGTTGAATGTTTGATCAAAAATTTGTTTACAATTATAGCCTTGTGCAAAGGCGTATTATCGTGGTGCAAAATCCAAGAATATTATTTCCACAAATCTGTTCCTTTTTCGTCGAATTTTCTCTCTTAAACGTCGCATGACGCTCAAATAATATTCCTTATTTACCGTTTGACCTTCCAGCAAGAATTCCAAGTGTTCAACACCGCGATAGTCAAAGAAAGGACTTTGGCGTGTTTTTTTCGGTTTCGGTTCAGTTAGAAGGCGCCACTTCGAAGCTTGTTGACTAGTTTGCATGTCAAACTCCTAAACCCACGTCTCGTCACCAGTAACAATGCGTTTCATGAATATTAGATCGAAATTGACTCGTTCTAGCATGTCCTCAGTGAGTCTCATGCGATTGAGTTTTTGGAAAAAATCCAGGTCTTTTGGGACTAGCCGAGCGGAAATATGTTTCATACACAAATGATTAGACAAAATGACGTATCATCGACTCGTGAAATACAAAAAGTTCGGCGGCTATCTCTCTCAAAGTTGAATGAGAATTTTCAGTCACTGTTTCCTTCACTTTTGCGATGTTAACTTCAGTTGCAGACGTTGATGGCCTACTGCAGCGAGGCAAATCTGCCATCACATCTGAACCGCTTTTGAACGCCTTGTACTACTCATAAGCATGAGTTTTTGATAATGTTAAGCCTTCTGTAACATTTTCATTGACTCCGAACACGAAATTCCATTGGTAATGCAAAATTTAAGACAAACTCTTTTTCGATGTTTTTCCATTATGAAATTCTCAATACACACTAGATATGATATAACTGAAAACAGCAGTGTATTTAATATAACGACAGTGCTGTTTTTAGTTAACTAACAGATACAACTCAAACTCCGCGCCAAAATGGAAAACAGTTGTGCCAATCTAACAGAACAAAAAATAAACAGAAAGTTGAATTTGGAACCATAAACAAATAATCCATTCCCGATACTTTTTTTACTGAATGTATAGTGATAAAGTTGTTTTATTTCTGGCACGAAATATTTTACTCCTCTCGTACCCCCTAACCTCCTGGTGCTAGTTATAATCGCAATAAATGGTGAATTTATTGCAATTGATATCGCGTTGGTATACTGTATTCATTTAATCTTCCTAGAAATAAATGCAATATATATATCTAATTACTAAATCAATTTAAGTATCCTTCCCATAATTATTATTAATAAGGTCCCTCAAGATAACTGCAATAACTCAAGCTTATTGTACTTATAACTAGTAAATGAGAATCACAAGTAACGAAATATGGTAATTATGAATGCAGTAACTCTACTTATTGCAGAAATAATTAGTACATTATTTAATACCGTAAATAAGGATTCGTATCATATCTGCAATAACTCAAACATATTGCACTTATAACTAATGAATGAATATTACAAGTAACGAACGATGCTAATTATAAACATAGTAACTATACTTATTGCAGATATAGTTAGTAAAATTTCTTAATAGCGTAGTCCTATCTATAGTTATTTAGGTCTTGTTATGTAAATCAAAAAGCTTCGGCCTAGATATTGCAGATAGGCTTAGTATTAAAACCGCCTGCGTCATAGATTCGTAAAAAGTGTGCTCAAAGAATATATATTGATTGCTGATTCCGAATATGTACTTATCTCAATTCGGTGCAAAACTCGAGTTATTGCACTTTTTGTAAGGACGGCAGTATAAAGAGGTTGAAATGAGAGTCGTTAGGAATGGAAAATTTTGAAAACTGACGAACGGGTTTTTGTATTGTTTTACCAGTACTGTTGATAGTGTGATTCCTGAGGAAAGTTGCAGTCTATAATTCATGCAGGCAAAGCCGTGGGTGAAATCTTCTTATAATATAACAAGGGTTCCGCAGCCACGTTTGTCTGTCCTTGAGAAGAAGATAACTCACTAATACTCGTAGGTAGGTGACTGCCTCCGTGGTCAAGTCGATAGAGTATGCGTCTGCTGATCAGGGGTTCCTGGGTTCGATACTCGGGTCGGGCAAAAGTGTTATGGCTTGTATCCAAATTCTCAGTAGCAGCACAGAGTCTGGTAAAGTGCCCGGTAACAGCAATAAGCTCACCTCCCTTTTTTTTTTTTTTTTTTTGTTTTACGAGGTGGAAAATCCCTTCGGATCTCCGACTCTTGGGGGAAATAAGAGCCGGAGTATGTGGTGTTTCCACTAAAAACCACCTCGACTTCCGCCATGTACCCGTGTGTCGGAGGGTGGGGCATCACCAAAGCACTCGTCGCCAACCTCCGACGGGTATTGGCCCGCCAGATGGTCAGGCGGGCCCCGAACAAAACCCCCTTGGCGACGGATTAAGGTGTTGGACTCCGCCGCCAAAATGCCCAGCGGCCGCAGAGGATAGGGAGGACGGCAACGCAACACCGCATCTCCTCTTCCTCTGCGGCCCCACCGCGACGCATCGAATGGTGCGCCCCCATTTGGTCGCGGGAGATAGGGCGAGCGGCAACGCAACACCGACACGCCTCTCCTCCCGCGACCGCACCCGACTGCGAGGGACAGAAGAACTGTCTCTCGCACCCGCCCCTTTGGACGCATCCTGCTCAGGCCTCCGTCAAGCCCACGCGGAGCGTCCCCTCCTGGATCCCTCTTAGCTTCACCGCGGGTCACCAATCCACGGTTACTAGGCCCCCCCACCACGACAAGGTGGAGATCCCACGGGGGGGAAGCTCACCTCCCTGAGACCTACAAAAACATGGCGAAATGTCGGTTTAACATTACACCTCTGCCTACTTTATTGAATTAACTCGCAGTTATTAAATATTTTTCGAGGTGAATCATCGACACGCTTTGTCGATTGAAAATGGCATTTCACAGTTCGCTTTTGTTAGTAAAGAGAATTGACAAACTTCCAAAGTAAAAAATAGCAACTGTACTTATTGGCAAAATATTAAAATGGCTACTGTACTTTTATGTTTTACCAGCTTTCCCCTACAGTTGGCCTGCTTGGTATGTTGATAACAAGTATCATATTTTATAGCTACATAGTTTTTTTTTTTCGGTTATTTGGTGGTGTGGCGACTAATCCATGAAGTCCTTATTTCATCTAAATCAGATCAGCGATTAAGCTGTAAAAGTATAACAGACAGACAGACTTACACATTTATAATACAGATAAGTATGAATTAAGAGCTGTTTAGGTTCAAAGTCTATTGCGCCTCTGGTGCAATCAAATGCAAATGTGTGTATACATATTTATTATACCCATTATAACGATACAACGATGACAATATTACGATGGATAAATAGCTAAGGCCTTTGATTGTCGTTAAGGGCAGCCATAATCATCCTAATCTGCCCGATTAAAAGTTTTAACTATAGCAAATAACGTTTGGATTGTAAATGCGTCTTTCTGTAGAAAAAAACACATTAATCTAATGGTGCTAGACTAGAAAGCAAAATTCACCCTCCAATGTAACATGTCTTGAATGCAACCGGGCACTTTGATAAAGATATCTATCGTTAAAAATGTTTTTAAAACACACATAAACAAGAGACAAAAAGCTTCTTCCTATTAAATACCTAATAGCAATGTCATGGATACATTTTCAAGAAACTCCTTTGTAAAATGCAATTCAGTTCGCTATCTTGGGAAATCAGTTTAGAATACGTTGTTTGCATAGAAAATAGTCTTAAGAAGACGATTTATTTTGCTAGTTGCTATTTGCAGTAGATTCAGTAACATTTCTGATGCAGCGCCCGCAAACGGCATATGGGGTATACCATCGATCAATGTATTTAAAATACGATTAAAAAGAATCGACTACGTTGGAACAATATCTTGTAAAGATTAATGTCTTTCTTCTGAATGTCGGATATTTTTATTCAGTAAGTAATTCATAAAGATAAATAGTATTACGTCAATCTAAACGGAAATGAATTCCATTTAAAAAAATTGCGTAAAGAATATATTTTACCACAGGTAGTTTAGGTTTGCAGGCTTCCGTTATTTGCTCTGCGTGCGGCCCGCAATACGCATGCGTACCTGGCCAGTATGCGGGCACAAATACGTAGAACAATGAAAAGGTCCTTTAGCAAAAGACTTGGGAATAAAACAACGGTAGATTATGTTGGTAATTTGACAAAAAAATATAGATACCCAGCGAAATAGCTGTGAAGTAGAGCTGTTATTACTGCAAGGTTATAACAGAACAAAGTTTATTCAACAAATAATCTATTCGATTTAGCACAAACAAGCCTGGTTTGCGAGTTTAGATGGATTAATCTAAAAAAACTATGCTTATACATCAAAATAGTACATGGACTACTTTTTGTTCCCTATGCGGGCGAAAACGCGGGCTGCAGTAATCAATATTTCACCGCTTATATTTAAGAAGTTATTCGATCTCCCTTTAGGGAGAATAATTTATTATGAAGTAATTTTCTAATTTGAACTTGAACGTAGTGGTTTGGGTTAAAGTTAAACAATGTTACTAACTTGCTTATTAGATTGCTAAAACGTAGTGTTATGTTTAACTCGAACAAAATTAAATGTAAAAGATTTCTTTCCTGTCGTATTGTTTGAAGGTTATCGAATAAAAAACTTTGTCAAAATAGATTAAGGCCACTGTGGTACAAATGGAATAACTGGAATGGTTATTATAGTTTCTAAGTTTATTTGGATTTAATCTGCAGTGACTTCCGTCAGCCGTCGGTCCCGGCTTTAATGAAGATCTTTGACAGTTGTTGTGGAGAGTGTGTCCTAGTGTCTTTTTACTATGGCATATTGCTTTACCATTGCGTTGCAGATGTCAGACAGGTCGTCACTCCGTGGAAAAACTAAAATTCAATAAAATCCGGTTAGACTAGTAAGCGGGCCCAAGAATGCAACTGGGAAAAAGCCTAGCTTTTTCGCAGTTGCATGGATGATGAGTTTAGTAATAATAAAATAAGAATATAATTAAAATATGTTCATATTCTTATTTCTCATTTTCTATAAGCTGAAAAACAGTTACTTAGTTCGGCAAATTGCAAAAGGCATGCCAAAAGTATTCAGAGGTGTCCATAAGATCACAATTACTTTATAATATTGTCTCATTTTATAGTAATTATTATCTTGTATGAGAACGTTCTCAGAGCTACACATTAATATAAATGTATCCCAACTGACATCGGCCGGCCGCCTCATTATACCGTCGGTAATAATGACGCCAACTTTGATGCAATCTCCAATTCTCCACGCAGAACAAAACCGCTCATTCGAGATCATTGAAAAAGGAGCATCAACCAAATCCTAATGGCTGCCACAAAACACAGGCGAGAGGTAAAGGCCCGTTCACAACTATCAGCGGCGAACGGCAGCGGTAGCGATTTCGAAGTACATGTCGCGTAAAAAACGCAATTGACATCGAAGCGCTCTCGCTGCCGCTTGCCGCTATTACTCGTGAACGGATTGTAATGAATGCCAGTCGGAATACATCGGGATGAAGACTGTCCTATTGTTTCTGAGGCCACGCTCCTCGGCAATCTATCACAACTTACTAATTACAGCCGTGCGTGCGTCTGTTGATTGATTACTAGAACAACGAATACGATTTATCGTTTCGAATACAGTTTATTCGCAGTATTTTGTCTTTATTGCGCATATTAAATATAGACTACGGACTACGGATTTTCGTTGGTGAATAAGGTACAAAGACAAAATTGTCATTGATTTAATAGACACCAACACTCAGAACGTCTGAAAACCCTACTCATTATCGCTAGAATTTTTTTAATTGGTGTTTACCTTTTTAATTTAGATTAGGCAGCTGTCTAAAACCAAATAGATTCTCTGATTTAATTTAAATTTTCATATTTATTAGACGTCGCCAGCGGCTTCGCTTGCGTCAATTATACATATAAATCTTCCTCTTGAATCATTCTATCTATTAAAACCGCATTAAAATCCGTTGCGCAGTTTTTAAGATTTAAGCATACATAGGGACAGACAGACAGAAGACAGACTTTGTTTTATACTATGTAGTGATGCTTTTGAGACTATTTTAATGTATATAATATAATAACTATTTCTTGAATAGTTTGGCTTAAGATCTTGGACTAAGGTAAGAAAATAAATATTAACATTTATATAGAATTAATAATATATTTATTCCGTTTCATTGTATTGAACAGAAACAATAAATAATGGAACTAAAGCTCCACAAATATTACAAAGAATATTTAAACACACCACGAAAGATTAGAGCGAGCGAATACGCGCCTATATCGCCTAACTAGGCATAATGATTAAATAAATATGATTAATTATTGTGGAATGACTTCCACTTGTAAATAACCCTGCTGTTCGGCAAACAAGGTCACGCGTTGTTCTATTATTTTTGGGTTATCAAATTAGTTTATTTATTCAAATCAATAACCGCAAAAGTTCATTATGAAAAATGTGTTTGAATGAGATCGTTCTAGCGTTAGCCCTGTTACGTCTATCTAGTAACAACTTTACATTTTCTTCACATTTTTTGAGATATATGTACACTTAGGTTGTCTGTATCTTTATTCGCTTTTCCAAGATAGCGCCTCGCCTGTATTAAAATTAAATCTTGTCTCACCGAAGATATGATAAATGAGCAGACGAAAAGTAGGTACATCAATACTCGAAATAACAAAGGGTACGTAGATTACACAAAGTTATAGCCTATTTGGGCATCAAACATAGAATTTTATTTTTGTTTTTTTTTTTTAAAAGACAACTCCCGCATTAGGACTAAATCCTGCGTCGCGGGGAACTTTACAAACATACAACTAACGGACACAATGAACACCCAGGCTCGAAACAACAATTTATGAATCACACAAAGTGTTGTCTCGTGTGGGGATCGAACCTACAACACTTCGGCACAGTGTCAAGCGGTGAGGCAGCTGCTTAAACCACTACGCCAACCGTGCAGTCAAAATTTACCACCCAGCTGTACTACAACCAAGGAGGCAGTTTTTACCATTGGGCTAACCATGCAGTCTTAATTCTTCATTGTGTTAAGTTTTTATTGGCAAATAAGAAATACATAAATCTTTATAATTCACCCGCTGTTTTTAGTGATATAATTTTCAAACAGTTATCCCAGTCTCAACCTGGGGTCCGCTTTCTAGTCTAATCAGATTTGGCGGAATATTAGCTTTTCCACAGAGCGACTGCCTGTCTGACCTCCGCAACCCGAAGGGATAGCGATATTCCATGGTTTAGACTAGTGACAGTTTATTTTTAGAGGTACTGACGCCCTATAACGACTGTCTAAGATCTTCATGACAGCCGGGACCGACGACTTAACGTGCTCTCCGAGGTACGAGACAAACGATAATTAACAATTCAACACGCACATAACTCCGAAAAGTCAGTGGTGCGCGCCGTGGATTCGAACCCGATACCCTCTGCATGGCAGTCCGTTGGTATCTTCACTAGGCTATCGCTGCCTATAATTTTCAAACACCTACACAAATCCTTAATTTTTACTGTTCACTTAATAACTTAATAACTATTATAAAATAAATAAGTACTTTGTAATAAAAATTCAAGAGTTTTTATCAAAAGATGTTCGGTATCTCGACCTGAAATCGAGCCTTGGTAGGTGTCAAAAGCGTAATTTTTTGTGAGGACAAAAAGTTTTGACTTTCTTCCATAATTACCTTATTGTTAGAAATGTCTTAGGATTTTTCTAGGGCAGTGGTTATAAATTATTGCTATAAGTCATTTGTGTACGACAGCAATTTTTTAGGTCACGGAAATGAATACCTAGTTCTAGCTAAAATATTGGACGATCATTCATTGGATCGTCATGAGAAGCGATTAGGTGAACACGATTTATTGTATGTATTGAGTTTGCCAGGCACTACGGTATTAATACATATACTGCTGTAGACGTATTTAGAAAACTCATAAGTTATGTACTGATTAACAATTTTACAATATTATGGTTAAACTTACCTTTGATATCAGTAAAGTTAAGCAGCGTTTGCACAGGTCACCCCTTGGATGGATGACCGCCCGCTGTGGCATTCACAGCAGAGAGCTACGGTTCTTCGAAGGGTATGTAAGGTCGTTTGATCCGAATCTCGTCGGGGGACTAGAAATGTGCCATTTCTCAAGCCTTTAGACTCCCTGTAAACTATGGCGTTGGTGAGTGGTTAAACATTTATAGAATTATTCATTCAACACAATTTATAACGTTTACTTATTTTCTACCTTATTCGTACAACAATACGTTTTTGAAAAGCCGTTATATACGTTATCTACATCACGATAAGTGTCTTTTCAAGTCTAAAATGTAGGCTGCCTCTTGACGACTCATTCAGCCTACGTCAGGTCTTTTATTTTGATATGTACATGCCTAAACTGTACACGTGTTACATAATTATTTCTTCACATTTTACTTGTTACCAACTGAATCTAACCCATTTTAAATTCGTTTAAATAACCGTTTCCATTCAACATCCCTGTTTTTGTTGGTCTTTTTTGTGTGAATATACAACGAAGTATGTAAATAAATAAAAGACTTATTACACAAAGAACGTTTACGTCGCTCAGCGGCCTAACCACGACCCTTGAATGAATTATCTGGCTTTATACTCTTGCAATTTTAAATTCTGAATTCCCAAGTTTGGCCGTTGTTTTGGACACATTGGCTTAAAGGTGAAATGATTTACCCGCCTCCTTTGAAGTTTTTTTTTAATTGAATTCGGTATCGAACTCAGTTTTTAAACTCAGTTTTATTTTTATTTTTAATTGACATGAAAGATAAAATAGTCTATTTTATTGTTTACAGCCTTTCATTATCGAACAGAATAGAGCTTCAGTACTAATAAAAAGGAGCTGTTGACCAACATGAAATGCCTGTACAAACATTAAAATGGCGAAAAATCCGTTTCAACTGTTGTTAATTCTAAGCCAAACATGAATAGAGCTTATATGTATAATTCTACATATTTATACGTAGGTATAATAACATTCAAAGAGTCTTTACAATGGTAGTTTCGTGAATTATTATTTGTTCTTTATGTTGACGGCCGGATCACGACTGGCCAGTGTAAAAGGACCTTGTCAACTTTGTTTTATTGTCTACGATGGGATAAGCAGCTTTATAAGTGACAAGAATTAAGTTTTACTGCTGGAATGCAATTCTTCTTAGCTTATTAACATAGGGTGAGGTAGACAGTAGGTTAATTATAAAGCACGCTGACTCTTTATTTATTTTTATTATATTTCATTATTTAGGTTTACCAATGTTACAATAATTTTATCACATCTTACATTCATATATAGCTTGACTTAATTGTACAACTAATTAAAGGTAAATACCATATGCGATTAGATTCTTAAGAGCTAGGAAATACTAAATCTATGTGTTTGAGGCAATGATATTATATACAAAAAAGAAGATTTGAGGGTAACTTATAAAGAATTTACATTTGTTTCGATCAGGTATTGTCGAAATTTATTCACACTTACGGCAAATACATCAATCGATCCAGAACATCTATTGAGAGCTCTACTAATCCTTGGAATAGCTGAATTGTAGCCTAGCGCTGTTTTTCGAAACGGGGGCACTAACAGAGGAGCACGTGGTATACGACGTGGGACATTGAACATTATGCTGTCTAGTATCTGGTGGCATTCAATTTGATTATGGAGTATTTTATATAAAAATAATAGATCTATTATTGTTCTACGCTTTTCCAATGTAAATTTAAAATGAGTAAGCCTTTCATTATATGTCCACTTCTTAAGCAATCTGTCTTAGTAAGATAGGTAATAAAATTAATAAATAATAAAAATCTTTATTCATATTAAGTACAACAACACATAACACGTTCCTTATTACTATGATAAATTTTTGTTACATCGTGTAGTTGTAAAATTGTGATAATCGAAATAGAGTTTGCTAGATCCTATACTAAGCAGAGCTTGTATGATAGGAGTTAGTGATTCTCCTCATATAAATATTTGAGATGGCAACCGATTTGTGGAACATAATTTGCTTATAACTACACTTAATATGAATATTACACTAAAATTTAAACATTAAAAATACTTAATTTTACTGAGTAATTTAGCTACTAACCAGGAAATACACATTATTCCTTATTTTATTTTTTATATATATTTTTATTTATTTATTTTAGAAACAGCTTGATAATAATATTTCAGTTTGATCATAAGTCAGATAACGTACCCAATCTATAAGTTTGTTTTTAGTTTCATATTTATTTAATTGGTATATTGACAACCTCTTATTTATTCTATTATATAACCTTGTTCCCATTGCATCAAACTGATGGCTTGCAAAAGCAGTTCTACATCTCACACTAGGGCATACTGCGGCTTTGGAACGCTTCTGTGGAATATTGCTAATTAGTCCCATTTTCGTGTGCTTGCGCAGTGTTATGCGGAGAATGTATAACTGTCATACAGTGAGGACCTCACATTCCTTATAAAGTTACATGCGTACATACATAGTCTCACGCCTATAACCCCGAAGAGGTAGGCAGAGGTGTATTTCTACACCCACTTTTCGCCAGATATACTTTAGTGCCACGTAATAAGGGGCGAGCCTATTGCCGTACCGGGCACATTTCCAGACTCCGTGCTGCTACTGAGAATTTCGTGACCGAAAAACCCAATAACACTGCCCGACCCAGGAACCGAACCCGGGACCTCCCGATCCCACGCGCACATTTACGCCGCGAGACCAACGAGGCAGTCGTATAGGGTTTGATGTCGAGTTTTCCGTCTCTACGCAAAGATGGTATTTGCATCGTTTTTATTCCTTAGTCGCCTCTTACGACACCCACGGGAAGATAGGGGGTGGTGACACTTATATTCTATGCCGTCAACGGCGTCAACCACACGGTCAAAATATACAGTTGTGAAGTAGAATAGTAACGAGGCTTGTAACGAATTACTTTTAAGACGGCCCGCTGTGCTCGTTCTAACCCTAGGAAAAGCATCTTATACGTGCCCCCTCCCCCATACTGGTATACAGTAGGTTATGACAGACTGACAGAGAGCAGTATAAACAGAAAGCATAGTGGAAGAATCGGCAGATTGACGCAAGGTTTTAAATATTGCCATAAGCTTCCTGACTCTATTGACAAGGGCCAGAACATGTGGTCGCCAATCTAAATTTTCATCCACCAGAACTCCAAGATACTTGATGCAGTTTACCTGCGATATCTGAAGACAGTCACAATAAACAGGACCGGTACAGCTGTGCGCTCGCAGAGTGTTAGTAGTAACTGGTGATTTCGGAGAGTTTAAGTTTAAGAATATAAAAACGTACGAATTTGGTTTTCTCGATATTTAAAGTTAACAAGTTTATAGAGAGCCACTTCATTACTGTTTCTAGCCCGTTTTCTGCATGACGCTTTGCGGATTCCCAATCTAAACCATATGATAACAGGGCAGTGTCATCTGCATACGTGAAAATCTCACAGTTTTGTAAGTGCAGGCTACACAGATCATTGATGTATATTAGGAATAGGGTAGAACCGAGTATGAAGCATACTTGGGGGACAACAAATTTTTTCTTCATCACTCATAACTGCACCTATCCTAGTAGCCTGCAGGCGGTCAGATAGGTAGTCTTTATAAATTGCCAGAGCTTGCCCACGTATGCCGATATTCTCAAGCTTCGAGATGAGGGTAGTTATAGAGACCGTGTCAAAGGCCTTGGAGAGATCCAGGAAGATACCATGGCATTGATATTTATTGTCTATTTTCTGTAAAACTCTTTCAGTAAAATTAATAACTGCATCTTCCGTTGATATCCCAGATCTAAATCCGTATTGATTTACTGAAAGTAATTTATTTGTTTCCAAGTAATTTAATAAGCAATTATTTAATATGCGTTCAAGGATTTTCGACAAGGCTGTTAAAACCGATATAGGCCTATAGTTTGAGACACGGTCTCTATCACCACTCTTAAAAACTGGCGTAACCAGTGCTTTTTTCAAAGCTTTCGGAAAAACGCCTATAGCAATTGATAAGTTGCAAATGTGTGCAATTGGTGGTGTTAAGACATTACATGAGAGCTTAATAACCTTAGAAGGAATACCGTCCCACCCTGTAGCACAATCGGATCGTAAGGATATTTTAAAAGACTTTATTTGCTCTTCACAAACGGGTATTATACCCGTTTGTGAAGAGCAAATAAAGAAGAGAAAAACAAGATTGCATGGGTAGCGCAAAGGTTAAGATCACTTTTGTGATCTTCATTCAGTACCGTAATTAAGCCGTTAGACTTACAAAAAGTAATCTCAAGGGCAAATGAACCTTCCGCTTTCGTACTGGCTTTCGTCCGTTTTCGTTAAAACTTATCCACAGCTATTTAAGAAAATTTTAGATGTCAGACAAGGTCCCATACGTTCTATGTATACCAATTTGCTATGTAATGTAAGTTGTAAAACAGCCCTAATGCAGAAGAGTATATTTGGTATGGCACCTAAAATGTTTAATAAAATTGCTACTGATGTAAAAAATATGCCCATAATCCAATTTAAAAAATGGTTCATAAATTATTAATTTTGAAATGTTACTATTCTGTAGATGATTTCTTGAATGATGAAATTGTGTAATTCAAATATTTACTATTTAATGCTTTGTTTAATCAAATCAAATCAAATCAAATCACTTTATTTGCAAATACAGGTACATATACAGGTGTTACAAAAAATATAGAGAGTCCACTGCATTTTACCACATTATTGGTGTGCAAATTATTATGTCTTAAAATTATTTTCATGTCATAATTATAATTAATACAATATTACAATTTAATTATATTGTTAGGATATACACATTTAGAAATCTTAGTCCACATCACAAAATCACATATTGCATAAATTACCTATTTAAATATTGTTGTCTGTTAAGAACTCTTTTATAGAATAGTAGGCTTTTTCAATCAGAAAATTACGAAGATTCGTCTTCAGTGAATCCTTTATACTTTTCGGTAGTTTATTATATACTTTTACAGCCATACAAAATACACTACCGTGCATAAGTGCTGTTCGTGAGGGTATTATACATAGACGTGATTTGTTACGAATTCTACTTGTTTTTTGGAAAAGGTGTAGATTAGTCTGAACAAATTTAGCGATTTCATATATGTATATGGATGGAAATGTGAGTAGCATCAGACGTTGAAAATGTGGTTTACATGAATCCGTTTTTTGTAGATGGCATATTGCTCGTATATACCTCTTTTGTGCTATCAGAACCTGCTCTTTACCAATTGAGTTTCCCCAGAATATATTTCTGTACATTAAAACAGATTCAACGTAGCCATGATATGCACATAATACGACTTTTTGAGTTACCTTTTAACTAAGCATGTATAATGCATATGAAAATCGAGATATTTTATTAATAATGTCAGTAATTTGTGTATTAAATGTCATATTATTGTCAATGTGTTTACCTAGAAATTTTGTAGAACATGTTTCTTGTATTATTTGTCCAAGATAAGATATATTAGGATTATTATGAATTTTACTGTCTTTTTGTCTGAAATGCATGATATTAGTTTTAGTAAAATTAAGATTAAGATTATTATTCTTTAGCCAAGCAACTACGTCGTTTAATGTGTTATTTATTTCTGTTTCGAATGTATTAACATCATGTCCCACAAATAAAATTGTACTGTCATCTGCAAACAGTATGCTCTGATGATTAATAGCTTTTGGCATGTCATTTAATATAAATTAAGAATAGCAGAGGGCCTAATACTGTCCCTTGTGGTACACCATAAATAATTTTGCGAGTCATAGATGTATGTGCTGTTTCAGATTTTGAACCTACGTCAATTTTAGTTATTTGTGTGGCTTGCCGTCTATCAACGAGATATGATTTTATCAATTTATAAGCATTGCCTCTAATCCCATATGTATATAGCTTTCTCATTAACCTCCTCAGACCACAGGTCTCCTAAATGGGACAATTTTAATTTCAATGCTATCTAGTGACCCGCATCAATAACTCTAAGCAAATTCTAATAACGTTACAGTTGAATGACTAAATTTTCTCACAACAACTCATTTTTTATTACACTACCCTCTATTTTTTTTATCCGACACTTGACAACGATTGCAACTGAACTTTTACAAGAAACGGCTGACCGTGGTAAGTGTTTATTATTTTTTTATTAGATTGCCGCGTTTTGTAATAAAATTTGTTATTATTTGCAATATTTGGGGCACATATTATATGGTGAATATGTTATTTTTTAAATTCATACTCGTTTTGTATTGTTATCATCCCCGTTAAGTAAATGTCTCTTATAGGGGACTCCCGGTGTCAGTGTGTATAATTTCGACAAGTAGGTACCTAATAACTCATAGATCGGATTTTCTATCGATATTTAAACTTTTTACCAAATGTTTTTGCTAATGATTGTATGGACGTAATGGACGACGTAAGTATTGCGCAACTTTTAGAATTTGGTGATAATATCTCGGAATTTAATTGAAAAACGCATTTCGGCAGCCTGGGCCAAATGGCGTGAGGTGAGCGGTGTCATTTGTGACCCCAAATGCCGGTTAAGCTCAAAGGACAGGTCTATAAATCCATCATTAGACCTGTCCTGTTATATGGCAGTGAGACGTGGCCTGTGCTTGAGCGACACAAGCAGAGTCTGCGTGTCACGGAGATGAACATGCTGCGCTGGATGTGTGGTGTCACGCGGAAGGACCGCATTAGGAACTCCCGCATCCGGGGTAGCCTTCATGTCCGTGACATTGCTGACAAACTACAAGAGTGTCGTCTACGCTGGTATGGCCACGTCTTACGTCAACCGGCATCTTACGTGGGTAACAAATTTCTTGCCATGCTACCTCCACCGGGCCCCGGTAAACGGGGAAGGCCAAAGAAATGCTGGCTTGACGTCGTAAGGGATGATATGCGTGCCAACCAACTAACCACCAGGGATGCTGAAGACCGTGCGAAGTGGAGGAGACATAGCCGGAAAGCGGACCCCGGGATCCAAGGCGTGGGTTTTGGAGCGCAACCGGGACAGCGCTAGGATGATGATGATGATGATCTCGGAAGTAGATGGACTGTTCGACGATTTGGATGACAGTCCAGATTTTGTGCCTGATCTTCAAGAATCTAATGGGACAAGCGATGATTCGGAAATGGAAGAACCTGAAGAAGAACTGCAACCATCAGCAGCAGCCTCTTTATCTCCACGTCGATTTTTTTGGAAACACCAGAATACTTTTACACCAGATCCACCAGGCATATTTTGTCAACCTTTAGCTGCTACTCATGTACGTATGGTACAAACACCCATTGAATATTTTACAAGGTATATTCCAGATACGATCTACGATTTATTCAGTGTTAACAAAAACCAAACTTATTTGTTAAGGACCTGTCACAATCTCAAGACAACTAAAGATGAGATAAAATTGTTTTTTGGTATTCGTCTAACTATGAGTTATCCTTGCTTGCCTAGGATTCGTATGTACTGGGCCAAAAAAACACGAATGCAAATGGTAGCTGACAGAATGACAAGAGAACGTTTTTCTTAATTAAGAACCAAGTTAAAACTTGTCAATGATCTTGAAGTAAATAGCCAAACAAAACAAATATTGGAAAATCGACCGTCTAATTGTATCTGTTAGAAAAGCTTGATTGGACACTCCCAGAACCCAACATGTGAGCATAGACGAACAAATGATTCCGTTTTGAGGTCAGGTTTCCATGAGGCAATTTGTAAGAGGCAAACCAAATCCTTGTGGCCTTAAAAACTTTGTGTGCACCACGCTTGATGGAGTACCCTTAGATTTCGTTATATGTGAAGGAAAAGGAGATACTATTCTTCCAGAGCTAGAACTTCCAAAGAAGGATGTAATGGAGTACTTGGATTTTAATATATCTATAGCCAACTCATTGCTGTACTTCACTCCTGGTACCGAACGAATGCATTTGGAGCACAATCAATCGATAGACGCATCCCCATCTACCAGTCGTAAAAGAACCTCTTTAGAGCGTGACGATTCAAATGGAACTACTACCAGCCGCAAGAGAACCTATACGCCGCAACCTCCTCTTCAATTGCAAACAGCAATGGCAGCGCATATGCCAATCATCGATGAGAGAAATTACCATAGGTGCCGTTTACCCGGTGGCAACAGCAGAAAAGCTAGGGTGAAATGTTCCACTTGTAATATGCATTATTAGTGTCTAGTCTCAGGCCGTAACTGTTTCTTAAAATATCATACTTGAACTACAATCGCTAATTAATGTTGATTTTTCTATTACAGTAAATAAATATCGCCAAAACTTAATGCTATTTTATTTCCATACATTAATTTTTTTGCTATCACTAGACCCCGAGTCCCCTTGAGGGGACATGTTATATATAAAAATATATATACAATAAAAATAAAAATAATACTTAAATTACCCTAAAGTTGCCTACTAAATCTATACACAAAATTTCAATTTTGTAACTTTTCAAAATCATCCTCAGGTCTGAGGAGGTTAAGATGTCATGGTCCACAAAATCGAAAGCTTTACTTAAGCTGATATGGGTATTCTTTTATCCATATTAGTTATAACTGTATGTAACATACTATATATTGCCAAATTATTATTTTTATTTTTCCTAAATCCATGCTGTTCAGTTGCAAAAATGTTGTGTGCTTCGAAATACTCATATAGGAACTTGCGTATGACCTTTTCAAAAACCTTTGCAAATACTGGTATTATGGCTATCGGTCTGTAATTGTCCATAGAGTTCTTGTCTCCCTTTTTAAATACTGGCTTTACTATGGAAATCTTTAATTTCGATGGAAACACTCCATCCTCTATTGAAAGGTTGATCAAAAAACTTAAAACCGGTGCGATTATTTGTGAGGTCTGTTTAACAATATTTGTCGCTATGCCATCAACACCGGTGCTGTTAGTATTTTTTAGGTTCTTAATAATTTGAACTACGTCGGACGGGTCAATTGGCGATAAAAATATTGAGTTTGGATTGTTACATGTCACTGTGTGCTTATAAGTATTTGTTTTATTAGGCTTGACTAGGTCTATGAAGTGGTTGTTAAATATTTCAGCCATGGTTTTGGGATCTCTAATTATTTTGTTATTGTGCTTTATTTGTTCAATTCCTTCTACTGAATAGGTCAATTTATTTTCCTTAATTATTTTCCATGTGGCTTTAGATTTGTTATCAGCTGTATTTTAGTAATGATTGTTTTGTGCTTTCTGTGTCAGGTAAATAACCTTTTTATATCTTTTGGTGTAGTTATTGTACTGTATTTTATGGGTTGGGTCTTTGGTAAATCTAGCCTGCCATAGTAATTGTGTTTTACGTTTACTACATAACCTAATGCCACGTGAGATCCATCTAGAGGTTTTGTGTAGCGTTCTTTTAATTTTTATTACTGGAAAACATAATCCGTATAGTAATTTATAGTATTCCAAGAACATGTTAAAAGCGATGTCGGGGTCTTTAGCGTCGTAAATCTCAGAAAAAGTAAGACTTTTTAAGTGCTTTTTAAATTTTTCAATATTTTCATTTGAATAATCGCGTCTTGTGATGTGCCAGTATGGTATACTACTAGTCATCTTAACACTAAAACTAAGTATTTGTGCTGTATGGTCCGACAATGCAAGTTCAATAGTTGAACATCGGCAACTTGTGATATTGTGAAACATATTGTCGAGGCAGGTACGACTACTAAGTCTCGTTGGTGTATTTATCGCTATTTTTTAATTAAAGAAGTTAAGTAATTGTTGAAGTTCCCTTGTCATTTTATTTTCTTTTAATATGTCTATATTATAATCGCCGCAAAGTATTACCTTTTTGTTACTTTTTAAACAAAGCTTAGTCAACATTTTATCAAAGACGCTGAAAAATTTGGTTATTGATGTAGAATCAGTTTTAGGAGGCCTATAGATACAAGCAATTATAGTATTATGGCATGTGAGTTCAATAGCACAACATTCTATTATATTAATGACAGATAAGGAAGTAATTTCATTTATTGGTATATATTTATGGCCGTGGCGTATTAAAATACACGATCCTCCAAACCTATTATGCCGTGCAGTGTATGATGACAGCTGAAAATTGGGAATGTTCAAGTAATTTATATCTTCCTTAACCATATTATGTTCACTAATGCATAAGACGTCTATTTTTTTGTTTTTATTGTAGAGTTCTTCTAGTTTAATAGTAAGCATATCTGATTTTGAGATGAGGCCGTTGATGTTTTGATGAAGGATAGTTATACTTTTATAATCTTGACCTCTTACTGGTCAATATAAATAGTGAGTGTCTACCTTTAGTGGAAATAGTCCTTCGTGTCTATAGAGCGAATCTCGTGAATGTGCAGCTTTAGTAATTGACATTTATGTAGAACATCTTAAATCTGTGCTGAACTGGAACGCGCCCGGTGCAAATCAAGTCTATTATGTTGGTAGCATTGATGTATGCGCGAAATCGACGTTCTTTGAATAGTTGGAACGGATTATTTTTTATTAATGTTATTTACTCACTTATGGTTGATGCATGTGCACTTAGATGGTTTAATTTTTAACACTGTTTGCTATTTCTATACGTGAGATTGTATTTGAGGTCTTTGGTTGTACTAATTGTCACATACACTATACACTTTGTTTATTCAGTTTTATTTATTTATTGGGTATTTGTTACACTTGTCTTTAATAACTGTATGGAGTTTGCTTATTTTGAATGCACTGAGGTTCGTTTTAATACTATTTACACAATATTTCGATAGATGTTAATTATTTTTACGGAGCTGTTGTTTACGTTGGCACTGACAGATGTCATCCCATTTTAATGTTAATGATAACAATAATTCTGTGTGTAGTCCTTGTTATATTTATTTCCTTATTTTTAAACTTAGTGTTAATCACCTGTAAGGAGTGAAAATAATAATTATACGAAACCACGAATTTGTATGCCTAAACGGCAAAACATAGTGAGACCTGATGGTCTCAAATAAAAATAAATACTGATGTATTTAAGATCATCCTTGTACCTGTGTTTTACAAATAAATAAATTCTTATTCTTATTCTGCAGAGTAAGGATTCGCTTTCGAGCAATAGCGAGCGTATTGCGAATCAAACTATAAATACTTTCGCACTCTCGTGGTTTGTACACATACAATTATTAATTTTACGGGTTTCAATCGCGCAGTTATTTAAAATATAATGACTTATGTTTAAATAATTACGCGATTAAGATCCGGCAATAGATACAATTTGTATATGCGGTTTCAATATTAAATACAAAAATTTTACAAGACAGAGTAATGCCTAAATACTTATAAAATACCTTAAAATTATAAATAACACGTAAAATGTGAGTACTCAGTGAACTCAACGGCTTTGTATTAGTAACGTCATAAGTAGGTATTCAACAAGAATCTATTATTGAGTAACAAGCCCACATTTATTATGCGGCTGAATAGAGAGTACCGAGCCAAATAATAAGCAAAAGTGCGAGCTTAGGATGATATTAGCCTCTTTTGGAGACTCTATTGTTACTTGGGATTACCTAAGTAAGGCGCTTTTATGTTCATAAAAAGATATTGACGGCAGGTAAAATATTCGTAGGAAAATAATATACTGTAAGCCACAGAAATAAATAGTAATAGAACGGTGACATGAGCGTGGTACGCGTGTCAAACTATTGCACTATAGCGCATGTGTTTACACATGTTGTACAACATTATTCTGCCTGACAATCAGCAATGGTCAGTTTTTATATAAACAATAACATAATTTCATTTTCCACAGCTACATCACACACATACATCGATAATAATTCCTTAGTGTCCCCTCATTATCTATACGTCACTGTGGGCGGGGCTTGCTGAAATGTGGCACGCGCGAAATGTACGCGATGACGTGACATTCACCACTCTATTACTATTTATTTCTGTGCTGTAAGCTTTATAAGATAGTGGAACATCTTTTTACTACTTATTTTATGTTTCATATCTGCTGACGGGTTTGTTGAAGATGCTGTAATAAGATTAAAGACTAATGTGGGTTATTATTATAATTATCTGCTAAGGTAATCAAAATTGCTTGTCTTCTTCTTAATGGATTTAAATTGTTAATTATTGATTTTCATAATTGAAACTTGAAGGTACGTTAGATAGACCCCAAGTTTTCCTCGTAGAAATATTTGTTACATTTTTATTTTATTATCCTATTTAGATACTTAATATTATGTTTAAGCTGTAATTGTGTTTTAGATGTGTAATTTATCGATTTATAGTGAATTTAAATGCAATAAGTACGTACTATTATTGATAATGCATATATTGTGGCTTGGCTAAGACACAGGCCAATACCACAGATTATTAAATAGTAACTTGGTCCATTTTACTATTTAATAATCTGTGATCTGTGTGTGTGTTGAATTATCCGTGTGATGACGGATTAAGAATACGGATTGTCACCACCCCATATCATCCCATGGGTGTCGTAAGAGCCGACAGAGGGAGCATATTATGCAGAAAACAGCACTGTAAGAGAAGGAAAACTTGATACAAACCCTATACCAACCCGTTTGGCCAGCGTGGTATAGTAGGCCAATTCCTCCTTTCAAAGGAGAGGCCTAGTCCAGCAGTGGACTGATAAAGGCTGATGATGATGAACTTGGCCCAATATGTGCTTCGTTTTCCATACTTGTAACTCAGTGTTTTGGCTTCCGTGCAGTATTACAAAAAAAAACGTGGACGTCCTCTTATTATTAAATTTTCCTTTATTAAAGTTTATACAACAAATAAATTTAATTTCCAAAATCGAAATATATTCTGATATAAATGGCTTACAGTTCATTTTACCTCTTCAAAATAATTTTATATTTCCGTTACTGTTTGTGTTTCACTATTCTGGTTATAAACCTTTTCATGCGGTTATTTGTTATTTCAGATATTGGTATTCGCGGTATATACATCTGGTGGGAAGTGATTCAAGTTAGATAGCGGTGGGTGTGGAACTTTTTTCATTAGTTGAGCTACGGGGATTAACGGCACTTGGCAGTTGCTACCACTGGACGTTCGAGTGTCTTGCATTTTAGATTTTGAATTGTTTGTAATGTTTTATCGTTTCTACATGCTAATTGTGTTAATTAAAATAATGATTACATTATTTATATAGTAAAGTCTCTAGACTACACATAATATACAATTATATGAGCTTAAGCATAAGTGAAGCCGTTTAGCGAGTTCATCATGAAATAATACTTTCAGATCTCGGATCTGAGAAAACAGATTACATCGTATGTATTTACACAAACAGATAAAATATTATTCAGTACTGTATTAAATGTATGTGTATTTATTATGTATTCGTATTTACTCCAATTCAAATAAATTATTAATAACTGGGCTTTAAGTAAGTACATTTAAAATAGCTTTAATATAATACCTACAGTGTAAATATTTCACAATTTTATAATCTTCTTTACATTTCACGTGCAAAAGTAAAATAAATATGTAATTCAATGGTTTCAATAATTTAATAAAATAAATGTGATGATATAAAGAGAATAATCCTTTAATTCCTTTTCCTCATCATGTTTTAAAATATTATATACTGGACGTCGCCAGAGGCTTTGCCCGCGTCAATAAACCTTCCTCTTGAATCATTCTACACATCTTGTAAAATGAACGGCTCAGCCGATGTGCTGCCTAACTTCAATATCACTAAAGACTCCGTACTTAAAGCTTTACGCGTCTTAAATAGAACAAAAGGTCCAGGTAACGATGGATTACCGCTTATTTTCTTGCACAATTGTGCGAATAGTTTGGCATATCCTATAACTTTATTATTTCGAAAATCTTTAGGCGACTGCGTCTGTCCTTCCCTATGGAAAACGGCTCACATAGTGCCAGTGCATAAGAAGGGTCCTAAAACGGATATAAAAAACTATCGTCCTATATCTATTCTTAACACTCTTAGCAAAGTTTTGGAGAAAATAATTTATAATAATATATATCCCATAATCTCAAGCGGTAGGCCAGACCCAATACGGTTTCGTTAGGAATCGCTCCACAACCTCTGACTTAGCCACGTTTTGTACCTATGTCCTGCATAATATGGAGGCCGGTGGACAGGTTGACCTGATCTAAACGGATTTCGAAAAAGCATTCGATCGTGTAGATCACGACATCCTGCTTGAAAAGCTACAAAAACTTGGAATCCGTGGAGATTTGCTGAGATGGGTCCAATCATACTTGTCGAACAAATCCCAGGCCGTGGTCATGGGTGGTTTTAAGTCTGATTTTGTAACTATCCTGTCCAGTGTTCCCCAGGGATCGATATTCTTTTTTACTGCGCATATCTTTGTGACATTCAGTCGTGTTTCAAATCTGCTAAACATCTCATGTACGCTGATGATATGAAAATATACATGTGTGTAAAATCCAGACTTGATTGTGAACTGATACAACATGATCTGGATGCATTATACAGGTATTACCAACAAAATAAGATCACTGTCAATACTTCTAAATGTCAATGTATTAGCTTCAGCCGCTCCAAGTAACCAATTAAGTATCCTTATGCATTTAATAATAATGGGATCGAAAAGGTAATTCGGGATCTTGGCGTAATGTTGGATTCCAAATTGCTTTTTGACCAGCATATTGATACCATTACCAATAAAGCCTCTCGTAACCTTGGTTTTGTAATGCGCACTTGTAAGCCTTTTAGGAACTATTACAGTCTCAAAGTTATTTATTTTGCGTATGTGCGTAGTATTATGGAGTATTGTAGTCCAATCTGGTCACCCCAATACGAAGTATATATAAGAAGAATTGAAAATTTGCAGAAAAAGTTCACAAAATTTCTAAATTTCAAATCTCGAAGGCGTCATGGTACGTATGCACTAGACTGCATTGACTGTAATTTGCTTCCCCTTGAGGATAGGCGTAAGATGTTAGACATGTTTTTGCTCTTTGATATCCTGCGGGGTCGTCTGGATAGCAGTGAACTGCTATCGTCTATAGATTTCTCTTCCCCTAAAACACGTACCAGACATACAAAATTATTCAGTATCCCTGGTTACCGCACCAAATACGGAAGAAATGCTGTCATGACCCGACTTCCTCGCATTTACTCTGAGAGTTTTGAGAGTGTCGCTATACTACACTTATCCAAGCAATCATACCGTAGACAAATCAGGCAGATACTGTTTAGCAAACATGTTGTGCCATAGCTCATGTATAATATGTGTATATGTTTAATGTATGTATAATAAATATGTGTTTTAGTTTATTTCCTGCTTTTATTTTCTTTTTTTTTGCTATCTTAAGTTTCCTGATTTTGTAGCTATATTATGCTTGTAACTATGCTGTTATTTTCCATTCATGGCTGCATCTATGTATAGCGTTTGCCACCTTCTAGCAACTTAGCTTTATCAATGGCATGAAACTCTGTTATTGGCTTAAGAGACAATTGTCATCATCTCACTATCAATGACATTAATAATATCACGCCTCAAATTCACCTTCTCACTGATAATGGGATGAATTTCACAAAACCATGTAAATAAATTATAAGCTATTGAGTTTCCTAATAAATAAATAAATTATATCTATTAAAAAAAACGCATTAAAATCAGTTTCGTAGTTTTTAAGATTTAAGCATACATAGGTACAGACAGACAGAAGACAGATAACAGACTTTGTTTTATTCTATGTAGTGATTTACAGTCTTTATTTTATTTCATAAATTAGGTCATCACGAGCAGGTAAATTTAAAAACCAATAATTTGAAATAAATTGTTCGTACTTTGTTATTTTATGATATCTCATTTAAACAGTTAGGTATAAAGTGCTAAATAAATGATATTCTTACGTGAACTACCGAAAAGGTTATAATATGCTATTTAATTCGGCGAATAAGTTGCGATCATTTATGGTTATTTGAAGCTTATACACATAGGTATTATATATAATTATCTGAAATTGTCGATAACACAGATTGGCAACTCCAAATATAAGTTGTTAGCGTTTTATTTTGAATTAAAATTTATTAAAACCGAAAAAAGATGGTATTTCACCTCCGTTTTCAATAAAGACATAATTTACACCTGGTATAGATATCTTAGCATGCGTAGAAATAGCTTATCTATTTGAAAGTATGCCATCGTAAATACATATATTTATGTCTTTATCAATTTCTTCCATAGTAAAGGATGTTAGTCGATTGATTCGGCATTTAGCAACCGTGAACGACAATGAATGACGAGTGTAGAGAACACGTATCGAGTGATTTCTATCAGAGGGCCAATTCTGGTAATTATATTTGTTCAAATTCCAATATCGATCTAGTCTCGGCGTCATAAATGGTATTCTCGTAACTTAACTGACACTTGAATGAGATCGGGACTACATCGAAAGTTGAACCAAGTGTGAACTAGTGTGAACGGTATTCTGCTAATTATTAGTAGAGCAGGTAAGGTATTTCTAGTTTTAATATACATTTGTTACCAAGGACACGACGTGATGACGTGATTTATTTGACATTCCCAACGATACCACTAATAGTGTTGAATATTTTTCTGGTAATATTTATGATCTATTTTGCTAATAAACATAGGAATCGCCTTTAGCTATTATGTGCCACTAGTTTTACCACGGGGATAGGTATCTAAAATAAGTTTAAAAAGAAATTGTGTAAGACAAATTCATGTCTACAAAACAAATGACTATAAAATGATCAACCATCGATAGGGCTTACAAAAAACAGGTGCATGCGATTTTCGACCTTATTGACAATTCATGATAAACTTCTTTTTGGTATTTTCTTGCTTTCTGACATTGATACGTTATAAAAATTATAAATTCTGAGTTACGTCAATAAGGTCGAAAATCGCATGCACCTGATTTTTGTAATCCCTATCGATGGCTGATAACTTTCTGATAGTCACTGGTTTTGTAAACGTTAATTGCTTTTATACAATTTCACAACTAATGAGTTCACGAGGATCCTCTGGGGGATCTGGCTAGGAGATCCTGGTGGACAACATGCAAACATGTTAAGTATTTCGTTGCCAGCATTGACAATATTTATTTCAAGATCGAAATATTCGCGAAACTTTTCTCGAGAAATTCAACAAATGAGATAAAATTATCAGGAGGGTAAAACGAATTAAAAAACCCAATTGTACGTTACGATCTTTAAAATCTTTATAAGGTCTGAATTATTTCTATTATTGAATATTAATTTTTTTAATTATCGAATACCTATTGAAAATAATTCACACGATCCAAGGAACCAATATATTTACTTACCGAAATTTTATTACTTAGTTGTATATTAATTTTAATTTGGCATGTAAACGTATTGGCATCCAATAACCATTCCTATTAATGTATTTTCCCATACAATGGCAAAATTCATGTTTTTGTTTTTGAGTTTTTGTCATTACCTCTAAGATCAACAAGAGATTATAAATTGATTATATCGAAATTATACCATAAGGGGATTAAGTGGAGCAGAATACCAATTGTGAGTCAATTCAAAATTAAATCGCAGTTCAGTCAAAATTCAGTGTCAGTCTCTGTTAAATACGAGAATTGGCCTTCAGATTCTTTGATCTATCCCAGATTAGAATTAACGTTTAAACATTGAATAAGAAGACCGGTTTAGACCAGCAGTAGTGCAACAGTCGTCTGTAAGTTAGAGAATCAAACAAAAAATCATGACAATCGTTTAGAAAGTAAGGAATTCATGAAAATAAACATTTTCATTAAAAAGTGTTTCATGTTTCAACATAACAATGGGTACGAGGATACTTGCGTGCAGGCTATTTTATTTGCTCCAAAATATCCTAAGGTTGGAGAAAATAGTGAGAAAACTGTTCTTATAGATTAAACTAAAGATAAAACACAACACACATAGTACCTTTACCGTCTTGTACCCGTACAATGGAACGCGTCTTTTTCTCAGATAAAAATATATTACATTTAAGAACAGCTTTGAGGACCGTCCTACAAATATTTCTTAAACGCCAAATAATTTCTGACGAGAGAGAAAATATTTACGGGTAGACACATGCTGGAATTTGCCAATTATTTTCCTTTTGAAGGTTCCTTTAGAATGTGCCAGGAGAATAATGTAACACTTAAATTAAATAAGTCTGAAATGCGAGCTATTTAACCAGAGGTAAGAGTAATTGCCTCGCGAGAGGAATCCGAGGCCTTGGAAAGCTGTCACAGCAGAAAATTAAAAATCTATTTTATCTGCCTGTTAATCCGTAATATACCTACATATTTCGTATTAAAACAAATCTTCGACCTCTTAGAGATCAAAATATTCAATCAAACGCAAAGTCACCTACAAAAATTCTTACAATAGTTAATTTTCTATTAAAAATACCGAGAATAACAATAAACTTTTTCACAATCTTAATTCCTAGACTTTCACGGCGAAAATAATGTCAACGGAGCTTTTAAAAGACATTTCATCTCATCTCCTTGTATACAGGCAGATTGGAGACGAAGATATTTAATATCGGAATGAAGATTTGTGGATAAAGTGTATAAGCAAATACACTTGAGTGAACTTAAACTGCGTATGTGGGTGGAAACGGAAGCAGAGCGAGTTTACTTAGCTAATTAATGCTCCGAGTGAAATGACTGTAGCTCTTTTACTGCTAAATATACGTGATATTTGTTTTGAAACCAACTTCCCTTCAGACAACTAACAAGCTATTGAAAAACAAACAGAACAAAGATTGTATTGATAATGGAAGAAACTTAATCCCAACTACGCAATCATTATTTTCCAAAGAGGCTATATTTCATATTTTTAAAATACAATCCGCTAAGACATAATAATTCAGAATAATATAATACTCCACAAGATATTTTATATGCAGTGAACAGGAAAACTGCGGTTGTTTTTCCTTAAGCAGCGAAGTATCAGTTGAACGCCATCAAGTTATGGAAGCGACCGAACCAAAGCCTTTCACGAATCATGCAACGTTGCCAAACGATAATAATATGATGCAATATTATTATAATTAATTAAAATGCAGATCCGACTACGGTATATAAATTTCGTATTATGATGAAAAATATAAAGGATCGCGTGTGAATTTAAAAGCTATTGTTTCGAAGAAATTTTCAATTTCAACACATTTGGAAGGTATTTTATGAGCCTTACGTATTCACAGAGTCTTAAATGGGCTCAAGGCAGCTAATAAAAGAGGGATCGAGAGAGAAAAGTTCTAAATGTCGACGCTAAACACCTGTTTGTTATTCCGTATTTTATTTTGGTGAATTTGTAAATTCTTAACTCAACTTATATTGTATAGAAGTTTCAAGCCGTCGCTTCGCAGTTTATAACTGCGCTGAGTGTTGTGGGCTCATTTTCTACGTGATACAGTACTTTGTGTGATCCACAAATATGTCATTCAAATCAGTATGCTCTTTGTGACCGCTGCTTTGTTGCGTGGTCGTAATAAAATATCCGATTTGTTCCAGACTCTTTTGTTGTTCTTAAAAGGCTACATTCAAACATAATTCAATACATAAACTAAATCAACGAAATAGGTTCGAGAGGCTAACATTGTTACAATGTAATAACATTATGTAGGAATTTTCTCATGATTCTGTCACAAAATCTTAGACATGGAAAAATAATGTACATTTTGTATTGGGCCGTTGGTTTACTAGTTAGTGATTCTGACTACTAAGCTAGAGGTTGTAGGTTCAATTCCCCAAGACTAATCGTTGTATTAGTAGTACGCTGATTTGATCTATATCTGGGTGTAATTTATCTATCGATTGTATAGTAGTCACCTATCAGTATTTATGTTTGATGGCTCTGCCTGGCTTGAAATCTGATGGCTCTGTATGGCTCGCGCCAATATTATTAATTGTAATGGATCTCGTTAACCGTAATTTATTAAAATGAACGGTAGAATACCTTTATATTTTGTTCTCGTTGATACGTATCAAAATGGGTTACACCAGCCCAGATCAGACCTAGCGCGTTACTTAAATTCTCATGCGTATAAATCACGAAAGTTTGAAATTTTTTACTATATTATATGCAAAAAGTTATTGAAGATAATTCATTCTATAAAGGGCTACATCATAACATTGCTTAATTTTTAATATAAAAATATTTTAAACATTAAAGAGAAATCTTGAGAGGTCGTTTCAACTCACAAAGGATGACATTAACCTCTCTCAAAGTTTTAAAGAATGGCCAAACACCTGCGTCCATATCTCAAATCGATTTTTTACACTCATTGTCTCGCTTTTTATGGGCTCGCAAGAATCTCTTGAATTTATTATTTTGTGAGTTATAAGGGAGGTGTTATTGGAAATAATAAATGTATTCTTTTAAACTTTCGCGACTTGTACACATAGTAATATTTATAAAGGCTGTATGTCACGAAATTATTTGAAAATATAGCTAAGGTACCTTATACATATTTCCCTTGACGTTTCGGCAAAGTTTACAACAGCACGAGATGATATGATTATAAAAGTAGGTGAAATATTTATCCAAAAGCAGCTGCTCGCTTATCCGTGTGGTGACGGATTAAGAATACGGAATGTCACCACCCCATATCATCCCATGGGTGTCGTAAGAGCCGACAGAGGGAGTATATTGTTCAGAGAACGGCACTGTAAGAGAAGGAAAACTTGATACAAACCCTACACCAGCTCGTTTGGCCAGCGTGTAGTAGGCCAATTCCACCTTTCAAAGGAGAGGCCTAGTCCAGCAGTGGACTGTTAAAGGCTGATGATGATGAGCTGCTAACATTTTTAAAGCCTATTTTTTACTCCATTTTGTCTCCACAAAGGCCCATATAAAAAACCTTTCTTAATAGGTGCTAATATCTTAAAAGGAATGTGTAGCTTCAGCGGCGGACAAGTAATCTTAATTTATAAAATCCTTGCGTTACTGACTGACTGACAGACACGCTACAGCCGAAACTACTGGTCACAAGAAGATAAAATTTGGCATGTATGGTCCTTGAGGAGTGTAGGGTAGCATTAAGAGAGGATTTTTGGAAATTCCACCCCTAAGGGTGTAAACTGTAAAACTGGGGGACAAAGTTTGTATGAAACTTTGTATTCCTTCAGTGGATTGACTCCAAACTTTGTATATTAGTTCCTCAAACGACGATAGTTAACACTAAGAATATTTTTTCCGGAAATTCCTCCCCTAAGGGGGTAAGAGAGGGTGTCAAAGTTTGTATGTAACTTTTTATCTCTCTAATGGATTGACTTCAAGCTTTGTATATTGGTTCCTCAAATGAATCATCATTTGGGTAACCAATATATAAAGTTGGAAGTCAATCCACTGAAGGAATAATAAGTAACACACTTTGACCCCTATCTTACCCCCCGAGGGTCGGAAATTTTATAAGACTAATTCTTAGTGTTCACTATCTATTGGATTGACTTCAATCTTTATATATTGGTTACCCAAATGATGATAGTGAACACTAGGAATTTGTTTCTTTGGAGATTCCTCCCCTAAGGGGGTAAGATAAGGGTTCAATGTGTGTATGAAAAGAAACTTATTATTCCTTTAGCCTTCAGTGAATTGACTTCAAATTTTGTATATTGGTTCTTCAAATGACGATAGTAAACACTAAGATTTAGTTTAATTTTTATTCTTATCCTCAGGGGGTAAGATAGTGGTCAAAGTATGTAACTTATTATTCCTTTAGCGGATTGACTTAAAACTTTGTATATTGGTTCCTCAAATGATGATGGTGAACACTAAGAATTATTTTTTGGAAATTCCATCCCTAAGAGGGTGAGATTGAGGGTCAAAGTTTGTATGTAGCTTTTTATTCCTTTAATGGATTGACTTCAAACTTTGTATATTGGTTCCTCAAACGACGATAGTGAACACTAAGAATTTGTTTATTTGGAAATCCCTTCCCTCAGGGAAAGATAAGGGTTCAAAGTGTGCATGAAACACAACTTATTATTATATATAACTTATTATTCCTTCAGCCTTCAGTGGATTGACTTCAAACTTTGTATATTGGTTTCTCTAATGACCTTAGTAAACATTAAGAAAATCTTTTTGTAATAACTTACCCTAAAGGGTTAAAAAGAGGAGTCGGAATTTGTATGAAACCTTTTTATTCCTACATTGGATCAACTTTAAACTTTGTATATAGGTTCCTCAAATGTTGTTAGTGAACCTCAAGAAAGGAGTTTTCGAAGTCACTCCGCTATGGGGCTTAAGAGCGGGTGTCCCATTTGGTAATATAAAAAAAAAACTTTAATGGATTCACTTGAAACTTTGTATATCGTTTCCTCAAGTGACGTTAGTGAATTCACCACTAAAACGGCGAGTTCAAAAAGGGGTCCCAGTTTGTATGAACCTTTTAATTCCTTCTCTTGACTTTTTTTTCATCGTCCCTGAAGTGCATTTTTTTTAAATTTATGCGGCTGGTTCTCATCTAAGCGCTCTTCATCTTCACTAACTAAAATGTGGGATGGTTCTTTATATGACCAATAGAAGGCCAAAATACTTAGAACGTTTAGTTATTTTGCTATTTTTATTTATTTTTAAGTAGTTAAACACTTTTTATCAGTTATCTGCTTTTTTCAACTGCTGACCAAGGCTTCTCTCATCTGGGGGCACGGCAGTGCCCCCGCCAAGTCGAGCAGAAAAGCGGCACGGCTGTACCATCCTTTTCTAGAAATTCAGGCCATTTTCGAATGTGTAATGAATTTTGAGTTACCAAGCAGGCATTGCATATATATGGTATATTTCAAATTTTATTCAATTTGAACGAGTAGTTTAAGAATTATAACGAGTCAAATTTCTTAATTTTGTCACTCACTGACCGATCATCAAAAATCTAAGGCACTTCTAGCAGACATAGAAGCTTCAAATTTAGAATACAATTACTGTTGAGTGTATGAATCAAGGAAAAACTAAAATATTTTTCCGGTCCAGTTTTCGAGATACATCAACTGCATAAATAACTTTGTAATCCCATGTAGCATATAAGATTACAAAATTACATTTGCAGTTAGGGCTTTAATTAAGAAAATTCGTTGTTGGTGGACAAGAAGTAGAAGGTACCGGTAATGGAAAAGTACCGTAAAATGGGGATACTTTGATTAATTTTAAAATTCAATTGATCATAACTTTGCCAATTTATGCTAGAAAAATACAAAACAAATACTGTATTGCCAACTTGGGACTTACCATCATAATAGGACAATAAAAAAAAATAGCGTTTATAGTTTTGGCGTAAAAATTCACTAAGTATCGATTCAACTTTATACTTGCAATAGGGTTATTTTGATAGGCCACGACTTTATGACGGAATATCATAGTATCCCTTA
Organism: Euclidia mi; assembly: GCA_944739405.2. Lineage (NCBI taxonomy): Eukaryota > Metazoa > Arthropoda > Insecta > Lepidoptera > Erebidae > Euclidia > Euclidia mi. The sequence continues at coordinate 110,528,769 of OX123184.2, read as the reverse complement.
ACAGGAGTAAAAAGCAAAAACAAAAAGAAATATTGATTACTTAGATTTCAAATTAGAGCAATTTGAAAATCAGTGGGGTGTCTTTGATTACAGGGTTTACATTGATAACTGATTTTAAGCAGTTTACAAGGTTGCAAAATAAAATAATCGTTTTAGGATAATCAAAATATGACACAAAAAACAATCAACCTGTAACATCATACACAAAATAAAGGTTTAAAGTCTTTGAAAACTTAAAATCTTCAAAAAACTCAAAACTTCTAGGAAAAACAAAAATCAAAAATGTTTCATTGCTAAATTATTACTCAGAATAATCAGCCTTTTTAATTTTAATTAAAGAAAATATCAACTTTTCTTATACATTTAGTTACGATATCAGGAACTACACAATCAACAGTCTTGTGGAATAAATATTGAGATCAGTACACGATTATTTTCATCAAAGTAATTTGCTTGCTCATAGCTCTATTACATCACTTAACTCCATCGGTAACTTTTTGCAACGCTTCTGCAAGTGTTTCTTCCGTATAGTTCCTGAAATTTATAGTTTCGCACCGAAATAATTATTTTTTTAAACGAGTAACGTTATCAACACCAACGCTCACGCATTGAAGCAAGATAACTGAACAGTCAAAGATGCCAACAAAAATAGAAATAGATTGACTTAGCAATAGCACTAAACAATCTAATTTATATATTACTTATGAGATATATTCTGTTTTCTTGCGATGGCCGAGTCAATCTATTTATTTAAAACATTAAAGATTTTTAATTAACCGACTATTACATGGATCTCACAACTTTTTACGGTAGCGAGACTTGGTTTTTTGACAAGTATTGTTTTTTTATGGGATTTGTTTAACCTAAAATACTGAGAAAGGGTTTTTGAACTTTGATAATTTATTCTAAGTACATTTTTTTACAATGTCGCTGAGATATACAAATGTATACTGCTACGGAATCCTTGACTAATTAAATCATAACTAGCTTTTGCAAGCAGCTACGCCTAAATGAAATTTTCATAGTTTGTTCATGAACCATTTGTAAAATACACATCGTAATCAATTCAGCCATTTTAGATTACCCTGAATAAATAGACAGAAAAACAATTTTAAAAAATCATTGGGGTACTGGAAAGGGATTAGCAACAATATGCAATACAGTTATTTTGAGATTACAGACAGATTGTTTATTTTTTTTATAGTCTCACGCCTGTATCCCCTTCGGGGATACAGGGGGGACTATAAAATGAGATGCGATGAGATGCGTGAGACATAGGTGTAATATTACACCCACATTTCGCCATATTGCATACCTATTAGGCCCCACGTAATAGGGGGCGAGCCTATTGCCGTTAACGGGCACATTGGCAGACTCCGTGCTGCTACTGAGTATTCGGCAAAACTCAGTAATACTTTTGCCTGACCGGGGAATCGAACCCGCGATCTCCCGTTTAACAGACGCATAAGCTATCCACTGTACCACGGAGGCAGTCAAATATTATTTATTTGATATAGTTAATTGAATCAGGCGTTGCTTGGCAGAACTCCATTGTAATCTAATCGAAGGAAAAAGGAACCCACCATGCACCTTCGGGTTAACCACCCCAACTATTGTAATAGCAAAAAGTTGACAATACTGAACTCCTCTAAAAGGATAAGGGATATAGGAATGGTATGGGTTCCAGGAAGATACCTGCCTTGCAGTATACCGCTGTATGCGCCGACTATGCTTCGACACGTGTTTCGCCTCTGCACGAGGCATCCACAGGAGCGATGGGCAACGACTGAGCTGACTCAGTCGTTGTCCATCGCAACCACGCACCCTCGGATTGACCTCAATAGTTGGGGTGGTCAATCCCAGGGTGCGTGGTGGGTTACTGTTTCCTTCCATTAGATTATTTCTTTGTATAATCTGTTTGTATATAAAATCCTTGCGTTAATGATTGACTGACAGACATGCTACAGCCGAAGCAACTGAGCGCAAGTAGATGAAATTTAGCATGTATGTTCCTTGAGGTGTGTAGGTGCACACTAAGAGAAGGATTTTTAGAAATTCCTTCCCTAAAGGGGTTAAACTGGTTGTCAGAATTTGTATGAAACTTTTTATTCCCTTAATGGATTAACTTCAAACTTTGTATACCTATTGGTTCCTCAAATGAAGTTAGTGAACACTAAGAAAGTCTTTTTGGAAATTCTTACCCTAAGTGGATAAAAAGGAGAGTCATAATTTGCATAGAACCTTTTATGCCTTCTAGAGATTAACTTCATACTTTGTTTATTGGATCCGCAAATGACGTTAGCGAACACAAAGACTTTATTTTGGAAATTTAGCATGTATGTTATTAGTGTTATTACACATAATTTACGCGTGCGAAGCAGCGGGCAAAAGCTCGTTTTACATAATATGAGATGAGCGCGCGGATACACCCGCGTTATTTAAGACTACTACTCCGCTCCTGTGGCTCATAGCGTGATCTTATATAATAGCCTATAGCCTTCCTCGATAAATGGATTATCTAACATAGAAAGAATATTTCAAATCGTACCTGTAGTTCCTGAGAGTTACAGTGATAGCCGAGTGGATATACCAACAGACTGCCATGCAGAGGGTATCGGGTTCGAATCCACGGCGCGCACCAATGTCTTTTCGGAGTTATGTGCGTATTGAATTGTTAATTATCGCTTGTCCCGTGCCTCGGAGAGCACGTTAAGCCGTCGGTCCCGGTTGTCATGAAGATCTTTGACAGTCGTTACAAGGCGTCAGCACCTTCTAAATAAACTGACACTAGTCTAAACCATGGAATATCGCTATCCCTTTGGGTTGCGGAGGTCAGACAGGCAGTCGCTCTGTGGAAAAGCTAATATTCAGCCAAATCCGGTTAGACTAGAACGCGGACCCCAGATTGAAAACTGGGATAACGCTAAGAGGAAGTAAGTACCTGAAGTTCCTGAGATTAACGCGTTCTACCAACCAAACACACCAACTCTTCAGCTTTATATATTAGTATTAGATGATAACGATACCCCGTGCAGTTATGCTTTCTGGCGGTAGGTTACAAATAATCACAAAAATAAATCCTACAAGCTTTAAATATTCTTTATCAAATTGACGTCCAGTCGTTTCCTTACGCACACCACAACAAAGGGTACGCGTAGGCACGCGTGATTTTTCAAAGCAATGTCAACATTTCGTAACTTTTGAAGTCAACAATGTTTAATGGTTAACTATAGCCGGGGCCACGATCCGCAGTATCCAAAGTGGTATGTGCCGACCACTTCAAAGCGAAACTTTGCTAGTAATTTGTGTAGCCAGCGCACCGCCCTACTACACTACCTGACCAAGTTGGACAATTACTAAAATGGTACGTCCTTGAGTTGAATTTATAGAGCGAAAGGTATTTAATTTGAAATCTATTAGAACCTCCATACCGTACCGTATAGGCTGTGAGGAGATAGACATAGTTGTGCTTATTGGCTGCCTAACCAATATTTTACATGCTTTAGATGCCGTCAGTCAGTGAGAACGCTAACGTTTAAAAATTGATTTTTTCACTTGTCCTCCTAATTATCGTCCGTCATGCGTTGCAGTTGTGATATAAATTGCACTTCACACAAAACTGCCCCTCATAAAAATATCTCTTTAATTTTGCATAGATGTACTTATTATATTCTTCATCATCATCAGCCCTGTATAATATTGTTAACTGTATCACTACTGGACACGGGCCTCTACTCACTATGAGAAAGGTAAGGTCATAATCCAGCACGCTGACCATGTGCGGTTTGGCGGACTTCACATGTCTTTCGAGAACATTATGGAGTACTCTAGCTTTCCTAAGCCGTTTAGCAAGTGATAATTAACAATCGAATAAGCTTAACTATATAACTACGAAAAGTCACTGTTGTGCGCTGTGGATTCGAACCCGAGATTCTCTGCGTTGCAATCTGTCGGTCTCTCCACTGGGCCTTCGCTGCCTGATGTATTTCACAACAGAATAAACAAATCACCAGTGTTATGTAGTATGGATGGCAGCCAAGACATACGTGATACATCACACAACATCATAATATATTTTGCAAGACTTGGCAAAATCACTTCTGGGAAAACCCGAATTGTTTTGTCACGAATGGTTTGATACAGGACATGCTGTCTTGTCACTTCAGCTGTGATTTTTTTATGGAAATAAAATTCATGTTTATGTAACGTAGAAAATCACCGACTGAATATTCTCACAAAGCTGCACTTTGCATCAGATATAAAGTTCCCTAAAGCCTGCACTATAAATTGTTAAGTGTGCACAGTGTACTTTTGGGGTTTTGTAATGTCCACGTACTAGAAGCAAAATAATGTAAAAGTAGCCTAGTCTCGCAGGCAAAACTTTTTGTCTGAAAACATTATGCTTGCGAAGTACGGCCAGCGCATTTGTATCCTGCACCCGTTATGGCACTTAAAATAGTTTCTGCACGCAAGTTTTTATATATTTTTTTATTCAATTTGCATAAAATCTGCTAGGAACACTGAGAATGAAATTATAACAAAGTATAATTATTTATTTTACATGAAACTGAAACACTGTGTCAATCTGAGTATTTCTACGTTAGTAAGAGACGTTTGCAGATGAAGTGTTATTGAAATATATTTTGATATATGTGGTAATAAAACATTACAAATTTAATTACTTAACGTAATTCATTTGGGTTGAATTTAAAATATAACTAAAGTTACAGCCAACTGGGTCGCGACCAACTATGCTACCTGCCTTTTGTGTGATGACACCACTATGGAACGTCGACGAATACCAAGATAGTTGCAGTAACAAGGCTCCGAACGCCTATGGCAAGCCTTCGAGTACCCTTTACCTACCCAAAGAGGCGATAGATGAGCCCGTAAATAGGTTTTTCACTGTGAAGTCAAAAAAAGGATTTATATTAAGTGAGTACAGTTCAAAAAACAAATCACTTTTTGTTACAAGAAAAGGCTTTGAATAGAGGATTGTGCAGATTCTGAGTCTTTGTCTCCATTTAATTAAGTAAAACAGCTTCTATTATGATTGTGTTTGTCGAGGCGCCTTCTCCGCGCTTTATAGTGCAACTTGGTCAACTTTTGGCCCTCAGTCTAGCTCGAACGTAGTTTTAATGACTATACTTGTAAGGGTATGGCCACTAATTGTATGTAAATGTTTAAATTTTGGCGTAAACTGTTTATTTGGCACTGTTGTAACAATGTGAAGTTTAACGGATTTTGTAAAAGCTTAGCTCTTAAAACGTAACGATATCTACACGTGCTTGTTATTGTATAGATAACAAAGTAATATAAAACAAATAGTATCAAATAAATATCTCAATTTATATCACCGTCGTTTCTTACAAAATATATCCAATAATACGATTGTGAGTACTTCAGTGCGTTATTCGATTCAAGTAGAATAAATAATGGTGCGTTTCAATACATCGTATAAATGGTTCAATAAAACTTGGTTCTCGTGTATCTGCGGTATAGATCAAGACATTGTTACACGAGACGAGTATTCAGTTCTATTTCCAGTGTAACTCGATGGGCGATCGTTTCACCTGCGGGATTCGGACGCTACTGACGATCGCGATCAAATTACATATTTTATGAATCTACGGAGAATTTTATTGGAACTCCTAACAAGACACTCGTCTATCCTTTGTAAGGAATCGAACGAGTCATCCATAAACACGCCGAGTTTTTCACAGTTATTTCTATTATTTAAGGCTCGTGCCGTATTTATTTGGCAAATTGCGGACTATTTCGATGCGGAAAGGCCGATAGGTATCGGGTACTTTTAAGTAATAAAGTATGTTCAAATAATATTATCAAATAATAATAAGCAATCGATATAATAAACATGCAAATTTCGTTGGTCAATTAATATGCATTAGAAGTAAAAATATACTAAAGTAGAGAATTTTGTTAAAAAGGCAACTACAAAATTCATAAGATGTAGTGAGAATTGGGGATGTACTAACAAAGATTATCTAAGGAGTGGTTTATGTAAAACTATATGAGCCTGCTGTTACACCTGCGTTATTTAAGGCGACTGCTCCGCTCCCGTGGCTCTTAGGGTGATGTTATATAGCTTTTAGCCTTCCTCGATAAATGGGCTATCTAACACTGAAAAATTGTTTCAAATCAGACCAGTCATATTTCGGTCCCAATCCCAATGTAATAGGGGGCGAGCCTATTGCCTTCTATCGGGTACATTATTAAGTAAGCGATAATTAACATTTTAATACATACATAACTTCGAAAAGTCAGAGGTGTGTGCCTTGGGTAACTGGGGATTGAACCCGATACGCCGCTAGGCTATATCCGCTTTTAGTAGGAAAATTTTACTAAAGTGGAAAATTGCCTGAAAACGGCAAATACAAAATTGTATACAATGAGTAAATAAACTATAATGACTATAATGTAGTCATTGTATGCAATTTTATAGTTGCCTTGTTAAGGCTCTTCCCCAATGCACACTAGTGTATTTGGAGTGTTTATCTGTATGTATGTATAGACTCACGCCTGTATCCCCGAAGGGGTAGGCAGAGGTGTAATATTATACCCACATTTCGCCATGAATTTTTAGATCCCACGTAATAGGGGGCGAGCCTATTGCCGTTACCGGGCACATCACCAGACTCCGTGCTGCTACTGAGAATTTGGAAAAACCCAGCAACACTATTGCCTGACCCGAATCGAACCCGGGACCTCCGATCAGCAGTCGCATACGCTATCCACTGGACCACGGAGGCAGTGTGTATCTCGCATTCGTAATTGTTTCTACAGGAGTCGTTTATGTAAAATAATGATAAAGTCAAATCTTTTATTCATTTAGATCACAAGTGACACTTATGAACGTCCAATTTAAAACATTATAACTTAAAGCTTCTACAATAATATTTACTGCCACGTTCATTCTAGCGAACATTCTAAATTCAAATAGTCAGTAGAATATAGAAAAAATATAGAAATTGCACTACAACAGCAGTCTTACCCAATAATTTTACTTCAGTTTTACTTATGAAATATTTCTAGAGTAAGAGTAAGATACATAAACAAATGATGTTTCTAAATAATAAAATGCAGATTTTAATTTGAACAGGTTTAATAAATTACACAAGTGTCTGTTCCTACGTTCAAATTTATTTATCGATATCGAGAGTTTATCAACATTCTATTGAAATGAATTCTAAGTAAACCAAATCTAAGGATCTATTGTAAACATTATCGATATTTAATCGATATTTATTCTGAATAAGCGCATCACTAGTCAAGTTAAAATTAGTGACAAACTACGAAGATTCTTCCCTAGATTAAAATCGTAAGTCAAAGGGAAGTAAATATATTGGGTTTAACCGCCATTGAAGCGCAAATTCTATGTATTATCTTTATTCTAAGGCTCGCCCGAATGTTCGTGAGAATGCTCGCTAAAACACACTCATTTGTTTTGTAACATTCGCGAGAATGCTCATTACAGGTGAATGCTCAAGTGTATCAGCGCCATATATTAACGCCTAATGATAATTGTATGCTGAAAAATATTTAAAAATTGATGAATCAATATTGGACACAGGTCAAAAGTTACATTACCATATATGAATAGTATATGTATAGATGTAAAATAATGTCAAGGCATAGGTTTCACACGATACAGAAAAGTAAAGAGAGCGACCTATAGAACCTTCATAAAACCAAGGTTGCTAACCATGGACTGATCTACCCTTCACTTAATGATTATTATTATAGCTTCATCGGATGCCCAATATCTAATAGTGCACGTTTACAAAAGGTTTATATTCGACACTAAATTACCGTATTCATTGATTGATGGTAATTATTATGGACAATTTCGAAACCTGTTATCCAACCCCATAACATTCCGGTATATACGTCGTAACGCCCATGGGAAATTATGTAATGGTCTATTTGTAACCGCCATAGAATGTCTTAGTCTATTACATAAGTACTTTATTATGGCTTATGAGTAATGCGTGTGCCCCTGTCTCCACCTAAGTGCATTTATTTTACCCTATTTGCTGAACCCCTTGGGAAATATGCATCTGCTGAAAAACAAACTGGCCTAGATGTCCATCGTGCGTGCGTATGTGCGTGTGCGTGTATGCTTGCGCGTTCTTCTGCGTGTTTGACTTATCATCATCGTCCTAGCTTTATCCCGGCAGCATCTAGTCTAAACAGATATATCAGAGTATTAGCTGTTCCACAAAGCAAATGCCGTCTGACGTCCGTCCGCAGCCCATAGAAATAGCGATATCCCAGGCTTAAACCAGTGCAAATATATTCAAGGTTTATAGTCATAAACCTTAACGATTAAGAACGATATTCAAAGATCTTCATGACAGCCGTGATGACTTGTAGACTTAATATCACTATCTCTAAAACAGCAGAACCATTCCGTCTTACAAAGGTTAAGTATAAGATCAATAAAGTTGTTTCTATCTACGATCAAGATATATAAATTTATTTTATTTATAGACTTACGCCTGTATCCCCGAAGGGGTAGGCAGAGGTGTCATATACACCCACATTTCGTCATGCTTCTTAAGGTCCCACGTAATAGGGCGCAAGCCTATTGCCGATACCGGGCACATTGCCAGACTCCGAGCTGCTACTGAGAATTCGGAAAAATCAGCACCACTGCTCGACCAGGGAATCGAACCTGTGACCTCCGATCAGCAGACGCTTACTCTATCCACTAGAACACGGAGGCAGGTATATTAATCTGCAAACTATTTCCCGAAATCTGGTCAGTTTCACGAAGTCGGGATTTCAATACGAACGGTGCTATATTAATTAGAGTAAGTATTGTAATTTAGTTTGGGCCGACTTTTATCAATAATTTAGATACCGAATACCGCCGCAAAATGGTTTTCTGAATAACTTATGAAACTCTGAGTTAATACTGAGCTGTGTTGTTGTAACAAATATCCCTAATATAATGAAACAAAATCTAGGATATATCCCTTGACGTTGCGAAAAAGTATAAATTGTAAGACTTACGCTATCGCATTTATATTATACTGAGTAATACGATATTAAGCCGAGATGCCCGTTGGATCGAAGTTGTTTTAAAATGCGTTGACGTAGAATAAACTTTTCTAGTATTTTCTATTATACGGTATAAATTTGCTGCTCGGAGTTTCCTGTAATTATTTTTCCAATGCGCTATGTATTGGAAGTTCGATCATCGCATAGATAAATATAATTGGGTTCTTATAATTTTGTAATATATCGTAAAGGCTTATAGTGATACCATCTTCTTCCTAGCGTTATCCCGGTTGCATCTAAGACTCTCGCCTTAAAGTCCAGGTTCTGCTTAATGGTCTAACCAGATTTTTCAGAATATTTGCTTTTACACAGAGCAACTACCATCTGACCACCGGCACCCAAAGGGAAAGCGATATTTCATAACTTAGACCAGTGACAGTTATATACTTAAATATCTATATACCAAAAGTCAAAGATATTCATGACAGCCGGTGCGCACGACCAAATATGCTGTCCGAGGCGAGGGGCAAGCGATGACTAACTGTTTAAGTATATTGATGCTAGTACGAGTACTACCTACTAGATAAGGAGGTATACATTTTTGCTTTCAGATTTCATAATTGAAAATCTATACGAACTTAGCTTTACTATACGACTTTCATAATTGGAAATCTATATCTTACTTAAATTATACATACGCAGGTTTTTTACGCTACACTTAACAATATTTTTGTCGATTTTATTTATAACTCCTACATGTAAATAAAAAGGATGAAATAAGAGCTTACACGTACGTCTATTAAATATACTGAACATGCGTGTATCGGGAATACGTCAATCGAAAGTCGTGTGATGTATTGCCGCGGGTTTCAGCACACACTCTACGAAATAAGAACTCCCTCATACCGGAGACGTCGTTGACGATTTGTCAAAATACATGTCACGTTTCGCACATACTGTTATTGATTCATCAAAGACAGTATATTCGTCGTATTGTATTTGATAGTTCACTATGCACGTTACGTTATCAAAATATCACAATCCGTGGTTTTTGACGATCGTGATTTTTTAAAGATGATATGCGCCTTGGCACACCTGACGTGGTACGTCCTCCGTCTTGAGATAAAAAGTCTGTTGGGACTATAAACCCAACAGTGATCTACGGCCGCCTGATGAAGATAATAATGCAACGTGCTTTAAGGACGTCGTCGGGCGTCAATAAATGCGGGTATGAATAAGCCCTAAAAATGGGCAATTCTCACGTAAAGCGGCGGGAGCTTTGGTCTTGTGTAACGCTGAAGGTGAATGTGCGATAAATAAAAATTTCAATTAAGTATTTGTGTAAAGGATTATCGTGAACTTACTTTCTTAATATTTAAAAAGAGAAGTATTTTTGTGTTACTGGGTTTTTCAGAATTCTCAGTAGTAGCACGGAGTCTGGTGATATGCCCGGTAACGGCAATAGGCTCGCCCCCTATTACGAGGGACCTAAAAATTCATGGCGCAATGTGGGTGTAATATTAATTTGCGTGAGTCTATAAAAAAATAAAAAAAATGTTTTTCTTTATGTATGTGTGTGTGGGAGAGTGGTCCAACTGTATGTCGTATTTTATCGACAGCCTGAAAGTCCCCGTCATGACCTAACAATTCTTGTTCTCATATAAAACCGAGACTCACGTGGACGGGACATGGACAAGCGGTCACCCATCCTAGTGGTGATGCCTGACTGCACGGTTGGCGTAGTGGTTTAAGCGGCCACCTCGCCGCTTGAGACTGCCCGAGTGTTGTGGGTTCGATTCCCACACGAGACAACGATTCATAAATTGTTATTTCGCGTCAAGGTATTCATTGTGTCCGTTCGTTGTATGTTTGTAAAGTCCCCCGCGACACAGGATTTAGTCCTAATGCGGGAGTAAAAAAATACCTTACTTAACTTTGCCGATCTGTTAAAAATGACACGTCAAATCCCTATAAGAGTGTGTTGTTAGTAAAGAAGTTAAATGTACATTATGTAATTATGTGTCCCATATTCTCTCATAAATGTCAATGTCTGTCACAAATCAAAGAAATAGGTGGTGCTGTTGTCGAGATATTGATATTAAACTCTATTGAAGCCACGGGGAACAACTACTTAATAAATAAAGTATATCCTGGTCTCACATGAGTTTTATTTCACGGTTCGTTTTATTTTCGCTACATTATAATGATCGTTTTTAACTTATATTCAAATAAATATTGTGTTAATGTGGTAGAATATTATTATAAAAAAAATAACGAGTAGTTATTCAAATTATTTTAATACATAATGAAATTGTATTACATGATAATGTTTTGGCAGCTCTTAATTATCTAGGGATTACAGTAAATACCTATAATATAACGGCAATTTAAAGCGATGCTGTGCTTGTAATCCACTTTGCTTGTATGGGATTGTTTCATAATTATGGTGCATTTTAATGACTTACATATACATATATTTTGTACTAGTAGGTATTCGTAATAGGAGCTATTTCTTATGTTGTAAAATATTTAATACTTTTATCATTGGTAGAGAACGTTTGTCTGACATCAAGCAAGGTGAGATATAGTGCGTTTTTAATTTTAAGTAATTGTTTTCACTTCTATAGTTAACTTTTTTACCGTACCCAAGGTATACGTGTAAGCCAAACGTGTAAATTCAATGTAGTCTCTGCTTAACATTTTCCTGATTAACATATAACGACTTGGCGAAGACTTTTAAATCAACGTTTTATCAAATGCTACACACAGTTTGTTTTGTACTGTGAATTGTACATACTAGGGTCAAGAGTTCGGATCAAATTTTGGCCGTAGTATACGATTTCAGTCAATTGTGTACCTTAATAACAAGTGCTACGAGCAACGACTAACCTTAAGGGGAAAATCGACTTCTGCGAATTCCTCTGTAAGGACTTATGTCCACACTTCCAAAATATCAAGGTGCATTCGCCATGAAAATCTATGCTCCACGTAAGTGTATTCGTACTATTAATGCCTCATTTACACGGTTAACTCACGTTGTGACAACGGCGTTATGTCTTTGGTTATAACCCTGTCAAAGGTTGTTATATTATGGTCTTTGAAAATTGGTTTTCAAACCTATATCTAGTAGCAATTTATCTATATTGCAACGGACGGACAGCCAGATTAACGCCGAGCAGCCGGACCATAAATGGATGGACACAAGGAAAGTAAAGGGTTATTTTTTATACTCTTTTAATTTTAGGGACTTTTATAACGCACAGTGCATGCCAGTCCCATCGTAACCTAAATAATATAAAAACCAAATGATTTCAATGTATCAGGACCATAAAATCGAATAACTTTCTTGCATCATCTGAACTTGGTTTAGCTAGTAATCGGTGGAATACCTATGTCGTTCTTGTTCAACTTTAGAGCCCTAAACAACCTGCTCCTATCAGCCTCATATCGGACACATTCCATCAACAAGTGATGTATGTCCTCTATAACTCCACACACCTCACATTTGGGAGAAGTATACATTTTCATCAAGGCGAATTTGTCAGATGGAATGTGTCCAGATCTAAGTCTGTGAGCTGTAACAACAACCACGGGGAGACTGACATTGTATGGTTTTATACCAGATTCCTTTTTCTACTGACATTTTGTCAAAGTGTTCCTTCCAATGATCATAACATACATTTTTGAATTTAGGCAATATTTTCGAGCAATCAAGCTTAAATTAGTTTCTTTTCCGTGTTTGGCTGCGTATTTCGCAAACATGTGAGCCTTCTCGTTACCCCGTATTCCAATATGCGATGGGACCCATTTAAAGGGTTTTCTAGTAATTACAACACCATAAAAATTAGTCTGTCCCTTGCTTTCGTAGGCTACAGCAGCGTTTAAACTAATTCACGAAGAATCTTGTCTATTAATTCGTCAGTAATCGATACACTTTTTGGTGAATTTGAGTTACAATCATATCCACAGTAAACAAAAAAAAACTTTTTATGCGCTCATCCTTGTATCAGAATTCATTCGTGTTACGATTTTAGCCAGTAGTAAAAAATTGTAAGTTGACGTCCAATGAAGATGATAAAAAGGTATAATATTTAGTTACACGCTAGTATGTTTGCCAATCATTTATAATATTAAATTTTTGAGCCATTGTATCACAGACTTACAATTTTTTTTTGCAAAGTGTAAAATACCGTGCAAATTTGCATTGTAAGTCTGAGATGCAATGTCACATTATAATCTTTACCCCGTGTAATATGATTGTATCTCACAAAACTAATAAACTACGTAAGTTACTAACACACTAATCATATGTAAATGTACAGTATCCCCTCAAATTTTTAGTTTTCAAGTTTCAAGGCACTAGGACTTAACAGAATTGATTGAGAATTTTTTTAATCTTTGTCTCGCTCTCCTGTAAAGTTACAAAATATGAGTTACGATCTTTTTCATTGTGGATGTCGACTTAAAGTTGTGATTAATTTATGTGAGCATTCTGAGTTCAAGGCTCTCAATGTCCGCTATGGTGGACCGCCTCGTTTGATAACAAGTTTAGCGAGAAATTGTGTCAGACCGAAGTAACCGAACTTCATAACCGATACAGAAAGATCATTGCGAACTTTGGTGGCGTGTATGAAAGTTATTAGCTTTGATCTGCTGCGCGCATTCCGCCTTGTTTAAGGCTTTGATCATTTTAGAAGTGGTTCTATTATAGGCGAAAGCTCGCGTAAAGGAATGGGCGTCCGTGACTTATATTCGTGTAAAGGCATTGACATATTTAGTACATATACAGGGTAATTTTTTATGTAGTTTGGATATTTTTTTCTGTGGTTCTATATCAATAATAGAACACATTGCCATAAATAACTTATAACTTTTTTATCCCACCAAATCCGAGTAAAATATCCGAGAAACAAGGAAATCATAGACAACGTTATTCGTTGCAATAATACTATCAAATACGACGCGCGCGATGCGACAGGGGTACGGGACGCGGGATGCAGGACGCGGGGTGAGGGGCGTGGTAAAGGACAACAATCCACGAGCCGGCCACGCGCCAGTCAACCACTGAGTACTTTTGCAGTCAACTCAGGCGCATCGAGAAAGTAGCACGTGTCGCAATTTCGCGCAAGCGTCGACGCACTCGCCGGTCGTAAGTCGTTAGAATGACGTCCCAACGATTTTCAAATCCCGAGTGCTACGAAATGGTACTAGTTTATTTACTCAGTGGTGAAAGCCTTCGTGCAGCTACAACAATGTACGAACAAGAAAGTGTACCTCGTATGCGAGCTCAAGGAGTAAACAATCCAGTAGTTCCAAGTGAACGGACTATTTTAGCGGCTAACCAAAGGCTTTTGGATCATGGCCAGTTCACAACCCCTAGCCATGCACTAGGGTATGGCAGACCTCGCCTGGCTACTGACGTCGATGACTTGATCTTCGAATTCTTCGAAAGGGATCCACGAGCCAGCAGTGTGGAGACTGTTAAACGCAGCCGGTCTTCATCCGTACCACTACCAGCCGGTACAACATCTTCGTCGTACCACGACGAGTATTGTGTGAATGGCTTATTAATCATCCCAAAGCGAACATCCTATGGACTGATGAAGCACGGTAGGTACGTGAATAACAATAATTTTGAAACTAGAACACAGTATCTGATCGGTGTAGGTACAAGTCTTTCAACCTTTAGGTAGCGCTCCCGCGCGCTTTATTGTGTTGCGTCGAGCTCACAGCTGATAAGCCATCGGATGACCATGAACATCTGTTTCAAGTAGATATTCTTTAATAAGCGATAACTTTGTTATTTTTTGGTAAAACAAAAAAATAAAAAATACGTGTTTATTAATTTTCGTAAATGAATAACATACGAAAATATCCGAACTACATAAAAAAATACCCTGTATATCGATATGTAAAGGTTACTCCGACTAGAGGTTCTGAAGTTTACATAAATGCGTATTTCCTGGATACTTAATCACAATACATATATGTATAATATAAAAAAAAAACATTTTCTCATTATATTCATAATATAATGAGAAAATGTTTTTTAGCATGAACAGCTTTTGATTGGTTTGACTTTTTTTAGAGTGCCATACCATTAACGGCAAATCTGACTTTTGAAATAAGATAACATGAAAATATATTTTTACCCATTTGCATGTAATCCCATAGAGTATAGAGTAAATATCGTAATGTTGTAAATATTATTACTTATTCACATGAATTAATATTTATTTGCATAAGACACAGAAAAGGAGACTGAGAAGAAAAATGGTTCTTCAAAAAAAATATTCCCGAAACGATTATCGAAATATGTTTGTACGTTCTGCCATACGCTGACGTAGAAAACGATGGATAAAGTTGCAGTATATTTTTTATTTTATTGAAAAAACAACTCCCGCACTAGAACTAAACCATGTTTTGCGGAGGATTCTAACAAGCCTTAATCAACGGACATAGAGAAGACCAAGATCCAAAACATATCAGATCACACCAAGTGTCTAGTGCTGCTTAAATGACTACGCCTTCCGAGTAGTCAAATGATAATCTTTATATTTAGTCTGTTTGAACCGAATTCCGTTCATATGAAAGTAGAACATGTCTCATGGAGCTGTGCAAAACCGATGCTACCTCCCAAACTTGATTTCAAGGGAAAACTAATTAAAACTTTTTATTTCCATTACACAAATGCTTAGGGCGACGTCAAATGGATGTCTGGTGAATACATCTTTGGAAAATCACTTTTACAAAAGTTTTCCGATTTACTAAGTATCAAATTGTAATAAAATTAATATTACATACATACATACATAGTCTCACGCCTATAACCCCGATGAGGTAGGCAGAGGTGAATTTCTACACCCACTTTTCGTCAGATATATTTACGGTAGCTAATCAGCCGAAAGATGGCGAATAAAGTATCAAAGTGTCGACCCAAACGACCTGCCGGGATATATAATTGGTTGGAAAAGGTTAGTTGAATATGTAAATGTTCCTGTAATTTTAGCAACCTTACTTTTCCGTCTCAACCCAACTTATTCTTAGAGTAGCATTGTGACGTACAATTAACGCTTATAGCTTGGTATGATGAAATATTTCAACCAAATGTACAAAGTTGTAGGATAAAATTGAAACATAAGTTTTTTTATAGGCATGTGCGGACACCAATGACAACCCAGAAACGATTCGTTTCTACATATTATTTGCCGTGTGTGTCGAGTGCGTATCATTAAATATGTAATTAAAACCCATTACGAGCTTTCAATTCTTTTTCTTTTCAGCTAGTTCTTCCGAAATATTAATTAAAATGAACGAGTAACATAATTATTTTAAATTTCGTGATCATTTACCCTTTACTTGCATTTTTATCGAAATCACGTACGTGCACCCGTGATAGTGACACTTTTAACAGTGTCGACAGAAATATCATAATCCCAACATCGAGACTACTTTTACGTGGTATATAAACCCGAATAATAATCGCCGGATAAGAACCCGATATATTTAAATTGTAACGCAGTAGGTAAAGACAAATAACTCAAACCCATTTTCGTGGGTGATTCAATTAATTTTAATACAAATTCATCGTACGTGTTACTACAGAACCTAACACTATCTGAAGCTCGACTCACATTAGACAATAATGCTTCAAATTAAACAGAGAGTACAATTCTTTACTCATCCAACCTAAACTTAATTTTTCTCTGAACAATATGTTACGATCTACAACACAATATACCTAATCAAAAGTTACTGTTTACAGCCAAACATGGAGTTCCTTTATTTGGCAACGAAATTGTAAAAAATAAATTAGCCTTATTTTGCACTGCCTTTTTTGGTATTTGTTGCCAAACTTTCAAACTAATAATTATATTCTAACTACTGTAATGGACTCATTAAAGACTGACTTAATTTGTCTAAATAGTAATTAGAAAATTATCAACGAAAGATTGCAGCATCTGTTCCATCAAGTATTTCTTTTTAAATAATCTTGAATCCCTGCCTTCGTCTATATCAACTTTTAAACAATACACCTTCAAAGGACTATGGGCAAAAATGTATGGGCTCCGTCCCCATATACCAATACACATGGAAATGATGCCAATGTGTACCTTAAGTATCCACTACTTGATTAAAATCCTTTTTTTACTTAAATCCGTGGGATACATACATTAAAAACAATTTATTATTATTAATTAACCTATATTTTCATTTTACACTTGTAAGTTATTTTGACATTATGGTTATATTACAGTACAAAACATGATTTATTAACTATACAAAAGAGATGCTTGCTGGGTATTCTATGGTGAACACATGTGCGAGAATTTGCCATAAGGCTTATTGAAGTTGAAAGTCTATTTTGGTGTTATTTGTGGCGTAGTATCTGTTTGTGTTGTTTTAGTTGTGCCGTGTCTGTATTTGTTTGTGTGATTTACTGGTAAGTTCCTTTGATTTTTATTAATCCTAGGCCTTATGCCGGACGACCATGGAGATAGATGATCTGCCTCCTGGGCGCCCGCCAGACCCATGTACTTCACGCGACTCTCAGAATATTACGACGGTCGGCACTTCCCAAGACGTTTTTGCGTATTCGCCGGGCTTAACAACTTCTCTCTCCAATTTCGAAGCCGCTGAGAATGCTCTGCGACGTAAACATATGTCACAGGGTGATGTGGGTGGTCCGCCTCCCCCCAAAAAACATAATGCTGATTCGCAACCCCAAGTCTACAGCCGCTCTAGATATTCCGCTATGGATGTAGCTCCCTGTCTGGTCCACGTTTCAGTCAAATCCGAAGATCCTGCTTCTGCCACCTCAATTCATCCAATTAACTTTGGACGTCTAATGCTCAAACTCAACATTAAGCATGTTCTAGCTGATGGCATTAAGAAGGTTGGCAGAAACAGAATCTCTGTGGAATTTAAGTCTCCTGAGGACGCGAATGCATTTATAGGCATATTCTCTATCCATTCCAACTTACAACATTACAAGAATGGGTGTAGTTAAAGGCATTCCCTCAGAGTGGTGTGATAAGGACATCTTCGAAAATGTAAAAACTCCTACAGGATGTGGCCGCATAATAAAAATTAGAAGGTTAAATAGAAAGGTTGTTAATGACGGTATATCGGAATGGAAGCCTACTTCGTCAGTAGTGTTGACGTTTGATGGCCAAGTTCTCCCCAAGAGGGTATTTTGCTGTTACAACGCCCTCCCCGTTGAATTATATCATTTCCCAACTATTCAGTGTTTCGCATGCTGTAAATACGGACATACAAAACTACAGTGCCGGTCCAAACCACGTTGCTACCGCTGCGGTGGTGAACACCTTGGAGAGGGGTGCTCTGCAGAAGAGCCAGTGTGTTTTTATTGTTCAGGCCTTCATTGTGCAAATAGCAAACAGTGCCCAGAATTCTTGAGACAAAAGAACATCAAAATCACCACGGCAGAACAATCCATATCATATCAGGAAGCCTCCAAAAACTTCCAAGCAGTTTCAAATCTTATGCTGATGTCTCCACCTTTTCTCCGCCCACTTATTACTCTGCTTCTACCCCTTCTATCTCGAAATCCAACCCCCATGTATCTCCTACCACTTCTTATCGTAAAACTGTTTTTTTAAATCCCAAAACTCATGCTCCTCTCTCTCCTGGGTATGACAAGAGAGCCCATCAAGACCTTATACACAATTATTCGTTCTCCCCTTCCTCTAATGGTTGTGGTCTCATAAATCAGCACTCTCCTGCTACTCAGGATGATTCCTCAAAGGAATTGGAATCACTGATTAATATAATTTGTTTTCTCCTATCTAAAGTCACCTTACCTGACTACGTTGCCCATGATTTAGTAAATCTCATTCTTTCTCGCCACCATGAACCTCAAGTGTCTACAATGGAACGCCAGGAGCGCTCTGCCGAAAAAACATGATATTATATCATTATTAAATATATATAAACCTGCTGTTTTTGCTCTATCAGAGACTTGGCTTTTGCCTCGCCTCAATTTCAGTTTCACAGGGTATAGTACGCACCGTGATGACCGTTCTGACGGTTATGGTGGTGCAGCTATCCTTATCAACAATGTCTTTCCTTCCTCATCCCTACAACTCCCTAGTCATGGAGATGAGATTGATGCAGTAGGTGTTAACATCTGTGGCATTAATTTTATTTCTATATACATTCCTTCCCCTAATTCCCTGTGTCTTCAATTTATTAATAATGTTTGTGCTGTTTTCAGCCCAATCATCGTTTTAGGTGATTTTAACTGTCACCATGTTTTGTGGGGATCTGATCACTGTGATAGCCCCGGAAATGACCTAGTTGACCTATTGGACTGTACAGGGTTATGTATTGTTAATGATGGTTCGACCACCCGGCTCCCCAGACCAGGTCAGGGTGGGAGTTGTGTTGATCTGACACTCTGCTCAGCTAATTTAACTGGCCTATTGGATTGGAACCGGTTAAACTTGACATATGGAAGTGATAACTATCCTATTTGCACAACCATTATTAACAAATACATGCCCGTTAGAGATAAAACACCACTGTTAACCTTAAGGTAGGGCCTGAAGGTACAGAGTCGCGGATGCAAAGTGGAGCCTATACCGATCTTCCTTAGCGAAAAAAGTCTCGTCCATTCCTCTGAAAAACTCTGCATCTGGCAAAATCTCTTCTCCTCCATGGTGGGACAAGGAATGTACTGAAATAATTAAAGAACGTAAAGCAGCTGAACTCAATTACATTCATAATATGTCCATTGATAACTTGTTGACATATAAAAGGTTAGTTGCAAAATCCAGGCGTTTATTGAGGAAGAAAAAATATGAAGGATGGAAAAAGTTTTGTCACTCTCTCTCCCCTTCTTCCCCATCACACCTGGTATGGCAAAATTTAAAAATTTTCGCCGTGGTTGCTCTTCTTCAACTGCTTCTCCTATCACCAGGGATCTTGCTGAATCATTCTTAAATAAATTAGCTCCTTCTTTTGTCCCTTTCATTGGCGAATGTCCTCTTGCCTTAGACGAGGAGATCATTTCCAATGATCCATTAGACAACCCTTTCTCTTTAGAAGAACTAGATTCGGTCCTCCATCGTGTCCAAGACTCGGCTCCTGGGATAGATGGCTTCCCATATTCATTTTTCAAAATGTCAGGCCTCCAGAGTCGCAGATATCTTTTAGATTTGTTTAATTGTTGTTTCTCACGAGGTTACATTCCTGATGATTGGAAAACTCAACTAATTATTCCTTTATTAAAACCCGGAAAATCACCAAATAAGGTTGATAATTATCGTCCTATTGCCCTCTCCCCTGTTCTTTGTAAAATTCTGGAACACCTTATAAAAAATAGATTAGAGTGGTTTGTTGAAAGTAGGGGTCTTTTAGCAAAATCCCAGTTCGGTTTCCGGAAGGGTTTTAGTACCATGGACAGCATCGCGACTTTTGTTACTGATACCCGTATTGCGTTTAGCCATAATAAGTCTGTTGTAGCGGTTTTCCTGGATATCTCTTCAGCTTATGACAGTGTTAATCTTACAGTGCTCAGAAGTAAGTTACGCCAGCTGAGTATACCTGCTAAGGTACTTCACTGTATTTGCAATCTTCTATCTAGTCGCATCGTTAACCTCTTCATCCCAGGGGAAAAGTTTAACTCCAGAACCGTTTGGTGCGGGCTCCCGCAGGGATCTGTTTTAAGCCCCTAACTTTATAGTATTTATACATCTGATCTTCACGAATCACTGAATGCCAACTGTCAGATCCTATGATATGCTGATGATCTATGTTTATATGTGACAGATCCATCGATATTGACCGCAAAAATATCTATGCAAGTCTCCCTAGAGTCTTTAAATTCCTGGCTTTGTTCCCATGGTCTTCAACTGTCGGCCCCCAAAAGTACAGCTGTTGTCTTTTCAAGGAAGAGAAGTATCCCAGATACTCAGTTGGATATTGAAGGGTCTCCTATAAATAAAGTTGAGCCTGTTAAATTTCTTGGTGTCGTGCTAGATTCAAAGCTAACGGGTGTCCCTCATATTAACTATGTACTTGGCAAATGTGAAAAGAATCTCAACATCTTACGAGCTCTAGCTGGTGTTTGGTGGGGTGCTCATCCGTTTACACTGAAACTTATACACAATGCCGTAATAAGAAGTATAATTGATTATGGTACATTTCTTTTGGAGCCTTGTAGCAAAGTTATGTTAGGGAAATTGGATACCGTGCAATCTAAATCTCTCCGAATAGTCTTGGGTTGTATGAAATCTACCCCGATCAATGTTCTACAGGTGGAGAGTGGGGATCCTCCTCTTTCCCTTCGTAGGCAATATCTAGCTGACAGATTTGTATGTAAGTCATTTTTCCTTAAAAACCATACAATTCTCAAGAAACTTCGACAGCTGGATTGTTTATGCCGTCAAGAGGGTTATTGGAGCCACAAGGATTCCCCTCGGTTGATAAACTCAATCAGGAAAATCCGAGCCCTAGAGGAAAATGTCCCTGTGCACCAGTGTTCCAAATTCCCCTTATATGATTCTCCTTATGAAGTCTTAAATTTTAGACCTAATTATATCCCATATCTTGGCATAAATAAAGAATCGGTTCAGGCTAATAAAGAGTTTACTTCTATTGTGGAGGAAAGATGGGGTGAATTTCATAAATTTTTCACAGATGCTTATAAGCTGGATCCACATAGCAAATCTGGGATCTCAGTATACTATTTGAACGCTCAAATAATTTTACAGCTTCAGTGCCCTCCACAGGCATCTGTTTTCACTGGGAAATGCATTGGCATTCTCGAGGCTTCCTTGTTTATCCTTTCTCACTCAACTATTACAAAAGCAGTTATTTTTTCTGATTCCAGTAGTGCCCTAGATGCTATAGTCAAAACTCTTTTAGGAGCGACATCCGTTGCCCCATTATCTTGGAAATTAAAAAATGTTTGTATTCATGCTGTATGAAAGGTATTGAAGGCAATCTTGTCTGGATTCCTAGCCACATGGGTATCCGGGGTAATGAGTGTGCGGATGTTGCTGCTAAAGATGCTGTAACTAGTGACATCGCAGATCAGAAATATTACTACATTTTGACAAATGATTTGTTACATATATCTAGAGAAGACTTATATAATTCCTGGCAGTCAGCCTGGACCAAATCCAGTAGGACCAAGGGGTTGTTGTATGCATCAATCCAACCGATCATACCTGTTAAACCCTGGTTTTACAAGTTTAAAAAAGTCTCTAAAACTGTAATATCTGTTATATGGATTTTGTTCACTCCAGTCTTTCTCCATAAAATAAGAGTACGTGACAGCTCCCTTTGTGAATGTGGTCTAGACGATGGTACCCTAGATCACATTTTCCTCAAGTATCAGTTAAATGAAGCCTTTTCTTTAGACCAAATTGTTTCTAAATTAAAAATTCAACGTCCGGTTAATTTTCGCCACCTCCTGTCATATTTCCCAAATCCCTTTATAATTAACGCTTTTATTAAATTTATATTCACTAACATGATTAAGCTGTAATTTTGCAATATTCAGTATACATTATTATCTATATTATTGTGTGTCATAGTTCCTATTTTTTATTATTTATAAACTAACACTTGTATTTGTCCATTGTTTCAGGTCGTAAATAGGGCCTCAATAGATCAATGACAGTACCTAATTAAAATTGTTTTTAGCTAACTATTAACACATGTGTAATCATTACCCGACATCGGCAGGAATTGCTGAAAGTTTCGGCAGATTGCCAAAAAAAAAACTATACAAAATAAAAAAGAAGGTATTTTTAAACATTTAAATGATAATGAATGAATAATAGGAAAATAACGAATATAAATGAATCATCATCACCCTAGTGTTATCCCGGTTGCATCCAAGACTTACACGCCTTAGAGCCTGCGGTCCCCTTACTGTTCTAACCAGATATTACAGAAAAGCAACTTTTCCACAGAACGACTGCCGCCTGACCCCCGCATCCCAAAGGGATAGTGATATTCCATGGTTAAGACCAGTATCAGTTTATTTGAGGGTACTGACTCCACGTAACGACTGTCAAACATCTTCATGACAACCGGGAACAACGGTTTAACGTGCTCTCCAAGGCACGGGCCAAGCAATAATTAACAATTTAAGACGCACTTAACTTAGAAAAGTCATTGGTCACCAATGGATTCGAACCCGATTCCCTCTTCTTGGCAATCCGTTGGTATCTCCTCTAGGCTATCGCTGCCCTTATATAATAATCACTACATAGCATAAAACAACGTCTGTCTTCTGTCTGTCTGTCCCTATGTATGCTTAAATCTTAAAACTACGCAACGGATTTTGATGCGTTTTTTTTTAATAGAATGATTCAAGAGGAAGGTTTATATGTATAATTGATGCGGGCGAGGCCGAATGAATCATTTAAATTCATTTTCTTCTAATTATTCATTCATATAATGCTCGTAGTAGGCAAATAACAATAGTGAGTGTTAATATTACTGGTCTATGTTCACTGTGCACTAATGAATACATAAATGAGTAGGTGTTTTACAAATAATCGTCAAAAATACGTACTTATACGAATATTTGTTTAACCGTTACTTACTATGATAACCCCATGCTTTTGGGCAACGTCCCCATAGTAGAATTAGAATTAGAATTCGTTTATTTGCCAGAATGTAGTACATACAATAGATGTTAGTAATTATATTAATGGTTCTGTACATTCTACCATAACAATGGTGTGCAAAAGGCTCTTATTATATAATTTTAGATTAAACAATTTATTAGTATATAAGTAACATAATTTATTATAGATTGAACACTAAACAAATACAAAATTGCCGATATTGGAGTTGCTAATATAGAAAACAGAAATTATTGATTAAATTGTGTCAACGATGAACATCATAAACTATAATAATAACAATAAGGCTTTATTTCATTCCATATAGGCCTGTTTCCATTACGATATGTGCTGATTAATAAAATGGATAATTAAAATTAAATTAAATTAATTTAACATTTAATCAAAAATTAAACCAAATTAAAATTAAATTAAATTCAAACTAAATTATAATTAAATTAAAATCAAACTAAACTTAAACTATAATACGTCACAATAATATTATATTAAACTGTATATTCTTATTTGAATGTCATATATTCGTTGAGGTCATAAAAACATTTATCCAGAAGCCATTTCGTGGGTCTAGTCTTAAATATTGTCAAGGGAAGCTCTTTGAATACATTTTGTAATTTGTTATAAATTTTGATAGCATTTACATATGAATTCCTTTTAAAAATTTCTAGATTACAGTGGGCTTGGTACAATTTATGCTTATTTCTAGGGATTACATTTCTTTTTGACACTTGTGATTGAAGTTCATAGTATTCCGAATGTTGTTTAATAAATATGCAAACTTCTTTAATATACATACAAGCTAGTGGTAAAATACGTAATTTTTTAAATATGGGTTTACAGCTATCCATAAACCATGCCCCGATAATAGCTCTTACGCATTTTTTGTACACGGAATACTTTTTCAAATTCGACCGAATTGCCCCACAACAAGAGACCATACGCAAGAACAGATGAGACATACCCATGATATGCACTAAGTGCTGCTTCTGTTGATACTGTAGTCCGAAGCTTTTTTATAGCATATACAAATGAATTAAGCTTGTCACAGATGTTCTCAATATGTGCCTTCCAACTACAATTTCTATCTAGCATAATACCTAGGAACTAAGCTGTATCAGCTTCTTCTATGTTTGTATTATTATAAACTACATTTAAATCTATTCGACTACGTTTGTATGTTTGAAATTGAACTAGTTTAGTTTTTTCTAAGTTGATCTTTAGATTATTAATATTAAGCCAGTCAATAACACTTTTGAGTGCATCGTTTATTTCTTGCTCATAAGTATTTATATTTTCACATTTCACGACTAGTATTGTATCATCTGCAAATAGCACAGTTTTATGATGGGTGACATTAGGCAAATCATTGATATACATCAGGAACAAAAACGGTCCCAAAACACTTCCTTGCGGAACACCAAACTTATAATTCTTAAATTTAGACTTATAGTGCATCTTGTTATTGTTGTGGATTTTTGTTATTTCGACGCATTGACTTCTGTCTGAAAGGTAACTCCTAAGCCAGTCATAAGCATTCCCTCTTATGCCGTATCTGTTTAATTTATGTAGAAGTATCTCATGATGAACGAAATCAAAAGCCTTAGTAGTAAAAAAATATTATCTTGCCAAGATGTGTCAATTGAGCTACATTTCGTTTTTGTTGATGGGTGGGGACGAATCCGCCCATCGTCCTTTATCAAAATATTTAAAATAAAGGAAGAAACAAATAATATTACTCTCTCACAATGACGAAATAATTACAAGTTATTTGTTAGCAACCATTGAGTTGTTAATAATCAAGCTATACAATTTTGTCCAAAGCTAATTCTCTATAATTAAATATTAACTACCTTTACAGTAAAATCTTTAAACCCTCGTTGACCAGTCGTACCCGGATAATAACATAAAAAGGAATGGACATTGGACTGTTTGTTTACAAATATACTTCATGAGTTTCAATGGGCTATAAGGAATTGGATATTCCTACGTATATTTTCGACAATGGTCAAGTGTATGCGTGGTTTTATTGATTGATGCTTGAGGCTTGTGCTGTTTTGTTGCGATTTTATTGTATATGTGTATCTAAATGTACTGATTGGTCGAGTGTTATGGATTTAATCTATGCACTAGTAGTTCTGAGCCTGAGGGTCTTTGTGCCCGTAAATATACCACGGTCAACTGTTATATTTCAAAAACAATCTATTTCCCAGTTAGGTTTATTAAACTGTTTCGATTGAACTACAAATGTATTCTTAAGTGTGTTTCATATAACTACTATCTAACATATTTTAAATCCTATTTAAAAAAGTCTACTGTTAATATTTTACAAAATTCGATCATTATCGTTACCGTCCGTTACCTCCAATTTCCGAGCAGATCAGCGCACCTAATAAGCTTAGCATAAAACCGTCGGGCGCCGCGACATTCTCGCATCACTATCACCACAATATATCTATAGCGCACATCTACGATACGTTAGCGTAGATATAAGGGCTATTACCCAACGCGGTAACCCGGAAAACCGAAATTACGTAACCGTACATTGAATTTTCCTATAATCGGTCGAGGTCTCCCTACGAAAAGATGTGTTGATACACATGGTACACACATGAAAGTTAAAGCGATGCTAACTTTAATTCTGAGGTAATTGTGGAGAAACTATTTGAAATACTGCCTACTGGTTACGGTATACCTATATATATTGTAAGCACATTCAATTTTATGAAAGGTAAATGAGATGTCGTTTGTTATGCTGGATAAAATGACAGCCATTGATATTATGGTTATTTCTTAGTATTTTATAACAACTTCCTTTTTCTTGCATTGTTACTGAAAACCTAAATGATTGAATGCAATAGCCTAATTCACTAACATATTTATATGAAACACTATCTGAAACTGATATCGCAATACATTACGCCTTCTTAATTAATTAGTTTTTTTTATTACTTTCAATATTTATTACATACTTGTTATGGAAGAGTGTGGTCTTCTGATACAAGTATCTTGATACTTAAAAGAAGGCCTCCGAAACGTTTTTTGTAAGAATTGTTGATGGAATAGAATAGAATAGAATAGAATAGAATACTTTTATTTGTAAACATAGGTAGTAAGAGATGGTACATTTATATAAGGTTTCGCTATGTTTTGCCATGTGGCGTACAAATATTTTGTCTTATAACAACTCTAAAAACATGCCTTGTACTCTTTCTTACAATACAATTAGGTAACATCAATTAGGTATTAGGTTAAGTATCATAGTTTAATATTCAGAATTAATACTGATTAGGCTAATTTGACAATTCAATGATACCTACCTGTTAATGTCAACCCTTGTTAAAACATATTATGATAAAATTAAAGATAATAATAAAATAAGGAAATGTCAATTAACTCTTCAGCATCATAATAAAATAAAGATATGTCAAAATATTAATGTCAGAACAAATATTGCCACCTGAGAAAGCATAGATTATCACAATGTTGCAATTTCAAAAATAAAATTGAGTCAAAAGACATGCCGATCTGAGTAATTATGTCAAATTTGATAATTACAATTTCAATAAACTAATATAATTTGTAAATAGTAATATAATTTATTCATAAATTAAATAGTAATAAAATTATATAAAATTATATCCCAATTTAAATAATAATGTCAATAATTTCATCTAATTCAAAAAAATAGAAAAAAATACAGACAGAATAGTATTTCTAGTAAAGTTAATCGGATATATCAGAAAGGTAATGATTTAAGATTTATCATTTAAGTAATCAGTAACCGTATAATAGCATTTCATAAGTAGGTATGCCTTTAAGAGTTTTTTAAATTTGTTAATATTCTCAATGTCTAATATGTGTTTTGATAGGTGGTTATAAATTTTGGGTGCCATGCCTGTAATGTTTTTATTGAAAATGTCCTTTTTGTGAGATTTCATGCAGACTTTATTTTTATGGCGTTCACTTTTTAAGTGGGTGTATAGATGTAGGTTTTCTTTTACATAGTTACAGATCTCGTAAAGGTAAATACATGGGAGGGTAAGTAGCTGAAGTTTTTGAAAATATGGTTTGCAGCTTTCAGTGCTTGGTATACCACATATTGCCCTGATGCATTTCTTCTGCGCTTTGAATGCTGCCTCTCTATCCGGGCAGTTCCCCCAAAAGATAATTCCGTAACGTAGGGTTGACGAAACTTGTCCGTGATATGCCGTTATCAGTGTACTTTGGGTTGTTACTTTTCTAAGATTATAGAGAGCGTAAGAACATTGACAGAGTTTTTTGCATATATTTTCTATGTGTACTTTCCAATTCATATTTTTATCAATCCAGACGCCTAAAAATTTTGTGCTATGAGTTTCCTGGATGGGTTTGTTGTTATATCTAATATCTAGCTTTTTGTTGTTTGTTTTTTGCTCAAAAGAAATGAAGTTGGTTTTATCTAGATTTATTCTTAGATTGTTCGCTATTAGCCAGGTTATTATGTCCTTTAAATTGTCATTTATTTCTTTTTCAAGTGTCTCAATATGTTTGCATTTAAATAATATTGTAATGTCGTCAGCGAATAGGATCATGGGATTTTCAATAATTTTGGGCATGTCATTAATATATATATTAAATAATAATGGAGCAAGTACGCTGCCCTGTGGTACTCCATATACACAATTTTTCTGGCTGGAAGTATATATTTGTTCAGTTTTTGTGCGAGAGCAGATTCTATTGATGCAGGTATATTGTTTACGATTGGTAAGATATGATTGAACAAGTTTTAGTGCGTTGCCTCTAATTCCGTATCTTTCCAGTTTGTTTAAAAGTATTTCATGACTGACATGGTCGAAAGCCTTCGACATGTCCATGAATAACGCTACGACAGGAGTTCTGTTATCCATGTTACTTAGTACATGGTCAACAAGAGGGTAAATAGCGGAATTAATATTTTTATTTTTTCTAAATCCGTGTTGTTCCTTTATTAAAATGTTGTTATTTTCTAAAAAGGAATATATACTTTTATGAATAACTTTCTCGATTATTTTGGAGAATACCGGAATCAATGCAATGGGTCTGTTATTACAGGGCTCTTGTCTGTCACCTTTTTTATACAGTGGCTTGATAACAGAAGTTTTTAATTTTTCTGGGTAGATACCATTTTCAATGCAATCATTTATAATGCGGCTGAGTATTGGAGCAATTATTGAAGCGGTTTCTTTGACCACTTGGGTAGTTACCTCATCGTATCCGGCACTATTGGTGTTTTTGAGTGTATTAATTATTTTAACAATGTCAAATGGAGTGGTAGGTGTCATAAAAAGTGAGTGAGCAACTGAAGGTATGGTGTATTTTTTTGTATTATTATTGCTCTTATTTGTCTGGATGTCAGTCAAGTTAATAAAATAATTGTTGAAAGATTCTGCTATTTCAACCGGATTATACACCGCTATTTTTTAATTAGTACAAAAAATTTAATGGGGCTCTAGGCATCTTTAACTAATCACATATATGTATGTAAAAAATAAAAATACTGAGTTCCAAAACTGTCCCAAAACTGTCCACAAAAATACGTAATGTTTGGTAAATGCATAACTAAATACTAATTTGTCGTAGTGTAACGTCGCGACAAGGTTATGGCGCGCGTACGCCGCTCACGCAAAGTTAAAGCGTCCTCCCCGCTACCTCGCGTCGCTCGCGCCGCGGCGCCACCAGTCGGCCCACCTCGCTCAACCGATACGTCACGCGCGCGCCCGCTCCGCGCCGCCGCCGTACCTATAACAACTCTAGACTAGACTGATTGTACTGTGCTAGTAACTCTTACTATTGTATGTGAAAAGACATTATATACTGTGCTTGCTGTAACCACCGTGCCTCATTTACCTCGCCCCTAGCAACCGCATCCAGTTACAAATTGCGCCCAACTCGTGGCACGTGCTCCGCGTATACCTAACGGCTAGGAGGTACGAAAAACCGACGCGAGTGCGATTAAAACCCACAGAACTGTGTTCTCCATATCTATTGTGTGTCATACGGACTACTACGGACCAGTTGACGAGAGTTTTCGCGAGAAAATGCCGCCAAAAACCCGCCGCAACGCGTCCACAGAAAACCGAGATGTTTCGACGAGTAGCGACACCGACGCCGACGAGGAGACACACGCGGTACCAAACACCGCGAGTGCGAGCACCACGGTGACACCACAGCCAACCATATGTGGCGATAAGCAGATTTCCATATCCGAGGAGCAGCTCACGCGACTGTTGGCGAGCGTCATGCGAAGCGTCGCGACGCCGACGCCGACATCGACCGGCGAGTCTGCGGGACCGACTCACACCGCTACCTACACCGGAGCGCCGAACCTGCACAGCAACTTCACGCGATGTACAGCCCGATTCGACGGAGCGGCTCGCAGTGCGGAGGCCCTAGAAGCGTTTGTCGAGAGCGTACTCGTCTACAAAGAGTGCGCAAGCGTATCCGACGAACACGCCCTACGTGGTCTGCCCATGCTGCTGACGGGAGACGCCGCCGTGTGGTGGCAAGGCATCAAATCGACGGTGAAGACCTGGGACGACGCGATACGCCGCCTACGCTTCATGTACGGCGCCCCGCGCCCCGCCCACCGGATTTTTCGAGAAATCTTCGCGCAAGAACAAAGTGATAGTGATAGCGTAGATTCGTTTATATCGCGAGTGCGTGCTAACATTTCGCGTATACCATATAGCATCCCCGAAGTCATGCAATTAGATATTGTGTACGGACTTCTGAACCGAAAGTTCCGGAAGCGAGTACCCCGCGATAGCGTCAGTAGTGTCGACTGCCTACTCGAGCGCGCGAGGTACGTGGAGGAAACGCTATGCGAAGTAAGTCAGTCCAAATCGTCATTATCATCGCGCAATAGTAGTTCAAATCTCGAAAATCGTAATAAATCGCAAAATGTAAATATTAACCCTCCAACGGTCGCGGTAGTCCAAAGTAACCCTTCGCGTGCGACGTCCGACTCTAGTTCGAACATTAGTAGTAACATAACACCGAAACGAGTTAGACCGCGCTGCGCTTTTTGTAAACGGTTTGGTCATACTGTGGAGGAATGTAAAAATAAAACATCGAGTGAGCAAGCGAATGATAACGCGCCACTATCGTGTTACGGCTGCGGACGACTAGGCGTGATACGGTCCAAGTGCCCGACATGTAAAGGTACACCCGCAGGTAACAATGACAACGCGGCTGCCAAGGTGAGTTTCCAAAGTGCCGTCACCGACGTGTCCGATCTGACGCACCCCACCGTAAAGGTAGAGATTGCATCCCAAGTAGGTGTCGCAGTACTCGATACAGGTGCTACCGAGAGTCTCGCTAGTCCCGGATTATATAAGATCTTGCTGGACAGCGGTATCACTTTCACGGAAACACGCCGCACTATTGGACTCGCAGATGGAACACAGCAGGTACGTGAGTTGTTATACTGTAACACGGACGTCACGATTCAGGACCGCGTTATCCCCACCACTTTCCTAGTGATACCAGAAGCGAATAATAGGACGCTTCTCGGACAAAACTTCATCACTACAGCAGGTATATTGTTGGACCTCCAACATAACTGTTGGTTCTTTGGTGACTCTCCTGGGCAGAAGTTTAACTTTGTGATATCTTACAGCCTCACATCCACCAGCGACGCAGAGCTGATGCAGGTTGCAACCACCAGTCTGGCGCTGAGAGAGGATGAAGGGTCGAAGCTGTCCCCTACCCAGAGAGTGCAGCTCAACCAGCTTATAATCAGCAGAGCCGAGCGCTTCGCCACCGAGGGCCCCCCGACAACCTATGCCACCCATCGCATTCGGGTTGATGAGAAGCAGGAACCGACCGCTTCACCACCTTACAGAATGTCGCAAGGGAAGAAGCGGTTGTTGGACGGTGAGCTTGAGAAGCTATTGCAAGCTGATGTCATCGAGGAGTGCGAGTCGCCTTGGGCTGCTAATGTCGTCTTGGTTTCGAAGAAGGACGGAGGAGTCCGACTGTGCGTGGACTACCGAAAGCTCAACGCGGTCACGGAGCCGGATCGGTACCCTCTCCCGCGCTTGGAAGATGTACTTCACGCGGCCAAGACGACCAGCTACATGACGACACTCGATCTTCACTCCGGGTATTTTCAGGTGTGCGTCGCAGATGAGGATCGCGACAAGACAGCGTTCGTGACACCTTCTGGCACCTATAGGTTCAAGAGGATGCCGATGGGCTTACGCAACTCAGGTGCCACGTTTCAACGATTGATCGATCGTTTCAAGTCGAACTTGAGCGTATCCGTTCGGGAATCAAGTTCAGACCAATCAGGTACTAGACCTGTGACTATTTTGGGCTATTTAGACGATCTGATAATTCTGTCACAGACTTTTGACAGTCACATGGAGGACCTCGAAGCAGTTTTCGATAGACTCGAAAGGTTTAGCCTTCGAGTCAATCGCAAGAAAAGCAGTTTCGCCCGTGACTCTGTGAAGTTCCTTGGCCACATTATTGTTCCTGGCGGCCTGCAAGTAGACCCGGAGAAGACCTCGGCCATTGCTGACATGCCTGCCCCCAAGAACGAGAGGCAGCTTAAGGGTTTCCTGGCAACATCCAGCTGGTTCCGGCGTTTCGTACCGAACTACGCGGCGGTTGCGAAACCTCTAACTGACCTTCTCAAGAAGAACAGCTCTTGGAAGTGGCATGACGAGCAGCAAGCGGCTTTTGAGAGCATTAAGAAACTCCTCGTCACCGCTCCTATTCTACGCCAAGCCGATGAATCCCTACCTTTCTCCCTCCGGACAGATAGCAGTGGCTACTGTCTCGGCGCAGTTTTGATGCAGGGGGAGGGCCCTGATGAAAGACCCATAGAGTACGCCAGCCGCCTACTAGAGCCAGCTGAGCGAAACTATACCACCACCGAACGGGAGGCTCTGGCCGTAGTTTGGGCGGTGACGAAGTTCAGAGGGTACATCGAGGGATCGGAAGTAGTGGTCAAGTCCGACCATCAGCCGTTGCGGTGGCTGATGAGCTTGAAGTCTCCCAGCGGTCGACTCGCCAGATGGGCATTGACTCTCCAAGCCTATAATCTGCAGATCCAGTATACTCCTGGAAAGGTGAACGTAATCGCTGATGCACTGAGCCGCCCCGCCTGTTGCGAGAAAACCCCAGGTGGTTGCGAGGTATGCTTAGTGACTGTAGATGTTCCACACAGGACGCCTGATGAGGTACGCGTCAACCAGCTGAAGGACCCTGAGCTGAAGAAGATCGTCGAGGATCTAGAGGCGACCGACGATCCCTTCAGGGGGAGGGACTGGTCAGAAAAAGGTTACCTGCTTTCTGATGGTGTTTTGTACAGGTGTGCTCCAGATTCTGACGACGCAGATTCTGCCTGCCTCGTGGTTCCTATTCACGAGAGAGAGGCCGTGCTCGTTGACTTCCACGACGCCCCCACTGCAGGTCACTTCGGTGCTGAGCGTACCTTGCAACGCATTAGAGCGCGATACTTCTGGCCAGGTATGAGATCTTTTGTTACCGATTACGTCAAACGCTGTACCGCTTGTCAGAGATACAAGATTGACATCCGGAAGCCTGCAGGACTACTCCAGACTCCTGCAATGAATCGACGGTTTGAAGTAGTGTCTGTCGATCTGTTCGGCCCTTTACCTAGAACTTCGAAAGGTAACCGTTGGATTTTGATTCTAGAGGATACTTGCTCCCATTGGGTCGAGCTGTTCGCATTAGAGAGCGCCACCAGTGTAGAGTGCGCTGAGATACTGATAGCTGAAGTTTTCCTGAGGTTCGGAGTCCCGCGTAGGATGATCAGCGATAACGGAGTTCAGTTCGTTGCTGAGGTGATGCAGCAGGTGTGTCATGTGATGGGTATCAAACAGTCCTTGACACCGCTGTATCACCCAGAAGCGAACCCCGTGGAACGCAAAAATCGCGATCTGAAGCCCCAACTGGCTATACTTGTTGGGAAGGACCACGCAACATGGGACACTCACCTCGCAGCTATAAGGTTTGCCATGAATTCCGCTGTTACAGCGAGTACTGGGTTTTCGCCTGCATACCTTACCTTCGGGAGGGAGATGCGCGCGCCTTCGGACGTCGTTAGCGATATGAAGACCATTGTGGAGAACGACAATTTCGTTCATAACGTCACTCCTTACCTGCGTAAGTTGTCTTCGGTGCTGCTGGACGCCAGAGACGTTCACGAGCAGAAGCAGTCTGTGCAAAAGAAGTACGCAGATGAAGGCAGACGCGCGCCTCCTGACTACAAGGTAGGTGACCTTGTTCTATTAAAGACGCAAGGGTTGAATGATGTCAGCTCTGGGCAATCAGCCAAGTTCATACCACGGAGAGATGGACCCTATCGCGTACGTGAAGTGGTGAGTCCGACCACGTACCTGATAGAAGGGGTCACCTCCGATTAGAGAAAAACGCAAGCGCGGTCGTCCCCGTAGATACGATTGCTAGCCCGAACGCGAGGGCGCTATGTTCGAACTAGAGGGGGAGTGTGTAACGTCGCGACAAGGTTATGGCGCGCGTACGCCGCTCACGCAAAGTTAAAGCGTCCTCCCCGCTACCTCGCGTCGCTCGCGCCGCGGCGCCACCAGTCGGCCCACCTCGCTCAACCGATACGTCACGCGCGCGCCCGCTCCGCGCCGCCGCCGTACCTATAACAACTCTAGACTAGACTGATTGTACTGTGCTAGTAACTCTTACTATTGTATGTGAAAAGACATTATATACTGTGCTTGCTGTAACCACCGTGCCTCATTTACCTCGCCCCTAGCAACCGCATCCAGTTACAGTAGTAATTTTACGCACCACTACTCCATTAATAAATTTGTGCAAACTCGAAGCTCGTCATCCCCTGTCCCTCTGCGTGCGCGCCACAGTACTAAACTGAAGGCGATCGCGAGCGGATGTTTTTTCGTGGAAAAAATTATTGTTTGTTTACGTTTGCCCAACGGAATGGCTTATTAGTTCACATCACGCGAGTGCAGCTATGCGTTTGTACAGGGAAGTGTTTGGAAGCCAGTGGATCCGTTGAGGCGGGTCGTAGCTTGGCCTCCATGCTCACCACTGTGTACAAAAATGAGCCGTTGTGAGTGTGAGTGTTGAACAATTTAAACAGCGCATATTGGACGCTTTTGACGCAGTGAAAAGTCAGAGAAGCTTACTTATCTC
Source organism: Euclidia mi (assembly GCA_944739405.2). Lineage (NCBI taxonomy): Eukaryota > Metazoa > Arthropoda > Insecta > Lepidoptera > Erebidae > Euclidia > Euclidia mi. The sequence continues at coordinate 110,493,946 of OX123184.2, read as the reverse complement.
GTTAAAAAACAATTAAATAAAACGTGCTGTGTATTGACAATAGTGATGGATATTTCGAAGAACAATTGAAATACTTGTAAGTAAAGTAAATATTACCTACTTAACTAAATAATAACTTGATGCGGCCGGCTCAAAATCGGTCTGTGTGGAGAACCTTGAGGGAGGCCTATGTCCAGCAGTGGACGTCTCTAGGCTGACATAATGATTATGAAATAGTAATTGTAAATAGCAGCTGATTCTAACTTCATAAATACGCTAAAATTACTCTTTTCTTTTATTACAGAATACCTTCTTTTATTTTGATATGTGTTTGCTTTCTAATGACATACCTACCTCCGTATTTAATTACTTGTAAAACAGTAAATTTTGCCGGTGAAGTATGAAGGAGTGGGTAGAATTTAAAAAAATAAAAAATATCTACCTACACTTATTATTTTGCTTCTTTTTATTGTCTACGGCTACCTGCATTATAAGTGCGACGGAAAGAATGCGTAAGAGTAGGACGGAAAGTAAGTAGGTACTATCAATGAAGTAGTGAATGGATTGTAAAATATGTCTATGATTTGGGTGAGATTTTCTACAAACAACAAATGATTATAACTTTGCTATTTATATATATTATGAAATTCTTACGTCACTTATATGATAATAATGTCTTCGCTAATATGTCCTCAAAGTTTTTGTACTAATTAAAAAATAACGGTGTATAAAATTTTGCTATTGTACACTAAGCTGCATATACTTTCTTTAGGGTAATTATCTTTCAGTTTGTTGATAATAGCCCATGTTGCTTTGTTTTTATTTTCTGCGGTATTGATATAATGATTGTTTTGTATTTTTTGAGTCTGTTTTATGATGTGCTTAAGTCTACTAGTGTATGTTTTGAGACGATTTTTGTTCACTGAGTTCGGCAACCTTCGATATTCCCATAGCATGTCCCTTTTGCGCTTGGAACATTTTTTTAGTCCCTTGGATATCCACTTGGATCTTTTAAGTGTGGAAATTTTAATTCTAATCATCGGAAAACAAAGGTTGTAGAACAGCATAAACAAATCATAGAACTCGTTAAAGCTCCTATTTGGATCTGAACATATGTAGGTATCAGAAAAGTTTATATTTTTAAGACATTCTGTCCAAATAGATTAGCGTTTTGAGGCGAGCGTATAGATATGTAAGGGATAGCTATCTATAGATGGCTTATAATACAGTCCACTATGTTTGTACCTCAGTTGCGAATAAACTTGCATACTAAATACACGTCGTTTTAATCAAAAAATCCCGGTAAACAAAAGTAAACCTTATACGTTAGACATTTTGGTCCATATTCGAACCGGATCGTGCTAATGACCCTCGAGCCCGGCCGACCCGCGAGAACAATAGAATATTACCTGAGTCGTCGGGACACATGTTTTTTTTATAAAACAAATATGAAGTTATGAACATTTAATAAACGAGTGATATTGATTGACTATAAAAACTGTTAAGTGCTTATAACCGATCGGTGTGTTGTTTGCTGGGAGTGCTGTGCGAGTTTATTGGTTACTCACAATGGAGGAACTTTTGTCGTTACAAGATGAGTTGTTCGATAATTTGATTAAAGCGGAAAGAAATTATAAGAAAACGCCGAAAGAAAGAATTAAACGTCAGTACATAGAAACGAGATTAGAGTTATTAGAACAACTATTTCTAGATTTTAAAGACGGGCACAAGAAGTTAGTTGCAAAAGCGAAAAATAAGAACGAAGCATATTTTACAGAAGGAAAATATGAGAGATTTGAGGAGCTGTATGTGCAGTTTAAGTCGAATTTGCGAGAAGCTTTGCAACAGTTTCTACCGCCAGTTAGCGGGTTTTCTAACCCAGCAGTTACCCACAACGCAAACAATAAGTGCAGTGAGGTAAAATTACCCCGCATACAATTACCTAGATTTGCTGGTAAATATGAAGATTGGCCAACATTTTACGACATGTTTTCTTCATTAATACATAATAATCAGAACATTTCATCGGTTCAGAAATTACATTACCTCAAATCCAATTTGAGTGGAGAAGCATTAAACTTATTAAGTAACTATTCGACGACTGATGCAAATTATGAAGAAGCATGGAAGCAGTTAGTTCGGCGATACAATAACAAGCGTTATAACTGCAATGCTATTATGAGGACTTTATTTGGCACAAAGAAAATTCAAACCGAGTCAGCCACTGCGATTAGAAGTTTATTGGATACGACATCGACCTGTCTTAAGTCTTTGCAAAACTTAGGCATTAGAACTGAATCCAGTTACGCTGATGCGTCCGTCGTTCACTTGGTCGTTTCGAAATTGGATGCGGAATCTGTTAAACAATGGGAGCAACAGTTAAATGTGATGAGTGATGAGCTGCCCACTTGGATACAATTAAGAGATTATTTGGAGTTCAGATTCAGGACGTTAGAAATGATAGATACGAACGGGAACCGAGCCGCGCAACATGTTAAACCTGCTGCTAAGTCAAAATCCTTTCACGCGTCAGTAGAGAAGGAGAAAGAGGTTAAGTCTAAGGCTAAACAAGAGTGTCCGATGTGTCATGAAATTCATTATCTCAACCAGTGCAAGCGTTTTAGCCTTATGACGCCTAAGGAAAGGCAGAACTTCGTGCAAACAAGTAAATTATGTTTTAATTGCTTAGCCCCAACTCATGCAGCAGCTAAGTGCCGTCAATCATTCAGCTGTAAGAAATGTGGAAGGAGACATCACACGATGTTACACTTTGAGAGAGAGAACCAGGAGCCAGCCAGTAGCCTGGAGCAGGCTGCCGCCGCGCCATCGAGTGAACCACAACAGGAGAGAGCGACTACAACACTAGGTGACACAACCATAACGGCTACATTTTCTAGAGGGGAGCTACAACCCAACAGCGTGCTGCTTGCTACGGCTAAGGTTAAGGTAATCCGTTCTAACGGTTTTAAACAATTGATACGTGCTTTACTTGACCAAGGGTCGCAGGCATCTTTTGCATCAGAGTCAACTGTACAATTGTTAGGTCTTGTACGCAAACCAGTAAGTGGCTGGGTGTCAGGGCTTGGAGATGGCCGTATGAGAATTAAATATACGGTTTCTCTTCGACTGGAATCACGTCAAAATCCAGCGAGTTACATTCTAGTTAATGCTTATGTGTTACATTCCTTAACTTCATTACTTCCTTCAACTAAATTTAGCACTTCCAAATGGACAGAGATTGACAATCTTCCTTTAGCTGATCCTACGTACGCGACGCCAGGTAAGATAGATATTTTATTAGGTGCAGAAGTGTATAGTGAAATATTACTTGATGGGGTTATGAAGCATCCTGATTGTAATTTAATAGCACAAAATACGGTGTTTGGATGGATTTTGTCAGGAAGAATGTCAAAGGACTCTCGGAAGTTATCAAAAGATAATCTCATTAGCATGCATGTGCAGGTGAAGGAAGATGAGTTACTTAAAAGGTTTTGGGAAATGGAGGATGAGCCTAATTTGATAAAGAAAGAAATGACTGATAGCGAGAAAGTATGTGAGGATTTGTTTGACTTAACTACAGTGAGAGATAATGAAGGGAGATTTATAGTGAGATTACCTTTTGCAACAGACGATCCTAAGTGTCAATATGGTAACACAGAAAAGATAGCATTGAAGAGGTTAGAATATCTTGAGAGAAAGCTATCGAAAGATTCAAAGTTGAGAGAAGAATATAATGAAGTTATGAGTGAGTATTTGAGTATGAACCACATGAGACTGGTATTTGAGAGTGAATTACAGCATTCTAAAGTTGTTTATCTTCCTCATCATGCTGTGGTGCGAAAAGACAAAGACACTACTAAAGTGAGAGTTTTCTTTGATGCTTCGAGCAAGGGTGATAACAGTGTATCACTAAATGATGAGCTTCTTGTTGGACCGAGATTACAACAAGATTTAAGGCACATCTTGATGCGATGGCGTCATCACAAAATCTGTATCGTAGCCGACATTGTAAAAATGTATAGAATGGTCAAAGTGGCGGACAACAACACAGATTTCCAGAGAATTGTCTGGAGGTTTGACCCGTCGGAACCAGTCCAACATTACAAATTGTTACGTTAAACGTTCGGTACAGCATGCGCGCCATATCTGGCTGTCAAGGTGTTGCACAGACTTTCTGAGTTAGAAGGGAAGAAGTATCCATTAGCGGCGAGAATAACAAAACAGTGCTATTCGATGGATGATTTATTGGCCGGGGGCGACACGGTCCATGAGGCAATTCAAATTTATGAGGAGATGAATGCGTTAATGAGAAAGGGTGGTTTTGAGTTACAAAAATGGAGTAGCAATAGTGATAAATTCTTAGAGCAGATTGGGAAAACTGAGTTGAGTGAAAGTCAAGCTATTAAATTAAATGATCTAATTAAAGTGTTAGGTTTGAGTTGGAACAGAAAGAATGATGATTTTGAGTATGTAGTAAACTTACCTGAACCTAAAGAGTTAACCACTAAAAGACAAGTTTTATCTGAAGTAGCGAGATTATATGACCCTTTAGGCTGGATTGCCCCAGTGGTAGTGAATGCTAAGATTTTCATTCAGAAACTTTGGAAAGCTGGTCTTGCATGGGATGATAGTTTAACGGATGAATTGCTTGATGAGTGGTTAAAATATCGACAAGAGCTAAAGGATTTCAAAAATCTTAAAATACCTAGGTGGGTAAATTTTACAACAGAATGCAAGAGAGAGTTACACGTATTTTCAGATTCTTCCAAATCAGCCTTTGCGGCAACAGTGTACATCCGAGTGATTGATAGTTCAAATACAGTGCATGTACATTTACTGTCCGCAAAGACTAGAGTTACGCCAATCGTAAAGGAGATTTCCATTCCCCGACTTGAATTGTGTGGTGCCACCCTAGCAGCCAAACTTATATGTGAAGTTTCACAAGTTTTGGAAATACCAAAAGCACATCTCTATGGGTGGACCGATTCCACCATAGTTTTAGCATGGCTCAAAGGAGGCTCAAGTCGCTGGGCAACATTTGTCAGCAACAGAGTATCCACTATATTAAATATTATGGATTACCACCAGTGGGGTCATGTCTCATCAGAGACAAACCCTGCGGACTGTGCTTCGCGTGGTCTCCAGCCCAAAGAGTTGAGTGAGCATGCATTATGGTGGAGAGGACTACACTGGTTGTCAGAATTAACAATGCGCACAGACAATGAATTGATAGAAGACACACACGAAGAGGAGCGAATCCAATCTTTATCCGTTCTAACTAATGTTGACGAAGAATTTATTTGGGCAAAATATTCATCATTAAATAGATTATTAAAAATTGTATCATATTGTAGACGAGTTCTGAATTATAAGTTAAAAAAAGATAATAGATCTAAGCTAGATAAATTAATCACACCAAGTGAAATGAACGAGGCTCTATTATCTTGCATTAAACAAGTTCAAGAGCGCGAGTTTTCAAGTGAAATTAAACGGATAAAGATTGGAGAATGTGTGCCAAAAAAGAGTAAATTAAGATCTCTTTGTCCCCTTTTGGACGAAAAGGGGATACTAAGAGTAAGTGGACGCATAGCACAATCGGACGCGTGTTATGACACGAAGCATCCAATAATTATGCCTGGTAACCATCATCTTACCAAGGTTTTAATTGCGGATGCTCATGCAAAAACATTGCACGGTGGTCCACAGGCTATGTTAAACTATCTGAGAACCAAGTACTGGATCTTACGTGGTAAGGACCGCGTTAAAAAATATTTTAGAGAGTGCACTATTTGCTTGAGATACTCCACAAGGAAGACTACTCCTCTCATGGGCCTGCTTCCAGAGGCACGGTTAAAACCTAGTAAACCATTCAAATCTACTGGTGTGGATTACTGTGGTCCTGTTTCCATCAGATTCTCACCAGGCCGTGGAGCAAAGTCTTATAAAGGCTATATTTGTATATTCGTGTGTATGGTTACACGAGCTGTCCATTTAGAAGCAGTAACCGACATGACAGCCAAGGGTTTTATAGCAGCATTCAGACGATTTACTGCTCGTAGAGGTCATTGTCAAGACTTATACAGTGACAATGGCACAAATTTTGTTGGTGCTGATAAGCAAATGCGAGAAATGTTTAATAGTGCCAAATCTTCTCTTCCTAGAGAACTAGCCGAGCTACTTTCTCTAGAAAGAACCACCTGGCATTATATTCCTCCCCACTCTCCTAACTTTGGCGGGCTGTGGGAATCCTCGGTGCGTGGAACTAAAACTCATTTGAAAAAGGTAGTAGGAAATAGTACACTTACCTATGAAGAAATGTCGACTGTCCTGGCGCAGGTGGAGGCGTGTTTAAACTCGAGACCTATTTCCTTGTTAAGTGATGACCCAAATGACCCTCTACCCCTGACACCGGGCCACTTCTTGGTAGGCGAACCATTGTTAAATATTGCAGATGAGGATTATACTAATTGTAATGTTGTTGGTTTGGATAGATGGCGATTAACGCAGAAAATTGTAACGGATTTTTGGAATAGGTGGTATAAGGAATATCTAGTTAATTTAAATCAAAGATACAAATGGAACACTAAACGTGATGAACCAGAAATAGGCGATATTGTTGTGTTAAAGGAAGATTATTTACCGCCAGCTAAATGGTTACTTGGTAAAATTATTAAAAAATATCCTGGACCTGATAAAGTAACCCGAGTTGTATCTGTAAAGTGTAAAAATGGCGAGTATAAGCGTCCAATGAGCAAGATTTGTATTTTAACTAAATGAAATCTACTATTGTTTTCTGTTATTATACTGTTTAAAAACCGTTGTTAATATCATTTAAGTTGTTTCCAAATTAAGAGTTTATTTAGAATAATTCATCTGCTTACCTCGTTTTCCTCTATAGCGTGAAGTTGATTGTCCGGATAAGTGTAAAACGTTATTTGAAGAATGCCCCGCTGAAAACGAGCAATCCTCATCCTTGGCAGCCTGGATAGCGTCCTTTAACGAATTATAATTACGGGCTGAAATTATAGTACTCAATTTATAATTTTTTAAACCTTCCGAAAATTTCTTGACTGCAAATTTTTCATTGATTGGCTTTAAAATTTCGAATTTAGCTGGATCGTCATCTGCTTGACAAATTGTCAAGTCAGTTAAAAGTTTTTCTAATTCGGTACCATATTCATCAATTGACCTCCAACCTTGGGAGATATTTTGAATGCGCGATTGAATAGCGGTGAACGATTTCTTAGTCAAAAGACGCAAGCGCATGTCTTTGACTAGTTCCGAAACAGATGAATATGATGAAGCCATCCGTAGTTTGGCATTTTCGGAAAGTCTACTTTTTAAGATAAACTTAATTAATAAATTTTCATCCTTCTTGTCAATCATATCCGAATACATTTCGATACCATCAATCAACCGTTTCGTGGTATTTTCCGTATCGTCCATAACCGGTAACAAATTACAAGCAGTTTTTAATTCAAAATCCATTTTGTCTGACGCTAAAACTACAGGTGAAACTGGAAAAATACACAAAGTTTTTATCTCCGCATATAATTTCTTAATTTTATCAAATACCTCTATACTTTGTGTCAACAAAGTAACATTACTTTCCTTTTCTAAAAGCAAAACTATGTCACTACATTTATTAAACATTATTTCTGACTCGCTTAATTTATTTTCTATCACTTTACCTTTATATCTAGACTCGCCTTTTTTTACCAAATATTTCCGTATGTCTTTTAATAAACTATAACATTCTAATAAAGTATCTATCATTATTT